>SNQJ01S0006084.1:109544-184029 GCA_010110895.2 Picea sitchensis | reverse complement strand
CATGCGCGCGCGCACCAAACTGCTGTAAAGCGCCCTTCAATTTTTGGTTACTTTGTATAGTTTTTGGCCCTTCTGGAGTGCTGTGAAATTAATTCAGTGCCATGAATGACTTCATTGCTGTTTTGATGATGTGGAGTTCTTGTTGCCATGTGCAGACGAAATTTCAGTGATAACAGGTGGTTTCTATTTCTATCATAGAGTTGTAGATATGAAAGGTGGTTTCAAGAGTTGATATGTAAGCCTTTATTTTGTATTCTTAAAGCATTTGAGATTAATGAAGAGCGGTCTCATTGTTGGGAGTGGACCCAGAGACGTAGCTAGGATGTCTGGTGAACTCTATTATCAAGTTTTGGTGTGCTTGTGTTGATATTGTTCTCTCTCAATAGCTTCTTTAACATCTCACAAATTACTTATGAAGAATGGATTAAGCAAGTCGATGTTCATAAGTTTAAGAGTTTAGTTAAGTCAAGCAATTCACATAACATTGAAAGATGCACTGTCAAAATTAAAGATCTTGGAAACTGAAAAAGATTTGTTATCAATGAAGGAATAACGGTTAGATTGGTAACTTAATATTTTCAGATCAAGAGCTATCAGAGCAGGGTTGACAGATGAATGCTTACAAGAGATAGACTAAAGAAAGGTGAAGGCAATCTTGCAAGTTACAATCCAAGAATTGAAAGGAGAATTCGTAAACGTGAAATGGATTCCATGGGAAAGGAATGAGAAGATCCTCCCATGAGCCCCAAGGAAGTGATGGATACACTTCGTACAATGAGGGTAATGAATGATGTTTTCAGACCCTTTATTGATGTTTTTATCATGGTGTACTTAGGTTACATTTTGGTCTTTAGTCGTACTTGGAAGGATCATGTGATGCATGTAAAGAAAGTACTTGATGTACTGAAAAGGGAGAAGTTATTTGTGAACTTGTATAAATGTGAGTTTGGCAAGACCTCTCTTGTATACTTGGGTTATGTTGTAGGGAATGATCAATTGAAGGTAGATCCCTCTAAGGTGGAAGTCATCTTAAATTGGCCCAAGACAAGTACTGTGATGGAAGTAAGAAGCATCCCCGGGGTAGTACAATACTGGAGGACATTTATTGCTAATTTATCATATATAGAAGTTCCTTTGCATGCATTAACAGGTGTGAAACATGTCTTTTAGCAAGGACGCAAGAAACAAAAATCCTTCAAGACATTAAAAGAGAAGTTGAATACAACACCAGGTTGTGATCCAGATCATCACCATGAATTGGTGAATTTATTTAGTGAAATTGTCAGAAGAAGGAGTCCATGAAGAAGCCCACCTATCCCTTCCCTGGATAGGTATCTGGGAAGATTCCATTATGGGGAAACAGCTTGCAGTAGAACAATTATGATTATCATTTTGGGGAAGTAGCCTAAAATGGAACATTAATGTTTATCATTTGTAAATAACAAAGTTAGCATGCATATGTAGTCCTTCTAAATTATGTTTCCATTGTTGTAAAGTAGGATGGAAATAATCTTCTTTGTATGAAGTAAGGAGGTAGAACACTTATTACAAGAAAGTATAGGTGGCTATTGATTAAATGTCATGTAAAGTGTATGATTTATGCTATGTACATCACAAAGATGTTATGTAAATGCCATGTTCATGTAATATGTATTCTTAATGCCTTATAAATAAGCAAGTCAAACAATACAATTGTTATGTACATCACAAAGATGTTATGTAAATTCCATGTTCATGTAATATGTATTCTTAATGCCTTGTAAATAAGCAAGTCAAGAAATATAGTTGTTTGGGAAACCATGTTTGGATTTTTCTTTTAGGGAAGCGAGTGAAGGAAATCAACAAGAAGTTCATTTAGAGGCTCCAATAGATGCATAAAGTAGTACAAGAATAGTGAAGCCAAGATGGCCCATGGAATGACCAATACTAGAATGATCAAATCCAAGATGGAAGTCCAAGATGGAGATCAAATCCAATATGGAGAGCCAAGATAGAGATCCAAGATGGAAATTCAAGATGGAGAGCCAAGATAGAGATCCAAGATGGAAATTCAAGATCGAGGTCCAAGATGGAGATCAAATATGAGATTGAGATCCATGATGGGAATCCAAGATGGAGATTCAAGATGGAGATCCAAAATGGATATCCAAGATGAAGAGCCAAGATGGAGAGCCAATATAGAGATCCAAGATGGAAATCCGAGACGGAGATCGATCTCGGGAAGTCCAATATGAAGACCAGTTCTAAGATGGAGATCAATTTGAAGTACATTTCAGCAAGGTGGAAGAGTGAGGAATATTTATTATCACTAAGTTGATGAATAATACATATATTTGGAGGTCCAAAAGTTCTTTAGTGGGGAGGTGTGATCTAGAACGCTAAAAAATTGATTTTTTCAAATGAAAATGAAAATGTTTCCACTTGTAGAGGTTGAAAGGAGATTTCCAATGACGCATGATTCGCCTCAAATGGACATTCTATGAGGAAGATATCAAATTTTGTAGTTTCGACAAAACAACAAAAAATGGAAAACATGAGTGCCACATGGCACTGTACGGACTGCTGATGTGGCATGCTTGTACAATGATGTGGCAAGGCGGCCTAGAAACCATACAATGATGTGTCATCCCAATCAACAAGATGACGTGGCATCCATACAGTGAGTTGGTAGCAGTGGTGAATGAGAGACTACTACGTGGACCAACCAAGTGGTGCTCGGTGGCACCTTCTAGAAGGCCAATGAGGCCTGGTGCATCCCGCCAAATCTAGCGTATTCCACCAAATCTGTAGAAATCCCACTAAATTTGGCATGTTGTGCCTTATTTAATTAGGCACGCAAATCAATGCATGGGGAGGTATGCCATGGAAATTGATGCAGTAGAGATTAACGCAGCCTTGGCATTTGTGCTAGAGGAGGAATCCCGAGAGCCTATTTAGAACCCTATCGAGTTTATACTCAAAAGTATCAGAATTTCGAGAGGAGTTTGAATCTAACCTATGTTTCTAAGTTGGTGTAGATGAACAAAAAAGTGTTGAAGAGGTGCATAGGCATGAAAACTGAGGCGGTACAAATCTGGCATAGTACAACATTGGAGTTTTTGCTAGAGGGGGAGTCTTGAGGGCCTTTGCAGAAGTATCTAGACTTTATACTCAAAAGTTGCATAATTTCAAGAGGAGTCCAAATATGACCTCTATTTTTGAGTTTGAGTAGCCGATAAAAAATAGCTTCCAGATCCTTTTCTCCTGAGCCAAGTATAGCAGAGTCTATAATCCAAAGTTTCTGATTTTCCTATATAATCCAATGGTGGTTTCTGTTTCTTTCACGGAGTTGCAGATATGAAAGGTGGTTTCAAGAGTTGATATGTAAGCCTTTCTTTTGTATTCTTAAATAATTTGAGATAAATGAAGAGCGATCTCACTGTTGGGAGTGGACCTGAAGACATAGCCATGATGTCTGGGGAACTCTATTATCAAGTTTTAGTGTGCTTGTGTTGATATTGTTCTCTCTTGATCTCTTCTTTAACATCTCTCACAAATTACTTATGAAGAATGGATTAAGCAAGTTGATGTTCATAAGTTTAAGAGTTTAGTTAAGTGAAGCAGTTCACACAACATTGCAAGATGCACTGTCAAAATTAAAGATCTTGGAAACTGAAAAATATTTGTTATCAATGAAGGACTAATGGTTAGATTAGTAACTTAAGATTTTCATATCAGTTAACCAGATACATCATAGATCCAATGGCCTGCCTGTAAAGAGTGGGATCCACTCCCTATGAGTTGGAAGCATCTATCTTCTTCCAGTTAGTAACCATGGGTGTTTCCATAGGCCTACAATCTTGCATGCCAAACTACTTCAGGATCTCCGCAACATATTTCCCTTGCCCAAGAAAAATCTGTTCATCCTTCTACCACACCTCTAAACTGAGAAAATAATGCATCAACCCCAAGTCTTTCATCTCAAACTCAGTAGCAAGCTCCCTCTTGCAATAATCTATGAGCTTGTCTAACCCTTTCATGAATAAGTCATCCACATGTAAAACAAGAATGAGTGGCTCACCCTTAACCAAGATGTAGTAAAGGTTAGATTCAACCTCACTCTTGGTGAAGCCCATCCCAAGAAAATAACTATCAATCCTACTGTACCACAGACGTGGTGCCTGATTTAGCCCATATAGTGCTCTCTTCAGCCTACAAACATGAGTTTCCCTATCGTCACCTAAAAAATATTTGGTTTCTCAATATAAATCTCCTCCTCTATCATTCCATTAAGAAACATTGTCTTGACATCCATCTGGTGGATCTACCACCCCAAATCAACTGCAATGGATATCATGACTATGATAGAAGAATATCTCTCAACGGGTGAAAATGTCTCACTGAATTCAATCCCCTCCTTCTGTGAGAAGCCCTTAGCCACAAAGTGGGCTTTGAACTTGTCCATACTGTCATCAACAATGTGCTTGATCTTATAGATCCATCTAGATCCAACCACTGATTTCCCCTATGACCCGGGCGCAATCTCCCACATATACTTCTTCATGATAGAATAATACTCCTCCATAATGTCATCTCTCCACACATGCTGCTCATAAGGCTCAACCTCTATCAACTCACTCATGAGAACCATGTAACTGGAAAATATTTGTGGCACCTTACTCATCCTGACTGAAGTCCTAGGAGAATCCACATGCTCCTAAGCCTCTCTCAATGTGCACTCAACCCATCTCTCAATGTGCACTCAACCCACATCGACATCTTCCTACTAGAGTAATCAACCTGAGTAAATGGAGCATCTTGGTCCTCCTCATGCTGCTCATGCTGCTCACCCTGCAAAATCTAGTGCTACTGCTACTCAACATGTACAAAAGTCTGGGGACTTGTAATCTGTAATGGCTGTCTAGCCTTCTCCTTAGGATCACTCTGCTCTTGACTTTTCTCATGACTCTTCTCATCAGCTAGCATCTATTGTTGAAATTTTAACAAGTGGATTCAACCCTTGGTATGCACTAATACCATGTTGATATTTTAACACTCTACTCAAGACTCGACAATTATCTCAAAACAAAATCAATTTATCTATTGAAATCACATCTCAGTAATCAACTAAACATGCAACACAAGCATAAACAAGGAAACCAAATCAAGCACACATAAACACTAATATTTGTGGGTAAGCCCCTGGAAAAACCCCGGAGAGAAAACTAGTCCAATGATGCTTTTATTAAAGTCAAAGCAGGGCTCCCACAATAGGAATAATGTCTCACTGAGAGAAGTATACACTACAGACAAACCTGGAAACTCCTGTGCTACTATACAAATTGTTTTGGCATGTTTCTTGAGGCATCCATGAATTTTCCTTCTGTGACCTGCAAACATCCACAACTGTCTCCATTGTGACCCATGGATATATTCGATTGTCTCCACTGTGACCTATGGATGTGTATGGAAAGTCCATATGGAAAGCTTCGTACGGTCCGATTCTTTCCTGTGGCTTCTGGCCTCTGAAACCCACCTACATATGCTCATGTTCTCTCTCCTCCTTGACCTGTATGACATCTAGATGGAAGTCCTTCTCCACCTATTCAAGATATTTAATCAAAGTCTTTCATGATCTAACCCTCTGATCAACATTTGGATGAAATATCTTCGACCAACCTATGAGATATGCTCACTCTAATGTAAGCAAAAGTCCTTGTTTGCTCGTACACTCCTTACACTGACAAAATTCCTTCTTTTCTATCCTTGACCTTGGTCTCTCACCAAAGTGACTTCCTCTCAAAGTTCTGATTGTGTTGACTCCCTCAACACAAGTCTCTCACAAGTGTATCTCACACAAGTCTCTCATGAGTGTATCTCACACAAACGTCTTCCTCCTCCTAGCCTTTCTTTTATAAGAAGCACAAGGTAGTGTTCATCCTTCACGTCCCACATTTCCTTAGCATTTTTCTTCTCATCTAGATGTGGGATCATATGATCCTTGACACCATCCAATATAATCCTTTATGCCCTTGCTTCTTTCACCTCATGGAGGTCCAAGGAAATAGGATCATTGAATGGTATCAGAATTGATGTGGTAACATGTGCCCACAACTTATTCTCCTTGAGAACAGTTGTGATGTTGACCTTCCATTGAAGATAATTTGAACCACCCTCTAATATGTCCTCATACCTCACGCTGGTATCCATGGAGATCTGAAATCTATAAACTGAAGAAATTTTACTGACTATAAACCAAATTTGAACTATATCCGTTAAATCTGAACTAGATCTGAAGAGATCTACTGAATCAAATTCCTTTAAGATGGCTGTAAATTTATGTATGTTTAATCAGAGGAAATGCTATGATACCATGTAAAATTTCTAATACCTAGCAAGATGGTAATCTAGCTCAATATATTTTAACCCATAAAATGTAAATCTTTATGCAGAAATAAAATTCAGATCTATACTATGATTACACAACTTGAGTAGAATTGCATGCACAATGAAAAATAAATAGCCAAACACACAATAACACTAGATATACCCTAGAAACCCCAAGTTGGGGAAAACCAACAAAGGAGGGATTTTATTATTTTCTTGAGAAAATATTAGCAAAAAAATACAAAGAATACAACTCAGAAAATTCTTACAACAAATCTGAAATATTACAGCCTTGAAACAATCCTCTCTGGGTGCTGGAAGGCCTCCCCAAAATCTCTAGAAATGAGATAAATCGATCTCAAATGAAGTTGTCTCTTTTCCCAACTGTACGAACCACCTAGTGCGCCTTTTTCAAACCTTGTGTGGCTTGCTAAACTCATCACACACCCTGCAACAAGAGATCAATCTGTACGACCCCTTGTATGATCCTATATGATGCTGATCTATAGCCTGTATGACCCTTTTTCACGCCCAACAAATGGCCCTTGTAAAATGATGCCCTTTATCCCTCAACTTAGCCTCTTTAATCGCCACTCTTTCTCAAAAAATCTCTGCAGAAAAATAGGTCTCTTGGTTTAACCCTTGTGCCTCCTCCTTTCTTGTCCAATCACCCTCAAATATGATCTTTCATAGTGACCTCACCCTCACTTCATAATCTTGAATTTAACCTTCTATATCTTTCCAAAATAGATCAATGATCCAAATTAGATCTCATCTCTTTCTTGGGATCATAAAACAACTTAAATTTTTTCCAAAGTAAACTTTAGAAACTAGGTAAATAAATTCAATGAAAAATTATAACTTTATTTTTTCATACTTTCCTAAGTTAGACGTAGGCAAAATTAAAAAGTTGTCTTGGGTAATTTTAATGTCCCCTACATGCCTAGGACACATAGACATGAGCATACACCTTCTCTTTGCTACAAATTTAACACTTTTTTGTCTAAATGTCTCATCCTCCCCCATGCCATGTAGCATAGAATTACCAGAACTTGGGTTGTTGGAGGCCAAAGAAAGTTCTACCATGTGCGAAGATGCTACCAAAGTGCACAACCTCTTACATTCCACTTCTCAGGCCATTACATCGAAGATGAGTGTATCAATTTTCCGCTCCATCTTTGTTAGTTTGGCTGAGAAAAACTTGAGTGTCCTGCTATAAGCTTGAATAACTACCCGGTGCCTACACAGAACTTTCCAAATCTCCTTGATCTTTGGGTTATCCATGATTGCAATGGATAATTTCTTCAATTCAAATTAAAAAAACACTATTAGAAGGTGATGATACTTCACAAATTATAATATAAAAAATATTAAAATAAGAATTAAAGTTGTTAAAATATTTAACATAATAAGATTTTTACGTTTAAGAAAACTAAAATAAAATTATAAAAATAAAGTGATTTAATAAACAGAAATTGAAAATACAATTCTGCTATCCATTTAAATCTTGGAGGTATAACATATTTTAACTAACCAAATGTATTTTATATGAAATCGCGAAGGTTTTTACCATGCAAAAAGTGTTGCTAGTCGTGCTTAGAATTCTCTCATGAAATTCATACCATATATTCCTACCAATCAGGTTGATGGAGGTCAAGGAGAGTGATACCATTTGCAAAGATGTTTTCAAAGTGCACATCTTGTTACATTATGTTTCCAGGACCATTACATTGATGTTGAGCGTATCTGCTCCATATCTATTAGTTTTGTTGAGATGGGCATGAATGTCCTGCTGTTAGCTTGAATGACTGTCTCATGCAAGAGTAGAACTTTCCAAATCTCCTTGATCTCTGGGTTATCCATGATTTCAATGGATAACTTCTGCCATTCAAATTAAAAATCAGTAGAAAAATACAAATAATACAACTCAGAAAATTCTTACAACAGATCTGATATATTACAGCCCTGAAAAAATCCTCTCTGGGTGTTATATAACCTCCCAAAAATCTCTATAACTGAGATAAATGGATCCCAGTTGAATCTATCTCTTTTCCCAGCTGTACGAACCACCTAGCGTGCCTCTTTCAAACCATGTGTGGCTTGCTAAACTCAACACACACCCTACAACAAGAGATTGACCTGTATGACCCATTGTACGACCTTGTACGATGCAGATCTATAGCTTGTATGACCCTTTTTCACGCCCAACAAATGACCCCTACAAAATGCTACCCTTCAACCCTCAAATCAACCTCTTTAATTGCTGCCCTTGCTCAGAAAATATCTACAGAAAAATTGGCCTCTTGGTTTAACCCTTGTGACCCCTCCTTTCTTGTTCAATCACCCTCAAAGATGATCTTTCATTGTTCCCTCAGACTCACTTCATAATCTTGAATTTGTCCTTCTAGATATTTCCAAAAGAGATCAATGATCCAGATTAAATCTCATCTCTTTCTTAGGATCATAAAACAACTTAAATTATTTCCAAAGTAAACTTCAGAAACTCAGTAAATAAAGTCAATGAAAAATTAGAACTTTAATTTTTCATACTTTCCTAAGTTAGGCTTAGGAAAAATTAAAAAGTTGTCTTGGGTAATTTTAATGTCCCCTACATGCCTAGGACACATAGACATGAGCACACACCTTCTCTCTGCTATAAATTTAACACTCCTTCTTAGCGAGGAAGGTGGTCTGCACAATCCCCAACTTGTCTCTGAAGAATTTTTTTTTCCTTTCACCAAAGGCTTCGTGAGAATATCTGCAATCTACTCACTGGTTGACACATATTATAGCTTCACGGTTCCTTTCTGCTCCCAATCCATAATGAAGTGATAACGTATCTCGATGTGTTTGGATCTATCATGAAACACATGATTCTTAGAGAGTTGGATGCAACCCTGATTACCAAAGTGGATAACTGTATTTTCCAACTTCTAATCAAACAACCCCATGAGTAGCTTCCGAAGCCAAAGGGCCTCACATGATGCCAAGATGGTTGCCATATATTTAGCCTCCGCAGAACTCAAGGCAACTAACTTCTTCTTCCTGTTAAACCAAGAAACAACTCCCTAACCCAAGTTGAAACAACAACCTATTGAGCTCTTATTGTCCACAACGCTACATGCCCAATATGCATCCGAATAACCCACAAGATTCACTCCATCCCCCTGGATATAGCTCAATCCATACCCAACTATCCCAAGCATATACCTCGACACATGTTTCGAAACCACCCAGTTTACATGCTTCGGCTCAACCATGAATTGATTGAGTGTGTTGACTAAAAAACACAAATATGGCCCAATGTTAATGATCTAGAAGGATCTGAAACACTCAAAATTTGATCTTCTCAAATGTAAATGAAAATGAATCCATTGTGTAGAGATCAATGCGATATTTCCAATGGTGCGTGATTCACCTCAAACGAACGTCGTATGAGGAAGATATCACATTTTGAAGTTTCAACAAAACATGGGAAAAATGGAAAACATGAGTGCCATGTGGCACTGTACAGACTGCTCACTTGGCATGTTCGTACAATGACATGGTAGGGTGACGTGGAATCTTTACAATGACGCGACAAGGTGATGTGGAATTTGTATTGTTGTTCCTGAGATTGATTCTAGGCTCAAAGAATAATGTCAGGCATCAAAGATTTTAAATGAAATGTTTTTATAAGTGATTTCTTCTACCTTCAGTTTTTCTGAGAAATAATCTTTAAGTGAAATTTATGATAAGAAAGTATAGAGGCTATATCTCGTTATCTGAGTCATATTTTTAATTTCAAATGATGTAGAAATGATTGACAAAACTATTAAAACAAAGCAAGATATCAATTACAGATAACTCTCACCTTATTTGCAGTAGAAGAAAAATAAATGTTGTACCCTTGAAAGGAGATTAAGAATGCAACAATTCCCACATGTCACAGGTCTTATTTTTACTCACAGTAATAACAGAGGAAAAACTATAACTGAATGAACTTCTGATATATTATGATCACAGTAGACATATTACTAAATTGTAATCATTCACTCTTCAAGAACAACAGAAGGAAACTCATAAGAGATGGAGACACAAAGAAAACACATAACTCAAATGGAACGAAACTTAGAATCTCTATCTGTACTTGTATTAGTATTCAAAAAGTTCTCTCTTTTACGTTAGGCTAGAAAAAACCATGAATAAATCTAAAATCTATATATTTGTACAAAAATTGTCTCAACTAAAATTAGTTGGACTTTCCGCAATATCTGCTCTAAAGATAGAATACAATCCGAATGGAAAAACAAAATGCAGATATTGTTGAGTTATGGTTTGATGTGTTGGTGCTTCATGTGTTCCTTCATTTTCTCCCAGATGCACTCACTTTCCTTTGTTCATTGAACGGGCTACACATGTCCATCAAGGCTACCACAAATCTCAAAGGTTCAATTTTCTCATTCAATTCATAGGCAAATATTTTCTTTTGTACTAGTGGCAGCTTCTCCTAGATCTTCTTTACTTTCTGGTCTGTAATTTGACACTGTAAATTTGGTTTTACCAACAACTCATTAATATTAAGAAAATCAATCTGATTCATCTATTGGATGACAAATTGCATATTTTCCTTATTTTTTCTAGAGTTTTCCTTATTCATTTCTATTTCAATATGCCCCAGTGCCTCCGAGATATCATGCTATTCAAATTCAACCAAATTTGATTCTACAGAAGATAGTGTCTCCAGACAAGCCTCCTTTGCCTCTTTGGCAAGTTTCTTTCTTTCCTATAGATTTGTCTCCCAAAATTTCAAGGCCATTTCACCCTTCACTTGTTCATATTGTGAGAAAGGGGCAAGACCAGTGATATTGGCTTTCTGCCTCCACATGATGAATTCCTGAAACTTGGATCTAGCCACACATGCATCTTTTTCTTTCTCATAAATACTTTTCAGAGAATTATTTATTGCTTGATAATATTTTTGAATAATATCTACCTTTTGATATAGATCCTGCTGGACAACTTCCAACTTCTCATTGATTTCTGATGCTTGTGCTTTGAAAGCATTGATGTCTATTGTTGTATTCTCCACTAGGGATAATTTGGCTTGCAACTGTTCTATCAAAATGTCCTGCTGAGTGATCATGCCTTTGCTGGTCTATGAACTCTGGTAAAGAAGCTCGAGTTTATCCTATAACTGCTTCATCTGATGCTGATAATTTAACCCGATTTGCTCTATATCTTGATTCATTTTTCTCCTGAAAATCTGTTCTGTGTTGTGTATTTCATTCTGCAATTGTTCCACCAAGAGAGATTTTTGTTGCAGTTGCTTTGTCAGATTATCCACTGACCATTGGTTGGCAATGACGAAGGCCCCTAGTGAATCTTCAACCTCCTTGGAAAACTTAGGATCATCTTGGCCTTTTCCATCATACAATATTCTCTGCCTCTTAGTAACTACTCCATATTTTTGCTGAGATTCTTTGTTTACAATAGCTTTCCTTTTCTTTTTGAAAAAGAAACTTGAGGGAGGCGTTTCTCCAGGCAATATAGTAGTAAGTTCATCTATGTGAATGGCCTCCAAACTAGGAGTTCCAAAACTGGTCGCTAAGGGAGTTAATGAGGGAATAGGAGAGATAATTGCGGTGGAGCTTTCTGGACCTGTTGTGCTTGGTATGCCAACATAATTAACTAGTGTTGAATGAGGAAAAAATTGTTCTAACTAATCATGTTTTAAAATTTTTATTAGCCTTAAGTATTTCATAAGTTCGGTATTCAAGAGTTTTGGATGAAGGATGATAGAAATCCTCCGAAGGCCGAACTCCCAGAGTAAATGCTTCGAACTATTACGAGCTCTGAGAGTTCATTTGTTTTAAAAGTGTGGTTCGTACTTCGACGGTTCGACATTCAAAAGTTTTGGATATAGCTCGAAGAAATCTCCCTAAGAACGAAATTGCGGAGTGATTAATTAATACTTAATCATGATTAATTAAATTTATTAAATGTTTATTATCTTTTTTTTTAAACACTTTACTTTTTGTGATATCCAATACTTCAGAATTTTGACACTTCGACAATTGTGAACCCAATCTTTGTTTGAACTCCCTAAGCACGAAGCTCTAAAGTGACCGTTAAAGGTTTTCTTTTAAAATTCGGGCGACTTTTACATTTCAGAGATCACAAGAACCGTTCGATCAACTTAGTACTAATCATCGTCGAGTGATATTGAAAGCACCTTATTAATATATAATGACCAAGGATTTATTTAATTAAAAGGCAATTTCCTAAGTTTTTTTTGGTGAAATTTTATTTCTAAGAGACAAAAACAAAAGAATAAAAGTTCAAAATTCTAAGTGTTCTAACATGTACAATGATGTGGCATCTATATAGTGATGTGGTATCACTGTCAGCAAGATGATGTGGCATCCATACGATGAGTTGGCAGCGGTGGCCAATGAGAGGCTGCCACGTGGACCAACCAAGTGGTGCCATGTGGCACCTTCTAGAAGGGAAGTGAGGCCTGGCGCATCCCGCCAAATATGGCAGATTCCACCAAATCTGGCGAAATCCCATTAAATTTGGTAGATTGTGCCTTATTTAACTGGGCACACAAATCAATGCAAGGGAGGTCTGGAACGAAAATCGATGCAGTACGGACTAATGTAGTCTTGGAGTTTGTGCTAGTGGGGGAGTCCTGAGAGCCTATTTAGAACCCTATCGATTTTATACTCAAAAGTCTTAGAATTTCGAGAGGATTCCAAATCTGACGTCAATTTTTGAGTTGGTGCAACTGAACAAAAAAGTGTTGTAGAGACGCATGGGCACAAAAATCGAGGAAGTACAGATATGACAGAGTGCAACATTGGATTTTTTGCCAGAGTGGGAGTCTCGAGGGCCTGTGCAGAAGTATATCGACTCTATACTCAAAGTTATAGAATTTCAAGAGGATTTTGAACTTGACATTTGTTTTTGATTTTGAGTAGCTGATCAAAACAATGTTTCCAGATCCTTTGTTACCGAGCCAAGTATAACATAGTCTATACTCTAAAGTCTCAGATTTTCCTATAGAATCCAATGGTGTTTTCTATTTCTATCATAGAGTTGCAAATGTGAAAGGTGGTTTCAAGAGTTGATATGTAAGCCTTTATTTTGTATTCTTAAAGCATTTGAGATTAATGAAGAGTGGTCTCATTGTTGGGAGTGGACTCAGAGATGTAGCCAGGATGTCTGGTGAACTCTGTTATCAAGTTTTGGTGTGCTTGTGTTGATATTGTTCTCTCTCAATCTCTTCTTTAACATCTCAAAAATTACTTATGAAGAATGGATTAAGCAAGTTGATGTTCATAAGTTTAAGAGTTTAGTTAAGTGAAGCAATTCACATAACATTGAAAGATGCACTGTCAAAATTAAAGATCTTGGAAACTGAAAAATATTTGTTATCAATGAAGGACTAATGGTTGGATTGGTAACTTAAGATTTTTAGATCAAGAGGTATCAGAGCAGGGTTGACAGATGAATGCTTACAAGATCTAGACTAAAGCAAGGTGAAGGCAAGCTTGCAAGTTACAATATAATAATTGAAAGGAGAATTCGTAAACGTGAAATGGCTTCCATGGGCAAGGAATGAGAAGATCCTCCCATGAGCCCCAAGGAAGCGATGGCTACACTCTGTACAATGAGGGTAATGAATGATGTTTTCAGACCCGTTATCGATGTTTTTGTCATTTTGTACTTAGATTACATTTTGGTATTTAGTCATACTTGGAAGGATCATGTGATGCATGTAAGTAAAGTACTTGATGTACTGAAAAGGGAGAAGTTATTTGTGAACTTGTCTAAATGTGAGTTTGGCAAGACCTCTCTTGTATACTTGGGTTATGTTGTAGGGAATGGTCAGTTGAAGGTGGATCCCTCTAAGGTGGAAGTCATATTAAATTGGCCCAAGCCAAGTACTATGATGGAAGTAAGAATCATCCCAGGGGTAGTACAATACTGGAGGAAATTTATTGCTAATTTATCATATATATCAACTCCTTTGCATGCATTAACAAGTGTGAAACACATATTTCAACGGGGAGGAAAGAAACAAAAATCCTTTGAGACATTGAAAGAGAAGTTGAGTACACCACCAGGTTGTGATCTAGATCATCACCATGAATTGGTGAATTTATTTAGTGAAATTGTCAGAAGGAGGAGTCCATGAAGAAGTCCACCTATCCCTTCCCTGGATAGGTATTTGGGAAGATTCCATTACGGGGAAGCAACCCGCAATGGAACAATTATGATTATCATTTTGGGGAAGTAGCCTAAAATGGAACATTAATGTTTATCATTTGTAAATAAAAAAGTTAGCATGCATATGTAGTCCTTCTAAATTATGTTTCCATTGTTGAGAGTAGGATGGAAATAATCTTCTTTGTATGAAGTAAGGTGGTAGAATACTTATTAAAAGAATGTATAGGTGGATATTGATTAAATGTCATGTAAAGTGTATGATTTATTCTATGTACATAACAAAGATGTTATGTAAATGCCATGTTCATGTAAGATGTATTCGTAATGCCTTGTAAATAAGCAAGTCAAACAATACAGTTGTTTGGGAAAACATGTTTGGATTTTGCTTTTAGGGAAGCGAGTGAAGGAAATAAGAAAGAAGTTCATTTAGTGGCTCCAATAGATACATAAAGTAGTACAAGAACAGTGAAGCCAAGATGGCCCATGGCATGACCAACACTAGAATGATCAAATCCAAGATGGAGATCAAATCCAAGATGGAAGTCCAAGATGAAGATCAAATCCAAAATGGAGAGCCAAGATAGAGATCCAAGATGGAAATTCAAGATGGAGGTCCAAGATGGAGATCAAATATGAGATTGAGATCCAAGATGGAGATCTAATATGGGAATCCAAGATGGAGATTCAATATGGAGATCCAAAATGAATATCCAAGATGAAGAGCCAAGATGGAGAGCCAATATAGAGATCCAATATGGAAATCCGAGTCGAAGATCGATCCTAAGATGGAAGTTTAATATGAAGACTAGTTCTAAGATGGAGATCAGTTTGAAGTGAATTTCAACAAGGTGGAATAATGAGGAAGCTTTATTATCACTAAGTTGATGAATAATACATACTTTTGGAGGTCCAAAAGTTCTTTAGTGGGGAGGTGTGATCCAGAACGCTAAAAAATTGATTTTTTCAAATGAAAATGAAAATGTTTCCACTGCATAGAGGTCGAAAAGAGATTTCCAATGGTGCGTGATTCGCCTCAAATGGACATCGTATGAGGAAGATATCACATTTTGAAGTTTCGACAAAACAAGGGAAAATGGAAAACATGAGTGCCACATGGCACTATATAGACTGCTGATGTGGCATGTTTTTACAATGATGTGGTAGGGTGATATGGAAACCATACAATGATGTGTTAGCCAAGTCAACAAGATAACATAGCATCTATACAGTGAGTTGGTAGCAATGGTGAATGAGAGACTACTATGTGGACCAACCAAGTGGTGCTACGTGGCACCTTCTAGAAGGCCAATGAGGCCTGGTGCATCTTGCCAAATCTGGCGGATTCCACCAAATTTGTCGAAATCCCACTAAATTTGGCATGTTGTTCCTTATTTAATTGGGCACACAAATCAATGTAGGGGGCGGTATGGCATGGAAATCAATGCAATATAGACTAACACAGTCTTGGAGTTTGTGCTAGAGGGTGAATCCCTAGAGCCTGTTTAGAACCCTATCGAGTTTATACTCAAAAGTCTCAGAATTTCGAGAGGAGTTTGAATCTAACCTCTATTTCTGAGTTGGTGTAGATGAACAAAAAAGTGTTGTAGAGGTGCTTAGGCATGAAAACTAAGGCAATAGAAATCTAACATAATGCATCATTGGAGTTTGTGCTAGAGGGGGACTCTCGAGGGCCTCTGCAGAAGTATATTGAATTTATACTCAAAAGTTGCATAATTTCAAGAGGAGTCCAAATATGACCTCTGTTTCTGAGATTGAGTAGATGATAAAAAATAGCTTCCAGATCCTTTGTTGCCGAGCCAAGTATAGCAGAGTCTATACTCCAAAGTCTCTGATTTTCCTATAGAATCCAATGGTGGTTTCTGTTTCTGTCATAGAGTTGCAGATCTAAAAGGTGGTTTCAAGAGTTGATATGTAAGCCTTTATTTTGTATTCTTAAAGCATTTGAGATTAATGAAGAGCAGTCTCACTGTTGGGAGTGGACCTGAAGACGTAGCCATGATGTCTAGGTAACTCTGTTATCAAGTTTTAGTGTGCTTGTGTTGACATTTTTCTATCTTAATCTCTTCTTTAACATCTCAAAAATTACTTATGAAGAATGGATTAAGAAAGTTAATGTTCATAAGTTTAAGAGTTTAGTTAAGTGAAGCGGTTCACACAACATTGCAAGATGCACTGTCAAAATTAAATATGTTCGAAACTGAAAAAGATTTGTTATCAATGAAGGACTAATGGTTAGATTGGTAACTTAAGATTTTCATATCAGTTAACCTGATACATAATAGATCCAATGGGCTGCCTGTAAAGAGTGGGATACACTCCCTCTGAGTTGGAAGCATCTATATTCTTCCAGTTAGTAACCATGGGTGTTTCCATATGTCTGTAATATTGCATGCCAAGCTACTTCAGGATCTCCACAACATATTTCTCTTTCCCAAGAAAAATTTGTTCATCCTTCTGCCACACCTCTAAACTGAGAAAATAATGCATCAGCCCCAAGTATTTCATCTCAAACTCAATAGCAAGCTCCCTCTTGCAATCATCTATGATCTTCTCTAACCCTATCATGAATAAGTCATCCACATGTAACACAAGAATGAGTGGCTCACCCTTAACCAAGATGTAGTAAAGGTTAGAGTCAACCTCACTCTTGGTGAAGCCCATCCCAAGCAAATAACTATCAATCCTACTGTACCACGCACGTGGTGCCTACTTGAGCCCATATAGTGCTCTCTTCAACCTGCAAACATGAGTTTCCCTTTCGTCACCTCAAAACTCTCTGGCTTCTCAATATAAATCTCCTCTTCTATCACTCCATTAAGAAACATTGTCTTGAGATCCATCTAGTGGATCTACCACCCCAAATCAGTTGCAATGGATATCATGACTATGATAGAAGAATATCTCACCACGGGTGAAAATGTCTCACTGAAGTCAATGCCCTCCTTCTGTGAGAAGCCCTTAGCCACAAAGTGGGCTTTGAACTTTTCCACACTACCATCAACAACGTACTTGATATTCTAGATCCATCTAGATCCAACCACTGATTTCCCCTCTAGCCGGGGCACAACCTCCCACATATAATTCTTCATGAGAGAATAATACTCCTCCATAATGTCATGTCTCCACACCCGCTGCTCAGATGCCTCTTGAAAAATGGAAGGCTCAACCTCTATCAACTCGCTCATGAGAACCATGTAACTGGAAAATATCTGTGGCACCTTACTCATCTCGACTGAAGTCTTGGGAGCATCCACCTACTCCTAAGCCTCTCTCAATGTGCACTCAACCCACTTCAACATCCTCCTACTAGAGTACTCAACCTGAGTAAATGGAGCATCTTGGTCCTCCTCATGCTACTCATGCTGCTCACCCTGCACAATCTGGTGCTATTGTTGCTCAATGTGTACAAAAGTCTGGGGACTTTTAATATGTAATGGATGTCTAGCCTTCTCCTTAGGATCACTCTACTCTTGACTTTTCTCATGACTCTTCTCATCATCTAGCATATATTGTTGAAATTTTACCAAGTGGATTCAACCCTTAGTATGCGCTAATACAATGTTGATATTTTAACACTCTACTCAACACTCGATAATTAGCTAAAAAAAAATCACTTTATCTATTGAAAGCACATATCAGTAATCAACTAAACAAGTAGCAGAAGCATAAACAAGGAAACCAAATCAAGCACACATAAACACCAATATTTTTGGGTAAACCCCTGGAAAAACCCCAAAGGGAAAAATTGCCCAATGATGATTTTATTAAGGTCAAATTAGGGCTCCTACAATAGGGATAATGGCTCACTGCGAGAAGTATACATTGCAGACAAACCTGGAAACTCCCGTGCTACTGTACGACCTATTTTGGCATGTTTCCTGAGGCATCCGCGACTTGTCCTTCTGTGACCCGCAAACATCAGCAACTGTCTCCACTATGATCCATGGATATCTGCGACTGTCTCTACTATGACCTATGGATGTGTATGGAAATTCCATATGGAAAGCTCCGTACATTCCGATTCTTTCCTGTGGATTTTGGTCTCTGAAACACACCTCCATCTGCTTCTGTTCTCTCTCCTCCTTAACCTGTATGGCATCTAGATGGAATTCCTTCTCCACCTATTCAAGATATTGAATCGCAATCTTTCATGATCTAACCCTCTGATCAAAACTTGGATGAAATCTCTTCAACCAACCTATGAGATCTGCTCACTCTAATGTAAGCAAAAGTCCTTGTTTGCTCGTACACTCCTTACACTAACACAATTCCTTCTTTTCTATCCTCAACCTTGGTCTCTCGCCAAAGTGACTTCCTCTCAAAGTCCCGATTGTGTCGACTCCCTCAACACAAGTCTCTCACAAGTGTATCTCATGAGTGTATCTCACACAAACATCTTCCTCCTTCTCCTAGCCTTTCTTTTATAATCATGAGTTACAATCTATTACTAATATTCAAGGTGATCTATGGCTGAGATTAATTCTCATTCCCACTAAAGGTTTAGATTACATGTTGCATGATAAACATGTTCCTTAAATAACTCAATTCACTAATAAATACAATTTTATTTTAATTAATTCCTTTTAACTAAAGTAAACTCAAGACTAGAAGATACTTTGATGACTTCCACATGCTAGACACATGCTAATGCGGAAGTACCTGTCCGATGCTACTACCAACATAAACACTCCCTCTTAGAAATGAAGGTACTTCTCCCACCTGGAGTTGGCTCAATCTTCACTACCAGAACTGCTACCATGCCTACTCTCCAATATACTTTATTGGTTGCTCCCCTTTGACATAGAATTTATCCTTGCCATGATGGTTTGAACTGTCTTTGAAGACTCACTGCCTCTAAACATGCTCCTAGAAGTCTCCTACTCTTGAGCATCCTGCATGGCCATCTCATACCATGACTCGTTCTTGACATAATTGGAATGATGCTCCTTCCCACCTAAACCTGAAGGATAACTGCCTCTGAGTTGCTCAACCTTCATAGCTACCTGCTCCCTATTCTCTACCACTCTGCTACTTGTCATTTCTCACATAGGTTGTCCCTTTAGCCCATCCTCATTTTTTAATGTGTTCACCATATCCAAGATCTGATCTGATAACCTTCTACTGAAATTGTCATTTCCTTGAAATCTATCCTTCGATTTCCCTTGTTGGTTATCAACCTGATAAGATTTGTCCTCTTGGTTTCCCCCCTCATAGACTAGGCTCCCTCTTTCCTTCAAATCCTCGACTCTAATACCGTGTTGAATTTTTCCCAAGTGGATTCAACCCTTGGTATGCACTAATACCACACTGATATTTTACTACTCTACTCAACACTCGACAATTAGCTCAAAATAAATTCGCTTTATCTACTAAAAGCACAATTAAGTAATCAACTAAACATGTAGCGGACAAGGAAACCAAATCAAGCACACATAAACACCAATATTTCCGAGTAAACCCTTGGAAAAACATGTAGGGAAAACCAGTCCAATGATGATTTTATTAAGGTCAAATAAGGGCTCCCGCAACAAGGATAATGGCCCATTGAGAGAAGTATACACTGCAGAAAAACCTGGAAATTCATGTGCTAAAGGTATGACCTGTTCTGGCACGTTTCCTGAGGCATCCACGACTTGTCCTTCTTCGACCCACGAAAATCCATGAGTGTGTCCATTGTGACTCATGAAAATCCATGTCTGTCTCCGCTGTGACCCATGGATATCCATGACTGTCTCCACTATGACCTGTGGACGTGTACAAAAATTCGTTACAATAATCTTTGTACGGTCCGACTCTTTCCTGTGGCTTCTATCCTCTGAAACCCACCTGCAACTGCTTCTTCTCTCTCACCTCCTTGACCTGTATGACCTCTATATGGAATTCCTTGTCCACCTATCCAAGATATTCAATAATAGTCCTTCGTGATCCAACCCTATGTTCAACACTTGGATGAAATATCTTCACCCAACCTGTGAGATCTCCTCACTCTAGTGTAAGAAAAAGTCCTCCTTTGCTATCCTCGATCTTGGTTTCTCACCAAAGTGACTTCCTCTCAAAGTCCCGATTGTGCCAACTCCCTCAACACAAGTCTCTCACACAAGTCTCTCATAAATGTATCTCACACAAGTGTCTTCCTCCTTCTCCTAGTCTTTCCGTTATAATCATGAGTTACAATCTATTTCTAATATTCAAGGTGGTCTATGCCTGAGATTACTTCTCACTCCCGATGAATATTTAGATTACATGCTGCATGCTAAGCATGTTCCTTAAATAAATCAATTCACTAATAAATACAATTTTACTTTAATTAATTCCTTTTAACTAAAGTAAACTCAAGACTAGAAATTCTTTGATGACTTCCACATGCCAATGCATAAGTACCTGTCCAATGCTACCACCAACATCAACATCTATCCACAAGAATTTATGAAAGCTCCATCCTCCTCAAATCTCACGTCCCTCCTAACCACTAACCTCTTGAGTGCAAGAATGTAGACCCTATAGGCCTTATACATCTCACTGTAACCAACAATGATGCCCTTCTCTACAGTAGGCTTAATTTTGGTTCTCCTCTCTGCCAAAACATGGCAGTAGATAAAGCACCCCAAAATGCGTATGTGACCAATATCTGGTTTCTTCTGCGTGAAGGCCTCCTCAGGGATCATCCTCCCTAAGACCTTATGCAAACTCCTGTTTTGCAGATAGACTGCAGTGTTACATGCTTCATCCCATATAAACATGGTCAAGTCCTGATCATGCAACATAGCCTTTGCTGCCCCAACTATTGACCTATTCTTCATCTCTGAGACTCCATTTTATTGCGGGTTATATGGCACAATCAACTCCCTCTTTATCCCGAAACTTGCACATAACTCCTTGAAGGCACTTGAGGTGTACTCGCCTCCATTGTCTGATCTGAGCACCTTGATATTTCTTCATGTCTGGTTCTCCATAAGAGCTTTGAACTCTTGGAATCGGTTGAAGACATCATCCTTGGCCTTCATAAAATAGATCCAGGTTTTCTTGAAATAATTGTCAATAAAGGATACATGAAAATTGAACACTCCAATAGACATTGCTGATATGGGCCCATAGACATCCGAATGGATCAAGTCTAAAATCCCTTTGGACCTGCTATCACTACTAGGGAAGGTTATTTTGGTGTACTTTCCCATAACACACCCCTTACACACACCATGCTGATCATAAATGAACTCTGGAAGCCCAACCATGGCATGGCCTCCCTGAGCACCTTGAGTGCTCCATGATGTAAATGATCCATCTGCCTATGCTAAGGCTCCCCCAAATATCGACGACTGTTGTTGCTACTAACAAACACACATGCTGGTTCAAATTGCAGCTTGTATAGTTTTTCCTATCTTATTCCCAACACTTTCCCCATGCTAGCATTGGATCCCTTAGGATGTATAAGTACTCTTCCATCCCGAAAAGTGACCTCACATCCCTCATCTTATAAGGGTGAAACAAAAATCAAAATTTTGGTCAAACCAAGAACAAACAAAACATCATTAATTAACAAAGTCTTACTAGACTCCCTTTGAAACCTCATGGTTCCTATGGATGTTGGCCTGTACTTGGAATCATCTCCAAGTACAATGTTGAAGTTGGCATTGTACTACAATTTGCTGAAGTATTCACACATCCTTGTCATGTGGCATGAAGCATCGTGGTTAATGTACCATGTACTAGTGAGCATGGAGGCAGATAGGCATGATAAGAGTGAAAATTCCTTTTAAAATCTAGTTGCAAAAGCATCCATATTAGTTGTAGCATCCATCTGCTTCTTGGGATTTCCCTTCTTCTTATTGGGGCATTGACTGAAAAAATGTCCAAGCTGATGACACACATAAAATTTTACCTTGCTAGGGTCAAACTTCTTCTTGCCACCTTGTTTAGAAGATGCTCCCTCTGCAAAGCTCGTTTTGCTCTTTCCCTTCTTGGTGGCCGATGTAAGGTATCCTCATCCTCATATTTCTTCCTCTGATATCCATGCTGAGACCCCTCCCAGATATCCTCCTTTATAAAGTCATCCCATATCCTCTCCCAAGTAGGCAATTTCTCATGGCCCACCACACATTTGACAAACACATCTCGTTGCTTGCTAAAGCCATTCAAGGCTATTCAAACCAACTAATCATCCAGAACAATACCCCCTATAGTTTCTATCTCATCATGAACCTGTGTTAGATTTGTGAGATAGGATGTCATGCTCTCACCCCTAGACATCTTCGTGCTCTGTAGCTTGTTGATGAGAGCCATCTTCTTGTTTTGATTGTCACTTTGGTACAACTTAGTCAATGCGTCCCACTTTTCCTTAGCATTTTTCTTCTCATCTAGACGTGGGATCATATGATCCTTGAAACCATCCAATAGAATCCTTTGTGCCCTAGCTTCTTTCACCTCATGGAGGCCCAAGGCAATAGGACCATTGACTGGTGTTGGAATTTCTGTGCTAACATGTGCCCACAACTTATTCTCCTTTAGAACAGTTGTGATGTTGACCTTCCATTGAAGATAATTTGAAACACCCTCTAATATGTCCTCATACCTCACAATGGTAGCCATGGAGATTTGAAATCTATAAACTGAAGAAATTTTATTGACTATAAACCAAATTTGAACTAGATCCGTTCGATCTGAACTAGATCTGAAGAGATCTGCTATATCAAATTCCTTTAAGTTGGATGTCAATTTATGTGTGTTTAATCATAGGCAATTCTCTGATACCATGTAAAAATTTTAATACCCAACAAGATGGTAATCTAGCTCAATATATTTTAACCCAAAAAATGTAAATCTTTATGCATAAATAAAATTCAGATCTATACTATGATTACACAACCTGAGTAGAATTGCATGCACAATGATAAATAAATAGCCAAACACACAATAACACTAGATATACCCTAGAAACCCCAAGTTGGGGAAAACCAACAAAGGAGGGCTTTTATTATTTTCTTGAGAAAATATTAGCAAAAAAATACAAAGAATACAACTCAGAAAATTCTTACAACAAATCTGAAATATTACAGCCTTGAAACAATCCTCTCTGGGTGCTGTATGGCCTCCCAAAAATCTCTAGAAATGAGATAAATCGATCCCAAATGAAGTTGTCTCTTTTCCCAGCTGTACGACCCACATAGTGCGCCTTTTTCAAACCTTGTGTGGCTTGCTAAACTCAGCACACACCCTGCAACAAGAGATCAATATGTACGACCCCTTGTATGACCCTATATGACGTTGATCTATAGCCTGTATGACTCTTTTTCACGCCCAACAAATGGCCCTTGTAAAATGATGCCCTTTATCCCTCAACTTAGCCTCTTTAATCGCCGCCCTTGCTCATAAAATATCTGCAGAAAAATAGGCCTCTTGGTTTAACCCTTGTGCCCCCTCATTTCTTGTTCAATCACCCTCAAAGATGATCTTTCATAGTGACCTCACCCTCACTTCATAATCTTGAATTTACCCTTCTAGATCTTTCCAAAAGAGATCAATGATCCAAATTAGATCTTATCTCTTTCTTGGGATCATAAAACAACTTAAATTATTTCCAAAGTGAACTTTAGAAACTAGGTAAATAAATTCAATGAAAAATTATAACTTTAATTTTTCATACTTTCCTAAGTTAAACGTAGGCAAAATTAAAAAGTTGTCTTGGGTAATTTTAATGTCCCTTACATGCCTAGGACACATAGACATGAGCATACACCTTCTCTCTGATACAAATTTAACACTGTTTTGGCTAACTGTCTCATCCTCCCTCATGCCATGTAGCATAGAATTACCAGAACATGGGTTGTTGGAGGCCAAATAAAGTTCTACCATTTGTGAATATGCTACCAAAGTGCACAACCTCTTACATTCCACTTCGCAGGCCATTACATTGACGATGAGTGTATCAATTTTCTGCTCCATCTTTATCAGTTTGGCTAAGAAAAACTTGAGTATCCTGCTATAAGCTTAAATAACCACCTGGTGCCTACACAAAACTTTCCAAATCTCCTTGATCTTTGGGTTATCCATGATTGCAATGGATAACTTCTGCCATTCAAATTAAAAAAAACTGTTACAAGGTGATGATACTTCACAAATTATAATATAAAAAATATTAGAATAAGAATTAAAGTTGTTAAACTATTTAACCTAATAAGATTTTTATTAAGAAAACTAAAATAAAATTAGAAAAATAAAGTTATTTAATAAACATAATACAATTCTGCTATCCATTTAAATCTTGGAGGTATAACATATTTTTAACTAACCAAATGTATTTTATATGAAATCGCGAAGGTTTTTACCATGCAAATAGTGTTGCTAGTCGTGCTTAGAATTCTCTCATGAAATTCATACCATATATGCCTACCAATCGCTGGGTTTTATAGTATTTTATAAACAAGAAAGACAAATCGCTGCACCAAACTGCGCTTTTCACGGCGTTGTCAAGAGTCCTGCGTGAAGTCGTCATACAGAGAATATGGGGGCAGATACTAAGATTTTTTCTGTTCTTGCTAAAAAAAAACGCAAGTGCAGATGCAAAGATTTTAGCTTGGTAGAAAATATTAAATGACAGTAAATGTATCTTTTCCCAGACTCTAGTACATTTGCATTTCAATTTTGGTTCAACGAGGCATCATGAGATCTTATCCCCCTCACCCCGTAGGCTCTTCTACATGGCACATCGGGCTGCTCTACTGGTGTTCATGTCCCATATCGTCTGTCGTATGTCCAAAAGTCCCATAACATGTGACAAGAATATTAGAGGGAGGTGACAAGGGAAGGCATAACTGGCCAGGATATGTTCTTTCCTACAAGCATAGTTTAGGAATTTGATTGATGGTAGAAAATGTGGGCTTAAAAAAACATGGATACAACTTCTAAATTTGTCCTCTCCAAGCGGTAGCGGATCACCTCACCCATTGTACAAATGTTGTTTGAGCAGTAGCGAGTCATGCCCAGGTACGAAAGGAAGGAACCCACTGAATGGACACATGAAGTGTTGGGTAAGTTAGAATCATGCATTGTATGAATAGTCTTTTAATTCCTCACAGATTTTGCATATTTGATTTGTAACTTCAAGTAATCAAATCCATTGTTATTTTTTATGGGTGAAGATCATTTTCTAAAATTTGATTGGTAATTTTTTGGGTACAAATAAGTTCATAGCTTCACAAACTGTAGTGTTGTTGCTTAGAGCTATGGCTCTGGCCTACCCAAGTTAGGGTTTTCAGTTGTTTGCCTCCGACCCCCTCTAGCTCCCTTTGTTCGCTCAACCTTTCACCCTTCCCTATCTATCAATATTAGTAAAGTATTCTACTCTGAATTTTATAAAAATAAAATATTTTAGACCAAAAAAACTATAAGCTCTCACTTCATGTTACATATATGTCTGAAGCCTGTTAAATAACTCTTAATGTTGCTTGTCAGAATTACATAAAACTCCCCATTCATGAGGGCATGGCCAAGAATGACGACCCTGCAATAAGGTATATATGCTGGTATATACCCCTTTAATGCATCGTTGTATCATGATTAATGACAATGTGTAAGTCGCTATGGACTCTCATGAGTTTTCTTTTGTTAACTCACCTCCAACAAACAATTGTATCTTTGTTTTTATCGGGCCCTTAAAAAAGCCTTGCTGGGGGTGTTTAATTAAGGAATGGTTTCTTACTTGGGAATGGGGAATGCTCTCTTTTGCATAATGAATACACAATGAATATACAAATAGAATTGAGGTGAGGAGATTGAGTCTTCGATTTGATTCTTTAAAAAAAAATGACACTTGTGAATCTGCATGAAACATAAATTGAAAGACATGAAAAACAAATGAGTGTCATCAAATTTTTACTTGACAGGTAGGTTAAATTTGAAATTCCAGGCCTCGCCGTGTAGATATTGTTCTTCGTGACTGAGCAATGTGTAGTTAATAGAGCACGAAGCATTAAAGACATTTTAATATAAAATGTGTTGCATAAATGGTGATAGGTGTTGTTCTCCGTGTTCGCTAAGATCCTTCACAACGTTTTCAGAGCTGCCGACAAGGTCTATGGATATTTTGATGGTGCAACACAGAACACGAATTGTGGGGGAGGATTTGCCATTTATAGAGATTCCTCTTTTGTTTGTTTTGGTATTCGTGGTGGAGGCAAAGGCACAAATACAAAGGCTCAATTGCTTGGTATTTGGACTCTCCTCAGTGGGCCAAGCAATTGGGTATTCAGTGCATATCAGTGATGGGGGATTCCAAGATGATTATTGATTGGTTAAACTGTCTTTGTGTCATAAAGAACATCACTCACACCCATCGCTGTGACAGGATCAAAGCTCTAGCAAAGGCTTTTACTGAGATTGAATTTCGACATATCTATCAGGAATTGAACACTGTTGCAGACAAACTCTCAAAGGAGACTCTGGGGTGGAAGGAAGGACTCTCATGGATCAAAGTATTGAAAGATGGGAAATTAATTTCCCACAGATTTTGTTGCAGCTCTTAAATATGTGGTTTTGAGAAAAACCGGTGAAAATACATGCTTCTTGATAGCTGATGGGTATTTTACCGATTAACTATATACATGCTTCTCATCAAACTATGTTTAGTAGATTAAACATCATAGGTTTTGACATGACACACTTTCCGTCTTTTAAAACAGAAATATAATAGTGATGTAAATACGAAAAAAAAACATTACTATGTTATTATAAGAAATCACTCTGTTATTATAAGAAATCAAAAGTAATATCTATAATACGCCTTGTTCTCTTAACTACACTGCCCAAAAACGAAATGGGGAAGAGGAAATATCTATTCACATGAGTGTCCACCGTCGTTTCTACAACAAGTTTAAGAACTTTTGCTTGTAAATGATAGGAAGCAATTTAGTGGAAATCTATTAGAAAACGGTGAATGGCAGATTCTCTAGGGATCCATCATTAAAAATAGCCAAACTAGATCATGAAAAATGCAAGGTTGCGAAAACAAAAAATGCCCTCTATTACCACCTCCAATTACAATGAATGCAGGTTGTCTTTTTTTTAGCTGGAAAACACTTTCTAAAACTTACAGCTCTACAATAATTAAATTAAAAATTTACCGTTGCAAATTGCAATAAACAAGTGCAATGATTAAATGTTAGAGGAATATAATAATTAAAACCCGCCTTCAAAACAAGCCCATGATACCATATATTTTGGAATTAACGTTCTTCTATTATAAAACCATACGTGTCCTCCTCTTTATTTGTTGGAAAACATTCTTTCTAAAACTTACAACTCTACAATAATTAAATTAATGAATGACCTTGGGAGATGAATTATCTAATATCCCGTAAGCAAGAAGTGAATTTTCTATAATTCTTTTTTTCCACGATGAAAGTTTCTCTTTTATAATCAAAAGTTTATAAATTTTTTACATAACATAGATTTCAGTTGCCATCAAAACAGGGATCTGTGGAGAAAAGCTTGTATCAGCTCGCAGACCTGTGAAAAGTACTCATATGGAAGCACGCGGCCTGTCAAAGATAAACCACTAATACACAGCCTAATATGCTCTGTTACATGTTATCACAGGTGGATGAGTTGTTTACAGCAGGCAGCCTGTTATAAATTCAGATTTGACTTCCTCTTTTTTTAAAATCTATAATAAAGATATCGCCGATCTAGCCCAATATTCTGATGCAAAAAACAGTGGAGCTGTTCCAGAAACTTGTTTTCATGACCTGGAGTATTCTACTTCAGATTTTGAGATGAGTTGAGGGGCCCTCGTTTCCATCCTCCCATCGGGTGAAGGTTATGAGACCGCGGGGCTGGGATAAGGCCTTTTTTGAAAGGTGGTCCGCAATGACATTGTCTTCTCTGTAGATGTGAGATGCAGATAGATTCTTGATGAGTTTTTTTGCTTCAATGGTTCTCTCTTTCCAGCATTCCAGGGCGGCTGATCGGAGTTCAGCCTTATCATTTATCCAGTCGATTATGACTCTTGAGTCTCCGAGGAGTAGCAAGACTTGAATGTTCAGCCTTTGAGCCATGATAAGGGAAGCCCATGCCCCCAAAAGTTCAGCTTTGGTGTTGGTGCCTTGATCGCCGTTGAGTGTCCATCTGTAGGAAGTGTGAGAATTGATGATAAAGTGGCCACCCGCCCCGCAAAGAGATCCATCTAATTGTGCTGCACCATCGAACTAGGCTATGGCTTTGTCATAGGGAAGAGTTTTAGAAGATCTACAGAGTTTCTGATTAGTGGTGGGGTTGGAGAGTCGGTTGACCGCTGATAGAATAAGTTTAGTCACCAAGTTAACCGAGGGGGATTTATAATCAAAGATGGCGGCATTTCTTGTCAGCCAAATATTCCAATAGACGGTGGCTGGCAGCGAGGGGTAAAGCTGTTTTCTTGTGCACCAAGAATTGAAACAAGAGAATGTCGTTGATCCATGCCACTGTTCAGTTATTTTAAGAGATGTATTGACCTGGTGCCAAACTTGTCGAGAAAAGTGGCAGCGCACAAAGAGGTGGTGTGAAGTTTCGCTGTCCTCCTTGCATAGTATGCAGCGGTTTGGTCCTGACCAGCCCCGGTTTTAAAGAATATCCCAGACTAGGATTTTATTTTCTGTCAATAACCAGGTGAATAATTTGAGTTTCAGCGGGCAGTTCCACTTCCACAGTCGGGTGCGCTAGGTCTGATCCCGATTTTCCCAGGCAGCCTCTGCCAATGCTTTGTAGATGTTCCTGATAGATATGATCCCAGATTTATCGCCTCCCATCCAGATGAGGGTGTCAGGTCTCTCCTGTAGATGTATGCCGGCTTCATTTAGATTGTATGTGTAATTGTTCCATTCAGCCGATAGCTCACTGTCAAGAGACAGCGAGGAGCTAGTGACCCAGGATTCGCCAAGTGAATTTCTGCTGTGAGGGGATTTTAAATGAAAGAGATAATGTAAGCCTATAAAGTGCAGTTGCTCCAGCAATCTAGGAGAGAGCAGGGCCTTTTCACCCATGCCAAGGATATCATCTTTGCCTATTTCAATTGCAGTTCCAGTGCCAGGCAGCCACGCTATCCAATGAAGGAGAATTGGAAGCGATTTTAGAAGGTGTTTCCATGTTTGTGAGCCCCCCTGTGGAGTAAAAGTAGCGGATCTGAGCCAGGAGTGGACCGACAGGTGGGAAAGATATTTGTCTTTAATCAGTTTGTTCCAAATGCCGGGAACCATCAGGATACGCCAAAGTGTATTTGCCGAGAGAGCAAGGTAGGAAAGGTGCAGATTTCTCAGTCCCCATCCCCCTAAAGCTTTTGGCTTTGAGAGCGATTTCCACCCATAGAGATGTAATCCTCTTCTTTGCTTGCTGCCATTCCAGAGAAAGGTGAATATCAGTTGACGAAGTTTCTTTAGCATAGATTGAGAGATGTGTGCCAGAGCCATCTAATAAATCGGGAGGCTTTCCAGTACAGCCTTGATCAAAATGTATCTGCCGCCCATTGATAAACATCTGTTACACCAGTGTTGAATTCTGCGCTCAAACTTTTCATATAACCAGCTCCAGTCCTTTGCTTTGTAGCCAGATGGTTTGATATAGTATCCAAGATAGTTGAATCCCGCCTCCAGGTCTCGAGAATCAATGCCGAATAGAGTTTTCAGCTCTGACAGGATTGCTCCCCTTGCACCTGTGGCCAAGAACATTGATTTCTGCAAATTTATTTTTAATCCTGTAATAGAGCAGAAAACATTTAGCACATTTAAAATTTATATCCATTCAGACAGGGATTCCAATGTCATAATAATCACGTCATCTACAAAAAGTAGATGCAAAATATGAGTCAGTCTAGATGCTTTGATTCCGGTAAGTTTGCCAACTAATTTACTCCTTTTTAATAAGATGTTGAGGCTTTCTAAGACCAGAATGAAGAATAGGGGTGAGAGAGGACATCCCTGTCGGAGACCTCTTTTGCTTTGGAATGCTTTGGTTGCCTCGCCATTTATTAAAACTGCCAGATTGGCTGAAGTTATGCAACCCATCATCCAGTGTGTTGTGGCTGCCCCAAATCCACACTGGAGAAGGATGAGATGTAGGAAGTTGCAGTTAATACAATCGAAGGCCTGTTTGAGGTCCAGTTTAAGGAGAATAGCAGGTATGTTTTTTGTTTTAATGCTATGTAAACACTCCTGAGCTGTGCCTATGGCGTCAAGTATTTGTCTTCCCTTGAGAAAGCCAAGATGCTCCTCTGCCAGAGCCCGGGAGAGTAGAGGGCGAATCCTGTTTGCAATGATCTTTGTTATAATCTTGTAGCTGAGATTACACAGCGAGATCGGTCGGTAATCCGAGAAATGTCGGGGCAGGTTCTGTTTTGGAATCAGGGCGATAAAAGTAGAGTTTAATTGTTTGTTTACCGACCCCCTGGTTCTCGAATCCTCGATAGCCTCTAGCAGATCTTGTCCCATTAAATCGAAAAAGTGAAGATAGAGTTCCACAGTCCATCCATCGGGACCGAGACTTTTTTCTTTTTTAAAACCTTTTAATACCTGGTAGATTTCCTCTTTTGTGCAGGGGGTTTCCAATGCTCTCGCTTCCTCATTGGTGACCATCTATGGGAAAAGTTTTGCTGTGTCTATCTGTTCCTGTATGGAGATGTGTGGATCAACTTGAAAAAAAGTCTTGTAGTGCATGTAAGCCACTTTCTTGATGTCCTCTGTCCTGTGTGCAATGTTTCCATCTTCTTCCTCTATTTCCCAAATGATCTTTTTATTTCTGCGGTGGCTGGCAAAACGGTGGAAGAAATGGGTGTTGCTGTCCCCACTAGTGAGTGAGAGCGCTCTACCTTTTATCCGCCATCTATCCTCTTCTGCCAGGAGAATGTTCGCTCTGTTAGCCTCTAATGAATGTATGGTAGCTTCAATATCAGTCTTCTGGTCAGTCCGGTCTTTTGTACTGTGTAAAAGGGATAATTGTTGTTCGAGACTCTTTAGCTTGGTGGTCTCAAGTGATTTTTTTTGTTTCAGCGAGGCGGTTGTGCTTTGTTTAAGGTTGTATAGTTTTCTAACAATTGTGCCCTGTGCATCCCCAGGTAGGGAGAGGGACGAGTCAGTCCAAACCGAATTTACCAACTGGTCGAAGGCGGACTGCTGTAACCATGCCGCGTTGAATTTGAAGGGGTAACTCCTTCCCGAAATCCCTGTTCCAATCTGAAGGCAGATTGGGGTATGATCAGATAGATAGGGCAGGTCAACCCAGGCCCGAGCTTTGTAATTTGGATTTAGCAGTTCTTCAGATACCAGGAATCGATCAAGTCGTTTTTCAATGTCGGAGGAGCCCGATCTCCCATTACGCCAAGTGGGCAAGTATTCAGCCAGTTCCAGATCCACCAATGCGTTTTTTGTGAGAAGAGATGATAAGTAGGTCGCTAGAGGGTCTGTCTTTGCTCTGTCACCCCAGATCTCCTTTGTGCTGAGCGTGAAGTTCAGATCTCCGGCTATGATGATGTCTTTTATGGCTAGAAGGCCAATGCTGTCAAGCTTTTCCCAAAAATATCTGCGGTCCATGCAAGGGCCGTATGTGTTGAGCAGTGTCAAAGAGGTATTGAGTTCAAAGCAGGTACCTGATAGAAGAATGCCGCCAGGACTAAGCGTCGGTGAGAAGTCAAAATGCAGTGGATCCCATGCCGCCAGGAGTCCACCTGAGTTGCCAATCGAGTTTTCCGCGCAGACCATCCAGTCAGGTCTGAGTGTGGTAAGAAAACTTCTTGCATCTTTGGCTTTCACGAGCGTTTCTTGTAGAAGAAGAACCGATGGTCTGATTTTGTCTAGAAGACGTCTCAGGGAGGCTTGTTTCAGGAGTCCTCCAACTCCTCTGATGTTGAGGGAGATAATAATCATGATTTTGCCCGTGCTTGGGCTTTTATTCCTCTAAGTGCCCGGATATTTTGTTCAGTAAATTGAGAGGCTATGTTTGAATCATCAACATTTGCCTTTTTTCTCGCACTACGCGTTTTGAGAGGCTAATTCTTATTATAGCAAGAATTACAATATAATATTATTCTTATTATATTAAAGTTACAATATATTTCTTATTATATTAAATTTCATATGAAATAAATAATAGTTAGATAAACAATTACACTATAATTCTTATTATATCAAGTTTTAAATTAAATAAATAACAGTTCAAATGAATTACAAGTTTCATATGGTAATGATCTTATATGACAATAAATAACAGTTCAAATGAATTACAAGTTTCATATGGTAATGATCTTATATGACATTTAATAAAAAATTAGATATAATAAAAAAATAAATTTAATTTTATTTCTATAAAGCTTAATGTTTTTTTTTTTAATTTCTAACATAATTATAAACATACCTTAAACAGCTATAATTAACTTCTTTATATTAAATTTCATATTAAATAAACAATGGTTAGATAAACAATTACTATATATATATATATATATATATATATATATATATATATATATAGAATATATTTTATAAAAAAAATTCGTTATACTTGAAAAAGGAATATGTTGATACCTGTTGATGTCTTTCAAGTCCAGCCTTGGTAGGCTTTCTTTCAGATTTATATTGCTTATACTTCGTCTACTGCACTAACAGACTTTTTAAGGCCTTTTACAATAACTTTCTACTAACTGTTTCTGTTATCACATAAAGTTGTCAAGGGTCGCAACAATTGTCCAAATCTTTTGCTTGCACAAGAAACAAACGTAAGCACAAGAGCAACATTCAGAACGATCTATTTTGGGGCTGAAATACAAGTAGTGGTCGGGTTAAATTTTCAACGGCAGAGATCCCGTATACGGTTCGGATCAACGACTCTTGGGTGATCGGGATTTCAATGACGTGCATGAATTAATGACTAGGTAGAGGGGTTGAAGTCTCGAAGTAAATATGTGCCATCCAAGTCAAAAGGGCACGTGGGGGGTAGAACCCTCATTTCGGATTTCCACACTCCGGAGAATTGTGTAAGTCAACCATTCAAAAATCCTGAAGAGTCGAAGCCCAAAGATCCGAAGAGCCGAAGCCTCGAAGAGACGAAAGTCTGAAGTGACTCTGAACTGTTGATCTCAAATCAACAGAAGCCGTTGATCTTTGCAGTCGTATTGCCGGAAGCCTTGAAGTAGTAAAGAGTCCAAAGTAAATCTCAGTCGTTCAATTCAAGAGGACTTGCAGAAAAAATCCGCGCACTTCTAGGGAAAGTGAAAGTTGAAAATTGAGTTTTTTGAAATCCGAAGACTCGAAGAAATCGAAATCGTCGATCTGCAAAGGCCATGCGTCATCTGATCCATCACTTCGGATAGAAGAAATTGTGGTGAAAGTGAGGTTTGAAAGTTGAAAACTCTGAAACCCGAATCACGAAGCAAATCTGATCCGTTGGTTTGAAAGGGGCATATTTGAGCCGCTGATCGAGAGGCCGAATCTAAGATTGCGTGATCAACGGTCACGCTCAATTGCGGGGTCAGAAGATGATCAAGTTTTAAAGTTTGAGGGCGGGCCACAATCGAAACCACGATATTGAGAAAGGGACACATGGTGTCTCGTGGCGAATTGCGGGGAAACACTCTTGGTCGTGCCCGCAATCACGTATTTACGTGAGGTCATAGCCCTAGGTCACATCTAGGAAGGGGCCAAAGGAAAAGGAGCTAGCGCCCGAATTCTGAGATTTCACAAGCGCGAAGGGAGAGGTCGCAGGTATCATAAGACCTACACTAGAAGTCGAAAGGGCCTGTGTCTGATTAGGAGGTGAGACCATCAGGGTCTCAAAAGGGTCGACAGATGGATAAAATCCAGCGGTGGTGCCAAATCTAGCAGGTGTGCTTAGATCCTAGACCGCGATCAGATCAATGGCCACGTTCCATTGCGGGGACACAACATGCTTGGTCGATAAAACTCTTAAGCGGTCCCGCAATTGAAACCGTGGTAAAGAGAAGGAGATACATGGCAGAAGGTGGTGGATTGCGGGCCCAAAAGCGGTGTGAGTTCAAACCGCTTTTGAGGGCCCCACAATCACATGCTCATATAACATCAAATCCAAGAGCAGCGCGTGGCCGCCCCCTAGGCATCAAGCCTCGTTGAGTTCTCAAGGAAAAGTAGTTAATAGAAGGAAGGACGAGTGGTTGAAACCTTGACTCACCCCATAAATGGAAAGCATGGAAGCTCTGGTCATGGAGATTGAACTATCAGCCTGAGGTACCCTTGTGGATGGATTTTTCTGCAGACCCATGTTGATCTGAGTGTGCATCTGACAGAAGGATGCATGCTCAGTCCGACAGAAGAAAGCGTAGACAAAAGGCTTTGAATGTGATGGCCAGGTCACACTCCTGGTAGTGGTGAACTGAGCCAATATAAATAGATCAATTTAGGTTTTGTAAAAAGGGGGTTAGTTTTGGCCCAGATTGGGGGAAGCTTTGAGAACTGTTATGACTATATTTGTGTTGTAAGCCTGAGGGCCTAGATTTTAAATTGTTATGTTAATGAAGATTCCTTTAAGTTGTTATATCAGACCGCCTTCTTAGTTTTCATTTCTTGTTTTCGTTCTTGTCTGGACGTAATCTCTCTAATTTATGGATTCCTGAGGTGATGGAGGATCTGCTGTTGTCATGCCCATTTTTCATGGTTCAATAGACATTTTCTGTTTCTCTTTCTTGTCTAGATGTAATCTCTCTGATTTATGGATTCCTGAGGCGATGGATGATCTGTTTCCATCATGCCCATCTTTCATGGTTCAACAAACGTTTTCTGTTTCTCTTTCTTGTCTGGATGTAATCTCTCTGATTTATGGATTTCTGAGGTGATGGAGGATCTATTGCCATCATGCCCATCTTTCATGGTTCAACAAACGTTCTCTATTTTTCTTCTTGTCTGGATCATTGTAAACCCTCTGATTTCTGAATTCCTAAGGTGGTGGAGGATCTGCTGTCATCTTGCCCATTTTTTATGGTTTATCATTCAAACACTTTCTATCTTTCTCCTTCCCATCACCACTTAAATCCTTTTGTCTGATATGGAGCTTAAATGCCTTCATTCAGTAGACTGTTTATGACTCCATAGCCTAATGGCCCATCACTGATCTGCAGTGATCTCTGTCGTCTTTCCTTTTTCTTAAAGTCTTGCTGACTCGCCCACTCATACCATTTTAATCCACAATATTTTGATGGGTACTGGGCTTATCCTCTTGCATTCGGAGGGTGACTCTCAGTGCTAACATTCATGGTGCCGTTGCCGGGGAAGGAAATGAAGAAATCTTCCATGGGAGAACGAAAACGATCAGATCTGATCTTTGATGGTGAATAAATATCAGACACATTCAGACTGCATATCATTCACCTGGCGACTCCACGATAAAAGGATCTAGTGGCGACTCCACAAGTTTGAGAGGTCATATTTTCAGATGGAAGCTATCTTGGCTCAGAGGTTTTCTCCTTTTAATTTCTCTGTTGTTCCTGGTTTTCCAAATGTTGTTCCTACTATGGATCAATGGGGTGATTTTTTTCCCATATTTAAAGAACATAGAGATGACAACCTTGCAGAGAATCTCCTTGAGTTTCATAAACTCATGCATCAGTGGGAAATACATCATGAGGGTGTATTAATGAAGATGTTCATGTTCTCATTAGATGGAGATGCTCGTGAGTGGTATCGATCCTTGCCCCCTGTTAGCATCTCTTCCCTGTAATGGTTTCATGCAGTTTTCAATATGCATTATCAAAAGTATTATTCCTCTGAGTTAATTTGTCATAGCTATTGTGAGGAATATAAAGACNGAGATGCTCGTGAGTGGTATCGATCCTTGCCCCCTGTTAGCATCTCTTCCCTGTAATGGTTTCATGCAGTTTTCAATATGCATTATCAAAAGTATTATTCCTCTGAGTTAATTTGTCATAGCTATTGTGAGGAATATAAAGACCGTGTTCAAGGTGTAACTGTTTCTTATGAAGGCTGTGAGAATGAAGGAGATGCCTTGGATGATTTGATGAAACTGGTAAAATCACTTTCTACAGAAATAGAGAAATTGGAGGCAGATTTTGCTTGCTGCTCTTATAAAGGAAATGTAGAGGATATTCCAGTCCTTGAAACAGATGTTTTTGGCAGCCCCGCTTATGATGAAGAAGTGATTTCAAATACTGAGAAAGAAAAACCAAATTTTGATGAATATCCCAACGAAGATGACAAAGAGCGGAGCTTTTCCATGGTTCATGTTTATGATGATTATGTATCTGATCTTTGGGAGAGCCATGAAAGAGAAAAGGAGGAGATAAATGTGCAACTTACCTCCTGTCCAGAGCCTGTAAATGAGCAAATGTCACCTGGGATCAACCAACCTACATCAGTCCTCCTCCCACCTGTACACTCTGAGAACATCAAACGACGGGTGAGCAATAATGAAGTACAAGAGGTATTTTCTTACCAGTCGAGCTTTCCTGATTATAAATTTTGTGACCTTGTGGGGTTGTATATGGAACTGTGTTTTCCAAAAGCATTGGAGCCTGCAAAATTATTCATCTTATCATCATTTGGGGGCATTGTCAGTGTTTCAAGACATGTTTTCTTTATGCTGTCATACTTCCTTTACCTTTTGTGGATCATTTGCAGTAAAGAGAAGAATTATATTACCAGATAGTTTGGGTGGATATGGTGGAAGTTTGTTTTCACCTAGCACTTTGTACAAATTAGTTAGCCTAGGATTGTACATAAATAAGCTCCTTTTGGAGCCCATGTGTTTTTTTTCATTTCTTAAGTAGAGTAGTGTACATATCTCCCTATTTTCTTCAGCGAATGTTTTGAGCTCGACTCCATATCCCAACAACTAAGGCACTGGAACTGCGCATTCTTGGAATCTCACAGGGAGCACGCCATCCCCTATGGAGCCAAATGTTATCACATAAAGTTTTCAAATGTCACAAAAGTTGTCCAAATATTTTTCTTACGCAAGAAACAGACATAAGCACAAGCGAAGCATTCATAATAGTCTATTTTTGGGTTGAAATACAAGCAGTGGTCGGATTAAATTTTCAATGGTGGAGATCACGTATACGGTTAAGATCAATGACTCTCGGGTGATCAGGATTTCAAAGACGCGCAGGAATTAACGACTAGGTAGAGGGGTTGAAGTCTCGAAGTAAATATGTGCCATCCAAGTCAAAAGGGCATGTGGGGGGAAGATCCCTCATTTCCGATTTTGACACTCCAGAGAATTTTGGATGTCAAGCATTCAAAAATCTCGAAGAGCCAAAGAGATGAAGCTTGAAGAGCTGAAGCCTGAAGATCCGAAGAGCTGAAGCCCCAAAGAGCTGAAGCCCTGAAGCCCCGAAGCCCCAAAGAGCCAAAAGTATGAAGTGACTCTGAACCGTTGATCTCAAATCGACAAGAGCCATTGATCTTTGCAGTCGTATCGCCGGAAGCTCCAAAGTACTAAAGAGTCCGAAGTGATTCTCAGCCGTTCGATTCAAGAGGACACACGAAAAAAATATGCGCACTTCGAGGGAAAGTGAAAGTTGAAAATTGAGTTTTTTGAAATCCAAAGACCCGAAGAAATCACAACCGTAGATCTGCGGAGGCCACGTGTCATTTGATCCATCGCTTCAGATAGAAGCAATTGCGGTGAAAGTGAGGTTTGAAAGTTGAAAACTCCGAAACCTGAATCGTGAAGCAAATATGATCCGTTTGTTTGAAAGGGGCATATCTGATCTGCTGATCAAGAGGCCTCATCCAAGATCGTGTGATCAATGGTCACGCTCAATTGCGGGGTCAGAAGATGATCGAGTTTTAAAATTTTGAGGGTGGGCCGCAATCAAAACCATGGTATTGAAAAAGGGGCATGTGGTGTCTCGTGGCGAATTGCAGGGAACCACTCTTGGTCGCGCCCGCAATCACGTATTTACGTGAGGTCATAGCCCTAGGTCACATCTAGGAAGGGGCCAAAGGAAAAGGAGCTAGCGCCCAAATTCTGAGATTCAAAAGCGCAAAGGGAGAGGTTGTAGGTATCATAAGACCTGCACTAGAAGTCGAAAGGGCCTATGTTTGATTAGGAGGTGAGACCATCAGGGTCTCAAAAGGGTCGGCAGATGGATAAAATCCAATGGTGGCACCAAATCTAGCAGGTGCACTCAGATCATAGACCGTGATCAGATCAACGACCACGTTCCATTACGGGGACCAAAAACATGCTCGGTCGATAAAATTCTTAATCAGTCCCGCAATTGAAATCGTGGTAAAGCGAAGGAGATACATGGTGGAAGGTGGTGGATTGTGGGCCCAAAAGCGATGTGAGTTCAAACCGCTTTTGACGACCCCACAATCACATGCTCATATAACATCAAATCCGAGAGCAATGCGTGGCCGCCCCCTAGGCATCAACCCTCGTTGAGTTCCCGAGGAAAAACAGTTAATAGAAGGAAGGATGGGTGGTTGAAACCTTGACTCACCCCATAAATGGAAAGCATGAAAGGTCTAGTCATGGAGAATGAACTGTCAGATCGAGGTACCCCTACGGACAGATTTTTCTGCAGAACCATGCTGATCTGAGCTCGCACCTGACAGAAGGATGAACGCTCAGTTTGATAGAAGAAAGCACACACAAGAGGCTTTGAATGTGATGGCCAAGTCACACTTCTGGTAGTGGTGAATTGAGCCGATATAAATAGGTCAGTTTAGATTTTGTAAAAAGGGGGTTAGTTTTGGCCCACATCGGGGGAAGCTTTGAGAGCTATTATGACTGTATTTTTGTTGTAAGCCTAAGGGCCTGGATTGTAAATTGTTACATTAATGAAGATTCCTTTAAGTTGTTATATCATACCGCCTTCTTAGTTTTCATTTCCTGTTTTCCTTCTTATCTGGATGTAATCTCTTTGATTTATGGATACCTGAGGTGACAGAGGATCTATTGCCGTCATGCCCATCTTTCATGGTTCGACATATGTTTTATGTTTCTGTTTCTTGTCTGGATGTAATCTCTCTAATTTATGGATTCCTGAGGCGATGGAGGATCTATTTCCGTCATTCCCATATTTCATGGTTCAACAAGCATTCTCTGTTTTTCTTCTTGTCTGGATCGTTTTAAACCCTTTGATTTATGGATTCTTGAGGCGGTGGAGGATTTGCTGTCATATCGCCCATTTTTTTATGGTTTATCATTCAGACACTTTTTATCTTTCTCCTTCCCATCACCACTTAAATCCTTTTGTTTGATAGGGAGCTTAAATGCCTTCATTCAACAGACTATTTATGACTCCATAGCCCAATGGCTCGTCACTAATCTGTAGTGATATCCGTTGTCTTTCCTTTTCTTAAAGTCTCGCTGACTCTCCCACTCAGACCATTTTAATCCACAATATTTTGATGGGTACTGGGATTATCCTCTTGCAGTTGGAGGGTGACTCTCAATGCTAACAGTTCCAACTGGTCAAAAAACTTTTACAACCTTACAAAAAGAAAAGGCATTCTTCAGAGGCGAAATTCCATTGCCTTAGTTTTTGTTCCTTCGAAGAACTCATGAAAGCCGAATGCTCCTTTTTGCAGCTACAGGGCTTCTTTGGAGAGTTCATTTGCCTTTGTGTTTAGCTCCCTCAAAATGTGCTGAAAAGAAATCCATTTGGAATTTCTGAAGGTGAGCTTGATATCTCTTAGAATTGAAGACAACCTGGGGCTCTGGATGTTGTTTTGGCCTCTTGCCCAATCGATCACCAGCTTGGAGTCACCAAACACTTGTAGCTTTGTCATATTTTTTTCTTTGGTAGTTTCTAGAAGAGTCCAAAGTGTTATCAGTTTTTCTCTGTTATTTGTTCCACCTCCTGGTGAATATCTGAAGTGGATGTAGTGACTATGAATGATAAATAGAACCAACCCGACTCCACATGAAGGAGGATGTCCTTGGTTGGTCCCATCAAAAAATCCCCATGGGATGGTGTAATCAATGGGAGGGGGAACTATAAAACGTTGTTTTCTTGTTCTTGGCTCTGTCCTATGTTCTTCAGCCTGACTGATCGACGTTGCTTTTGTCACTTTCGGGGGAACTGTCTTGTATTTAAATACAACTTTGTTTCTTTCCCACCAAATGTTTGTGATCATGATACTTGGAAGACCTGCATATAAGGAAGTTGTTATGTCTTGCAGCCATGTTTTGAAATAATCTTCAAGAGAGATCTGGTCCCAATTGGCCTTGGTTTTTAGTTGGTCTTTTATTTACTACACGACCTTTTATGCATAGGGACAAGAGATAAAAATGTGAGTAATGGATTCTTGATTTTCCTTACAGAGAGGGCATATGCTAGGTCCACACCATCCTCTCTTGAGGAAATTGTCCCAAGTTAGCAGTTTGTTGTTTAGAGCTAGCTGGAGCATCACTTTACATCTGGGAGGAGCCTTGATTTTCCACAAGGGCTTCCACGACCACTTTGATTGTATCACCAATTTTGCTTCTAGCCAATATTTATAGCCTAATTTAATTGAGTAAGAGCCATTTTGCGGGTTTTTTTGACCAATAGAGAGAGTCCATAGACTCTCTATCTAGGGAAATTAAGATTTCACATAAAAGGGAAATGAAAGAGTTCAATTCATCCCGTAGATCTAAGTGGAGATCTAGGGATTCTGCATTTTTCCATCCCCCTCTTCCTCACAATCGGGGAAAACCAATGTTGAGGTCCCTCAAGAAGCGATTTTTTTTGTCTTTTAGGAACAAAAGTAGGGCTTGGGAGAGTTTGTAATTATTTCCAGCTCCCAACCATGGATCTTCACCCAATCTCACATTTTCCCCATTTCCAATGCGCCAGATAGTCTGTTTACCAACAAGGGGGAAAGCTTGTACAAGTGCTTTCTAGACAATTGATCCTTTAGGGGTTTTCAAAGGTTCTCGAAACCAGTCAGAAATAAAAAAAGTAGGAAAGTACTTGGAGTTCAATACTCTTACCCATAATGTGTTTCCCAGAGTTAGGTGCCAAAGGTTCCTTCCCGCTAAGGCTCGAGCAAGAAGTCTTAAGTTTTTTAGACCCCAACTCCCCATTTCTTTACGAGTAGCGATTGAGTTCCATTTGACAAGAGGGCGACCTCCATAAGCATTTTGTCCCTTCAAAAGGAAGCGAAAGCTTAGGCGTCGAATGTGATCCAGAACTCCTTTTGGGATATCAACTATTGAATTCTATTAGACTGGAATTCCTTCTAGGACTACTTTGATTAGTACTAGTCTTCCTCCTCTAGAGAGGAGTCTGTTGACCCAGATGACTAGGCGGGCCTCAACCTTTCTTATCAACCAACCCTAGTCTTCTTTTATGTAGTTTTCAGGTTTTAAATTAAAACCCAGGTACTTGAGTTCATTAGAGAAGTGTTTCCTTTGGGCGGGGAAAGTGGTGGAAATGGAGGCCTCTTCTTCGTTCTCAYAGTGATTAAGAAGAAGACATGATTTTTCCATGTTAATTTTCATTCCTGTGGYGCTGCAAAAGAGGTTTAAAATATCCTTGAAATCATTYAGATTCMTTTGAGAGCCAAATAAGTTACATAAAATGTCATYTACGAATAAAAGGTGGGTAATTGATTATGATTCAGAGATTGCAATTCCTCTTAAGAGGACCTTAGACCTTGCCYCCTTTATCAKATAACTGAGTGCTTCAKCTATGATCARGAAAAGAAAGGGGGAAAGGGGRCAACYCTGACAGAGACCTTTGGAGGCTTTGAAARAACTGGATGAGGCTCCATTGATGAGGATGGAAAAGRAGGAACTTTGGATGCATCCCATTATCCAGTTGAYCATTTTTAAGCTCAKGCCCATTTGGATTAGGACCAGGCGCAAGATGGATTAGGACCAGGCGCAAGAAGGTCTAGTTTACTTGGTCATARGATTTGGAGAGGTCCAATTTCAKAATGGMATCCTTGAGATTTMTTTTCTTGACCGAGTGGAGAACTTCCTSAGCAATGGMTATTGCGTCRTGTATCTGTCTRTTGTGTAGGAAGCCAAATTTCTCTTCTCYAATGATTTCGCTTAGCATTGGTCTGAGTCTCCTAGAGATGATCTTGGYGATTAATTTATAGATTCCATTACAATAGGCGATCGATCTATAATCTTCAAAGGAAGAAGGGARYTGTTTCTTTGGGATGAGACACATGAAGGTTGCATTGGGAGGGCCATGCATTTTTCCTTCCTTTTGTGATTCTCTTATCATTAGCAACATATCGTTTTTTAAAAGGTCATAAAAGGATTTGAAAAATTCCACTGTTACTCTGTCTGGGCCTAGGATTTTCCCATTCTTCATGGAGAACAAAATTGCCTTTAGTTCTGGTTCTGACACTTCTTCTTCTAAGGAAAGGTTCATTTCTTCGGAGAAGATGTTAGGGAATTTTCCTACTACTTCCAGGATTGTTTGGATGGGGCATCTGGGGGGGATAAGAAGACATTTATGAAAAAATTTACTCTGATATTTGCCTTGTCCTCAAAGGAGGAGACCACAATTCCATGTTCATATTGGATTTCCCAGATTGTGTTGAGTTTTCTTCGAAAGTTTGAAAATTGATGAAAAAAAATTGTGTTATTGTCTCCTTCTTTTATTGACAAGGCCCTGCTTTTGATATGCCATTCTTGTTCCTCTGTCTTGCTCATTTTGCACGTTTATTCTCCAAATCTCTTAGTTCAATTAACTTTGTAGTAGTTAGGGGGGAGTCCTCCAGGGAACTTAGGACCTTCGCTAATTTCTCTTCAATGTCCCGTATGTGTTGGGACCTTTTGGACTTCCATAAAGGGAGCCAATTTTTTATGGCGTTTTTTAAATTTTTGAGGTTTGCTGCAAATTGTACCATCATTGGAGCACGATTTAGGAGGAAGATATTGGTCCAAGAGGAAAGGACTAGATTCTTGAACTCTTCCTCTCCCAGCCAAGAATGACATCATTTCAGGGGAGACGGGGGGGGGGATTCAAAACCCAAGGTCCAATGAAGAGTAACATATCAATGGTATGAAATGCCTCCCACTTCTACTGCAGATATGAAATTTGTGCCTAATTTTAGTAGGGCTTTGGATACTAGGAAACGATCTAGTCTCTTTGCAACCTCCTCATTCCTAGTTCCGAAATTCCACCAAGTAGGAGAGAATTTTATAGGTTTGATGTCCACCAGGTTGGCCTTCTCAAAGAAAGACTGGAAAAAATATGCTTTTCCTGTCGACCCTAGTATGTGCACCCAAAACCTCCCTTAGGGAGAAGGTAATATTTAAATCCCCCCCCACACCAGAATAAGGCCCGTGTATGTTCACCACTAAGAAGGTTAAATTACTGTTCTTGTGTTGTAACTTGGTAGAAATTGTAGAGCGAGTGACAAAAGAGGACAAAGGCTAGAAATTTGGTCTCCATCCAGTGAATAGACCTCCAGAGAGAGTTGAGGTGTCGGTTGTGCTGAAGGACCAATTTCAAAGCCAAGGGATGAAGGTTTCTATGGATTTCTCGCCAGAGCACATTGTCTCTTGGATGAGGATGATGTCTAGATTAAGGTTGTGGATCATTCTTTTGAGGGCTAGCTTCTTTGGGGCACCCCCTACCCCGCATGCGTTGAAAGAGAGGAATATCATTTTGACCTTTTCAGAGGGGATTTTCCTGCTCTAAGGGCCCTTGTGATGGTAGCTTGGGTGCCTTTGTTGATTTTTGCGGATTCTCTCTCTTTTTATTTTGAGATGAAGGATTTCCTTCCTGCCTGTGTGAGAGAGGGGGGGTTAAGATACATGCCTCTGAAGGAAGGGGTGGTCTCCCAGGATTTCGACCTCAAGGAATATTCGTTTCCCTGAGGATAAAGGGGAGCTTCAGGGAAGGAAGGGATGTGTTGATAGGAAGAGGAGGAGTCACAAATGGTAGTGGAGGGGGCCTGAGAAAGGGAGGGGGAAGGAGGCACCACCAATGAATCTTTAGGGGGAGGGGGAGAGGGAAAGGGATCTCTTGCGAGGTCAAATTTCTGTGCCTATGGAATAGCTAAGGGAGGGGAGAGGGAGTAGGGGATTATCGGGGAAAGAGGGGACCTTGGAGAGGGGAGAGGGCTTGCAGGAGAACCAAGAGCTAACAATGAAACATAATGAAGAGGAAAAGGAAAGGGAAACATACCCGAAGTAGGATCTTGGGAAACCAAGTTGCTTAGAGCTTGACTGGAGAGGACCCCTTTTTTTATTTCCAGGTGACAAGCTTCATTCTTTCCTTCCATCGATCCGAACTCCAATGTTTCCTTCTTTTTTATTGAGGACTTGGTTTTCCACTTACTTGCATGCGATTGTTACAGTAGGGAAATTATGGAGAAATGCAAGCATAAGTGTCCACTTTCATGGTAGCCATGGAACATGAAGGGTAGTCTCCATTAATCTACCTTTTGGTGCCAGGTAATTCTGACATAAACCAGGTCAATGTTACCTACTAATCCTTCTCTTACATCCACTTCGACCAAAATCCAAGCCCACCTTTGATTTTTTTTTGAATCCCAGTTGAGTTCTAGTTTTACAAAAGAGCCCAATTTGTTACCGATGGATTCTAGCTCTTCCCTGGACCAAAAGACCAGAGGAAACCCAAGAATAATTGCCCAAAATTTCAATATCATTGTAGAATCCTTTAGGGGGTCAAATTACGTTGTCCAAGGTTTCAAGGACAAACTAGACGGGTCCCATGACCAACTCTTCCTATGGATTTCTTCACAATCTTCATCTGAAAGGAAAGAAAAAGAGATCCAACTTCTAGACAAGATGTGTATCTTAGGGACATAACCAATTAGCAGTTTCCAATAGTTCTGCAACCATCTTGTTAGAGACTTTTCTCCCATAGATTTACCTTTAAACCTTCTAACTAGAGTCTTCCCCAAGAGCTATGGGATGTTGCTGATAGGAATTTCATCACCCACAACCATATTTGTCGAGCCCCCTTTTTCCTTGATACATCGGGCTGAGAATTTCCCGGTCTGGACATCGCAACTAGAAACCCCCTTCTTCTCCTTCATTTGTGTGCTCGCAGGTGAGAGAGCCTTTCCAGAGAAGAGAGAATATGCAGGTCCGAGGGAGGAGGAGGGCGGGTTGTAGGGGGATGGGGGACGAAAGCGTGCAGGGGTTCCATGCGGGAGGGAGAGAGAGGCCAACTTGTGAAGGTCTGAGCCACGGGGGAGTAGTGAATACGAGGGTGTGTGAGAAGACGAACATAAGGAATGGAGAGAATCCAGGAACTCAGACTGAGACACGAAGGCAAGGGGCCTGGGGGGGAGCCTCGAAGTCCACAACCTTTGTATCAAAGGAATCCATGTGTCCCAGTCACGTGGAGAGCAAGCGGTCCTCACTTGGGGGAGTACAGTGATGACACTAGTGAAGTGAGAGGAAGTGGGGAATGGGAGTCAAGAGAGGGAGTTAAGGGTGCCAAAAAAAGGGAGACTGAAAATGGGAGAGAGAGAGGGGAAGGGGGCGGGAAGGGGAAGGCATGCAACCCCCCGCCCAAGGTTCTATGCCTCAGTAGACATGGTGCGAGGGGCTAGACTGCAGACTCCAACTAAGAAATATATTATATACTATATTATACAATAACAAATACAAGTAACCTATATAATCAAACAATTACAATATAATTCTTAATATCAAGTTTTAGATTAAATCCCTCAAAATATCCACAACTATTTTTATCTAAAATTCTTCGACAATAATCTTGAAATGAGAAAACTTATTGTAATATCGTCAGATGAAATAGTTTAGATGCATCAGGATGCACTGATCTAGTTAAAGTCAGGCAACTTACTAGAAATCCACTCACTGATTTCAAAATATCTGAACAAAAATCTCAGAAAAAAAAATCAAATAAAAAAAAGAGGGGCCTTTTTCAAATAAACATTTTTTACAGCATCCAGGATACACAAAACGACCAAAAAACAAACTCTTTGTGAAAAACACCATCGAATTCCCTCTCTTCTTCAATGAAAGATTTAAATAAAACAATTAAGTGGAAAATTTATCGGCTATATTGGCTCTAGCAAATCCAATATGCACAGATCAGATTTAAAAAAAAACAAAAGCGACTACTATAAATTACTAACCATAACATGACACCAGATGCTACAAATAGCTTTAGAAATGGCAAAATTTCATATAAATATTCCACTAAAAGTCCAATACATGTGAGTGGACACCCTCCACAAGTAACATATAGGAATTGGGCGATTACAGGTATCCACCAACCAATGTTTAGTGAGATTAGCATGCCAATAAGGCCCATATTCCATTTCGAGACAAAGAGCCAATTTAAAACAATGGATATTGTTGTCCTAGCTACACCTGACCATGCTATGACCATATTGTTCAATTGTGAAACTAAATATGTTCGAATCGAAAAATAGAATGGAAACGAAAAGTGCATAGGAATGCACCACAATGATACTCTCCCTGCTAGTTCATCTATATCCTTAGGTTGTCCCAGGAACCTAAGAATAGGGGAGGTGAAAATATAAATAAGAAGAAGAAGCAGTGTAAATCCCAAGTCCACAATCCAAGAGTGTCAGAGATATATTATGAGCATGTGGTGTTTCTTTGCGAAAAAATATTGTCATGGAGTCCCGAGCACATTGACCATTCCTACCCGTGGAAGATCAATAGGGTTACCTTAGATTTGTGAAAATATCATATCAAAATTTAATGGAAAATTCACTTACCATGATGGCACAATCTATCCCAACAATTATGCCGATGACTATAGAAAACACTGCTAGTTTCAAGTTGTCGATGTGTCCCACGAATGCCAGGGTGATTACATTTGATCCATACATTGCTATTCAGTTGAGGGTAGACATCGTGGAGCATTTAACAGTGGCAAACAAACTGAGTATGAAGGAAATATTCTGCGAGCAACGATTCTTACCTAAAATTGTTCCAAAAAAGCCTCAAAGCGACCAAATGAAACCACATTTTTTGCCTCAAACTTGTTAAAGATGCATCTAGTGTGCCCAAGCAATGCTACTGGGACACGAAACTACCAAAAAATAGAGTATTTTGTGACCCTTAATGGCTGCAACCATTGCCCTTGTCTCTTCCACTCCTCGATGCTAGGTGTTGTTATGGCGGAGCAACAATTTTCACTACATTAACAAACAAATAACTACACACTGCTCCAAAACCAAACAAATAACTACACACTTCTCGAAAACCAAATGCTGAAGAGGAAATCTCTGTTCACGTGAGCGCCCGCCATCGTTTTTACAATAATACTTTAAAAAATTGATCCAAAAATATTATAAATAAATAAATTTAGATATTTAAAAATATTAATAAAATTTAATTTATAATGTTTAACTATGAAAAAATTCACAATATTTTTTGTTCAACTACAAACTAATAGTTGGTCAACACCAAACTAATAGTTGATCAACGAAAAACTCATTGTTATAGTCCTTTCGTAGGGACTAATAATAAAATTAATAAAAAGATTAAATAAAACAAAACATATAAAAGGAGAAGCATGTTTTGTATGGTCAAGTTATGTGCACTATTAAAAAAAATATTTACTGGATGTAAGTGTTTTGGTGGAAGTTTTGTTGTGTATAAATAGAATTAAAAGAAATGTTCTCATTTAATATTAATATTAAATATTTTTTGTAAATTATATTTGAATATATTTATAGTTTTTTTTAATAAAAATTATAAATGGTATTTTATGTAAATTTGTGATTGTTACATGTTATCTTTTAGCAATCACTTGTAATAAGTGTGGTTAGGAAATTCCTCATGAGCGTTAAAGAGGTATTCGATAATCCCCTTAAGGAGAATAAGAGGAGGTGTAGGTATGCAATTTACAAGCGAATTGATGCTAGTTATTATGGAAACTGGGATGACGAGTACAATATCTTGGAAAAAGTCAAGTGGCCCGCGAAGGAGGAGATGCGAGCTAGAGCGCTAAGAGAATGGCAGAGGATTGAGTCTATCTAGAGGGAGACCAGGTTGAAAATCAAGAGTGGGGAGGTCATTGTCATTAAGCCGGTCCTATTCGAGGAAGATGAGGATGTGGCAGAAGAAATGGGAGAGCAAAAAAAGGGAAACCAACAATAGAGAGAGCGAGAGTTTGTTTCCCATGTGCCCCTTCTGGATGAGAAAATGATCGAGTGCATGGTTTTGGAGAAGAAGAAACATGAGCTTCTTAGTAAGCACATGGGTGAGTATCTCATGGAGGAGCAGGCTGAGGCCAAGGAAATGGTTAATATTTATTGATAAGGCATGTTGATAAAACTTATATGGATCATCGATTGTTTTTCCAAATGTGCTTCTTAACTTCAATTAAATAAATAATATGGACCTTAGGTCATTCTTGAGGTTGACACGATGTTATAATTAAGGCATCCACTAGGTTCCTTTCTTGCTGAACAAGGCAAAGGGTCACTGGGAAGCTTTGATCGTAGAGCTTATCAATCCTAATTATGCCAAAGTAGGGGTCAAGATGACAGATTTGGAAGGGAATGAAGTTGATGTGCCTGGTGCCACCAACAAGGGCCCTAGTTAGATATACTTCAGGGCTACGCAATTGCTCCCCATCCTTAAAGAGTTATTCGATAATCCCCTTGAGACAAAGAAGAGGAGGTGTAGGTATGCAATATACAAGCAAATTGATTCCAATTCATATTATGGCTACATTAATGACGGGGACAGTATCTTGGACAAAGTTGAGTGGTTTGTGAAGGAGGAGATGTGAATAGGAGCACTGAGGAAGTGGCAGAGGATCGAGTCTATGTGCTAAATTATGATAGGCACAAAAGAGAGATTGCCTCTGCAAAAATTTAAATATGAAAATTTGCATATGTACTTTGTCAATTCAATTGTTTCTCGGTGTTTTTTTACATAACAACTGCACCAATGCGCTTCCAATTGCACTGGTGCACTATAAACAATATATCACACATGTATATTGTGTTTTTTCAAATCATGTTGATGTTGATGTTGTTTGATTTATAAAATGTATTATAAGTACGCTAATGATTTCTCTATTTTTAAATTAAATTTAAGATGTATCACTCATTAGAATTTAGAGTTGCCATATAATGTTTAACTTTAATTTTATGAAATCGTTTACTTTGGATTGTAATTGCAAAAACTTATAACTATTAATGCCATATAATGTTTAATTCTTCTTCAAGGTGAATTGTTTCATTTCCAACAAGATACAAGATGTTGATTAAACACGTTTACAAAAAAAAATTACTTTTATAAAATGCTATTTTCTCATTTATTTTATTGATAATGTCATAATAATTATTCATAATTAAATTTATAATTGTTATATTTTTTAAAAATTATTATAGTCATAATTATTAAATATAAATTTAAAAAAACATTATAATTATTAAAATATGAATTTAAAATATCATTCATAATAATGGATTTAAAATATGAATTAAAAAAAACCATTATAATTATTAAATATGAAAATGAAAGCATTAATAATAATTAATTTTAATATACACAATTTGCTTTAAATGGCTTTAAGTTTGTTTACTCCACCACCAACTTAATTATGAATATACTCATAAGTATTTGATTTCGTTAGTGAAGAAGTTAATTAATTTGTTAAGGTTAAAACAATATTAAATTAAATTTATTTTATATTAATATTTAAAAATATAAAAAATATTAAGCAAACTCAATAAATAAAATAAACAAAAGTCCATATGTAGATGTTATAGGGAGCTTACTCTCTATCTTTGATGTAATGATTTTAACATCCAACCAACCACTTTATAAAAGAAATGTCGAATTAAGCAATGCATTTACATTAGTTCTATTGAAAATCCAAAAATACAATTACTCAATCATTTTTTTACGTCCCGAGGGACATCTAAAGGTAAACCCAATGCAAGTCATTTTCACGAGCGGTTGGTGGTCTATAGAAGTTATATTTTCTTAACAACTCATCACCATGAGACAAACTACGTATTGCATGCACAACAATAAATATAAATGCCTTCCTTTTCATAAAGAACTCTTTGTCATTTGAGTGTTCTTTAAAGGAACAATTTGCACTAAATAATGAGGCCTTGGAACTATTTATGAACCATGCAATGTTCCCATGAGTTCGTGGACAACTGTCAATATATAAAAGGTTTTTCCTGTTAAAGTTTCCAAAAGCATAACCATTCATGCATATACTATACATGGAAATTATGTGTTTGTATTTGACAATATTCAAGTAATTAGACCAACTATAAAGAGAAACAAAAAATGGCATAAGTGCAACTGATTGTTTGGGAGGAATAGGTACATGTGAAAGGATAAATAACCCAATATTTGCAACATCTATTTTCAACTTGGCAATCATATAAATATTACCACAAAAAGAGAGTTCAGTTCCAACATCACGCATATGCATGGAAGGAAGATAAGCGCCATACAAAGCTCAGTTATAACATGTTTGGTATTTACTTTGTAGATGGATAAGAAGAGGGAAGTCATCTCTACATTCAAACAATTGAACAGACTTTGGTGTGTACTTGGACATTTTTTCTCTTAGCTCATACAACTTTTACAACTTTTTGGATCTCCTAGTAGTGATGTTTTGGGTAGTATTGATATCATACTTGGATCACTATAAGAACTCTCTATTTACTCAAAATAAGGAGACATAAGCAATAATTTAGGACCTAAACGTAGCTGATTTCGGGCTTCCAAATTTTCAAAATAAGATGATATGGAAGTGTTCCTACGAGTATTTTCTATATCATTTATTGGATTCTTGATCACAATGGAAGGTATTAGGCCATCAACTTTGGATAGTCAATCATTAATATAATGGGACAATGTGACACGTCGAGGGTTATTCTTCAACCCTTTACATTTGAACAACCACATACCACCATGTGTCATAAAGGAGATCCAATTCACTCTGCACACAATTGACCTAGGCTGCAGGTTACAAGAAGATGGCATGTTACACTATGTGGTAAAGCAACTGCCCATTTTCATCAAACATATACTACATATCTTTTCTCTTGATAAGAGCTTATGACATTTTTGGACTGGTGGAATATCTTGTGTATCCAAACTCAATCCTGAATTATGATCCTATAAAATTTAATGAATACAATTATTCAAATGCACGTGCATAAATGACATAAATTCAATTAGATAAATGAATTATAAATAAAATCTAGACTTACTTCAAATGGTGTGGGAGAAGTTGACAAACTTGCAACAATATGGAATGAGCTCGAATATGAAGTATTGTCCATTTGATATTATAACCTTCTTTTCCCAGCATTTGAACCAAAACCATCATCAATACATGCATGGACTTGATATTAAAATTTATCAGTGTTTTTAATTATTTGCTTACGAACTGGTCCGTTTGTATATATAGAACGCACTGATATGCTACACTATGAAACACACAGAACTGTGACCTCCGTTAGAACCTCTGCAAAGAAAAATATCCATAAATTTAATTGTGGAGGTTTGCATTTCTATTTTGTCGATAAAATTGGTATCAATGCGTTTGGAAGTCTCATAGATAATCTATACATATTTAAAAAGAGTGTAGGCCCCTCATGGCCTCCTATCCATTGACAATAAGCAATTCTCCCTAGGCAAATATAAAGAGCCTTTTTGGATAGACAATCAACTTCTTTGTTTTCATCCCTATATATGTGCACAAAGGAGATAGATTTGAAAATATGGACGAGTTCAATAATTCTATCCTTCCATCCATCTAAATTTGCCACCTTAAGCAATCCCTTTTTATTAAGCCAATCAATGACAATCTTGGAATCCCCCAAAACATGTATGTCATAAACTAAAAGTCTTGAGGCAAGAGTCAAAGTAGCCTAAGCTCCCATGAGCTCTGCCCTGGAATTTGTTCCCCTTCCACAATTTAAAGTCCATCTAAACTCCTTATGTTCATCTATCTTTAAGACACCACCAGCTCCACCAAGTATGCCATTTTGTTGAGCAGCCCCATCAAACCAAGCAAGAGCTTTATCTACAGAAAGGATTATAGATCTACGCCCAGGGATAAATACTTTATGATTTTTCCCCATTTTCCCCAGATCTCCTAGAGCAAGATAAACAATTCTTTGCATAGAGGGGATCATTTCCTCAAAGATAGAGTTATTTCTGTCCAACCAAATGTTCTAGCAGATATAAGCAGGAAGAGCTTGTAAATTAAAATTATGAGATGCCCAGTTTTGGAAACAATCATTAACCAATACGTCATTCCTCTTAAGGTCTGATAGACCAATTCGGTCTTAGTGGACATTAATCATCATCATCATCATCATAAAATTTGATTTTTTAACATTGCCACGTCATCAACTTAGCAAATTAAATATCTTGAATTTTATTATATATATTTTGATATAGTATATTCATTTTGAATGGAATCTTTCTAAACCTCACATATCATAATACAACTTTTTCTATAACAATTCAAAGTTATAGCTTATTAATTTTATTTTTCATCAAATATCACAAGATAATTTGGGCTATGACATTTTTTCACAAAAAAAATTATATTTATTGATTTCACTATCTTTCAACAACCTTTTTAACTAAATTGGCTCTTTGTGGCTTTGCATGCCCTTCCACATTTTATAATTAAAAAGACATGTTTCACTGCATTCTTGCACTGTGATCCCCTCTCGTCTTTCCATAATGCATCAGAACTCCATGATGTCTCCATTATCCATTTCAATGGCTTTTTATTCCAAATGAAAGGTTGGGCTAAAATGAGGACCTATATGTTGTTGAAACACCCTACAAGATTTGCCTGCCTAAAATAGAATAGAGAAGAGAGGGATATCCTTCTACAAAAGAAAATTAAAAAATCCAATGAATGAAAATTGTGTGAATGTGTTTGACATAAAATGATACTTAGCACAAAACAAAGAGCTAGGGGCTACAACTTGAAATAGTAACCACAAGAAACCCACCAGAGACTAAGTTGCTCCTCTAGTAAAAAAAACCAAAACCAGAACCATGATCAAAGCCATAAATTCCCTTTGAAATGGAGCAAGTGAATGAGAAACAGAGTTGGTGCGGTAAATAAATTTCCACATAAACCCAACAATATAGAACTAGAAATGACCTTAGAAAGGAGGAAAATCAATCCAGTAAAGGGTTGAAACCATGTTAAGTAGGGAAAGGGATGCCTGATTTTATCCTTACGCTCTCAACAAACCACCAAAATAAAATTCCAGTGCATGAATTGATTTGTGGAATAAACTGACCAGAAGCCCAATGACAAGGAGACTTGCCATGAAATTAGTCAAAGCCGATTCGAGGCCAAACTTGAGCCCAATTCCCAACTCCAATTCCACCATTATCCCACAATAACTGTGCAAATTCAAACCACACTCTTCTTCACTTGGAGTAGTGTTTATTATGTGAATGAAACTTATACCTGTTGGTGCCCTTCGCTCACTCTTTCCAATGCCATTATCTTGATTGTCTATCCTCATATCATGTGAACTTAACGTTTGATGGTGGAGGCATCGGTTCATGGATTCTCTAAGGGATTAGGGAATTTGGCTACGATAAAAAAACCTCATTTTTAACTATGTCACCAATGCCTAAAGCTAATGCTCTATTATCCCACTGTTCTATTATCCCATTAGTTTAAGTCATAGTCTAAACATTCTATGTGTTGGCTTTTTTTCGGCGATATTTTTTGGGGATATTTCCCCGAAATCTAGTGAGAAATTGTTAGATCCACATATTTGAGTGATTATTTCTGTATAATCCGAGTGTCCTAGGGGTTTATCAGCATGTTGAATCCATTTCTTCATTCAAAAATGGATTCTAAACAACAAAAAATAGTGGTTTCGTGCATATTTATGTCATCGGATTTCGACGAAAAAAGCCAAAACATAGAACAATTAGACAACGCCATAGTTTAATATAAAGGGTAAATAACACACATCATCGATTTAATTATCATCATTGAATCCCCTATGACCTTAAGGCATGTGATTTTGGTATCTTCAACTACTAGAATTCCTTGCAGAAGGGTGTATGCCCTTAGGAATCAAAGCGTATCTCCCCCACACTTGTCGCTCCTTAAAATTTTGAAGGAAAAATGGGGGTGGGATTTGATCCACTTGTTGCCCCTTAAAATTTTGAAAGACATGGGGGTGAGATTTGATTCACTTATGTGTGCACTCGTCATAAGATCGTATATGTTTGACCACTACCTCAAGGTGACCCCATGGCTCCAGGAAAATCCCTCATGGGAATTGAACCTTGCTCGATGGTGAGAAACCCCTCACTTTCCACCATTGGATCCAATCCCTTTGGAAAAATTCTTTGCACTGTTAACAACTAGGGCTTCTGGGGCTTCTATGATCACTGAATAAACTAGATTTTATAGAAGCTCAAAGGTTTTTTATTTGACTGAAGGGAATAAAACCTGGATAGAGATGATGACACTCCATCATGTAGATTTTAACCTTGTACAATATTTACTGCAAATATATCTTCAATAAAAGAAAAAAAATATACAATGGCAAATACAAACATTACACAGAGATTTTTCCTTTGGAAACCCAAACCGGGAAAACCAACATATTCTATATTCATTTATATGTTACATTGTTTACAATACAATATACATATAGGAGCCAACGACATCAAAAACTCTAACCCAATGACCTGAATTAGTCCAAAACCCTAATTCCTTAACCAGAAATAGAAAACCATCGACAAAGAAACCATGTGCTGAAAAACCACCTAAATCTATTGAATTCCTGCGTGCCCGACGCATACGCTTAGACACTACTACTCATGCAAAGAATATAACACATACCCAACACATCACACAACCACTTGGGTTAGACTTGAGTACAACACAAGGCTTTAATGGCATTGAAACACCATTGCTCCTCTACTTCATCTATAATGTCTTTGTTCTTAGCCTTCTATGCCTTCTAAAAGACCTCTATGAACCTATTTTCCATGGCCTTAGAAGAGCCCATTTCTCTGCTTCTATTGTTGTTACCAGACCCTAACCCTTGATCAACCTCAACATCAACAAAGAGTTCCAAAATGTAGTAATTTATAATGCTAGTGTTGACTCCCTCGTTACTTTGAAGAAAATTATTTAGAAGAAAAAAAATTTCCACAATTTGCAATTACATTGATAAACCCATCAACATCATCTGCATTATCAGAAGAACCAATCACTAACCCTCAATATTGATAGGAAGCAAGTGCGGTTGCAATAGTGGAAAGGGATCCAATTTCACCAATGTTGGTGGGGCGAGGCCTTTTCTTCTGGGGACCTGCAAGGATATTTCAATGAAAAAAAATCAGTAAAAAGAAAATGAAACATAACACCAAAATTAGATAAAATAAAGGCACATATACCCTCTGTCATTTAAGACAAAAAAAAAGGACAAAGAAGAGGAAAAGAAGGAGAAGATGATGAGGCTACCTTTAAATTGTTTAAATACTCTAGTGTAATTACGAGGAGATATGCCTTCGTAGGAGAAAAGGATTGTCTAATTATGGTGGCAAATTTTGAAATGAATTATGTCCCCTCTTTATTAGTCTCGGCTTTGTTAGTCCCTACCAAAGCAGGGAATATAGCGATTGATTTTAGGTCAAATTATTTTGACTTTATAATTATAATAAAAAAAAAATTATAATGTTTTCTAAAGTTTCATAACATTTTTGTATTAAATTTAATATTTGAAAAATAAAAATTATTTTTTTAATATCTAATATTTAAAAATTGGTTGAATATGATGAAGTGACACTTTGTTCCTGGATGTGAAATTGCAAGAAAAAAACAAATTAAATTTTGTTAAATTTTAAAATATTGACATGTGTCTTTAATAGTGGCCAGCTGTCGAGTGATTGGATTCTCCATTCTGTGAATATCTCCTTTGTTTGATGTGCATTGAAGTGGATTTAAGTTTTTTTTGGAATGAATTCACGAGAGTTGGAAGGATGAGGAGGTGTCGTCAAACCAGGTGGAACTTCATCCATTTTTCAAATTTTATGGCGGGATAGTATCCAACAGGAGTCATGGAGGTGGATATCAGTCCTAGAATCGTCTAGGTTTGGAGGGTCTCGGTAGTCCTTACTTGTTTACTGGCTATTTTATCTTTTAGTTTCTGCTAAATAGTTCTTGGGTGCTTGTAGGAAATGTTTTTTACTATTTTTTTAGGCTATTTGGTGGGAATATCATTTAATATTGTGTTCTAGTATTCATTGAAGGCTTAACTACTATTTTTGGAATCTATATCAAATCTCTTTGAACCTGCGAACCTTACCACTATTTTCTCAGGGTTAGGATAGTGGATCCCAGGTCGACAACATTACCTTAATCCTTTGTTAGAGTCATTATTTACCTCTCTTCCTTGGACTTTGGAGTGTTTCTAGCCCTAGATCTTCACATTTTGTTTTTAGTGGGATTCAAGTGGAGATCAAATGGCACTTAACCGGTTGGAAAAATTAATGAGGAAGTTAATGTATTAAGGAATGAGCCAGTTGATGGACTTTGGAAGGTGGTGGAAGTAACTAATGTACATACTTCTGGAGAGGTAATATCGAGTTATCAGACAAATGGTTCTTGTTCTTGTGCAAAGCCATTTTTACAGGAAAAAGACCGTAGCAAAGAACCCAGCTTAGCGCCTTCCTTAGATACATACATACATGCATTATCTGAGTCTACTCTGGGGTTTCAGAAACCGTTGTTGGGGTGTAGTCTTCAGAAAGCTGAAAGAGGGACTGTTTCATCGCCTTCTCGTCTTAAATCTACTGGCTCTACAACTGTTCGTAAGGGTCGTAGATACTGGGCGACTAAGAAACCTGTTAAAAGAATGGTCCTAGGCTCAGATATAGGCCTGGAGGACACTTGTAGGGTGGCACTCTGTGGTATAGTTGGTAGATTTTCATACAGTAACATGAGTGCAGAGAAGTTATCGGTTTGGTTGGAGCGGATTTGGCTTCCGTTTCTAGGATATGTACCTGAGGTATATTTCTTAACTAAAGGTTGGATAGGTTTTCTATGCAACTGTCCAAAAGATGCTGCTATTCTGATAGATGGGAAATGGGTTAATGGTAATAACAGTCTTATGTTAAAAAGGTGGCGGGTAGGATTCAACCTAGAAACAAAATACTTCTCTTTTCAACATATTTGGGTTTTATTATCGGGACTTCCTCTGTATTTTTGGAATGAGGGGGCGTTGGTGGCCATTGGAGACTCCCTTGGTAAATTTATAATGATTGACAGAGAAAATCTCTTGGCCTCTACTAGAAAAGTCGGTAGGGTATTAGTTGAAATAGATATTCACCAGGGGTTGCTAGAGACTTTAGAAATAGAGTGGATGGGAAAACACTTCCTACAGAAGTTAGACTATCTTGGTATTCCGTTCAGATGTAGTATTTGTAGAAGTACTTCTCACCTTCAGAGAGATTGTAAAGGTTTTGCTGATGCATATATTGTCCAGGAAGGTACTAATACTTTCTATGGTACTCCGGACTTCTCGATGGAAACGAGATTCTATGGTTTCGATGCAGTTTGTCGGGACTGTGTTGATCCCATTTCTTTGGAGAGAATTACCACAGTTTCGGGTAAGCTTCAATCGTTTTGTCCATTTTTTTTTAATACTTTGTCTTTTTGGGAAAGAGATGTAATAAACTCTTCATCTTGGCATGAGAGTTTTACTACAAAAATCATTTCGCCACCTTCGGCTATAAAGGGGAATACTGGGGATATTAACCTTTCTTATGGAATCCTTGATTCTCTACAAACCTCTTCGACTGTTGTTTCGGGATTGGAGCCAGTGACTGTCATTGATAGTCAAATTATGTCCAGTGTAAAGGATTATTTTCGTAGCCCTACTCTAGAACCCTCCTTACAGTCTGGGGACTTCTGTAACCCAGGGACAAGTCAATTGTTTTCGATTCATATTTCTAGTCCACCTGGCTATAGGGAACCGGAAGACAGGGAGTCCACTCTATCTATGGTACCTGAATCTTTAATCCCTTTGATCTATGGTAATGATTCAAATGTGAAATTACCAGTATATGTTGGTAAGTCTGTCATTGATGATGTTGCTGGAAAAGGGGAGGCTAGTTGTTTGCGGTCATCCGACGTAGAGGCTGGGAAAGAATATGCTTGATCAAGGGGATTGGGCATTGAACATTCCCGGATAAAAACCATAAGTGCCCTTAAAAAATTGACCCTTGATTCCTCAATTGTTTCTGTACCACAATCTACCACCAATGGTGGGGCCCTTAGAGCGTTGAAGGTCCTTGCAAGGTCAAAGTAATGATACTTCTCTCACTAAACTTAAGGGGGACTGGAGGCACCCTAAAAGTTGCCTTAGTTTGAAGTGTACTGGATAAGACCTATCCTAATATTGTTTTCTTACATGAGACTCTTGTTCATTCAGAAAAAGCTCCTTCTTTCTTCCACTCTCTTAGACCTACTTGGTTAAGTTGTGCAATTAATTTTGTTGCTACCTCTGGCGGCTTATTGGTTTCATGGGATCCTAATTACTTTGAATTGGTTCATTTTCTTACTTGTGGTGGGATCTTATTGACAATGATATGTTTAGAAAGTAGAAGACAGATAAATCTACTAAATGTATACGGGTCGTGCATGGAGCGCAAACACTTCTGGGAGAAACTGGAATCTTCAGGATTGTTGAATTTAAAAAGTCTAATTCTAGCAGGTGATCTTAATCTAACTTTATCATCCAGAGACTCTTGTTCATTCGGAAAAATCTCGTTCTTTCTTCCACTCTCTTAGGCCTACTTGGTTAAGTTGTGCAGTTAATTTTGTTGGTACCTCTGGCGCTTATTGGTTTCATGGGATCCTAATTACTTTGAATTGGTTCCTTTTCTTACTTGTGGTGGGATATTATTGATAGGGATATGTTTAGAAAGTAGAAGATAGATAAATCTAATAAATTTATATGGGTCGTGCATGGAGCGCAAACACTTCTGGGAGAAACTAGAATCTTCAGGATTTTTGAATTTAAAAATTCTAATTCTAACAGGCGATCTTATTGGGATCGCTGGCAAATTTCTTTAATACTTATTTTCATAAAAACAAGCTTATAGACATTGTGTTGGGGAAAGTCATTCCTACTTGGCACAATGGTCATTCGGGGGCATATTTTATCGCTAAGAGACTTGATAGAACATTTCTTTCTGAAGATCTTGTAGATACAATTGGCATCTATAGAGCTTGGGTGGAATACCCTTTCATCTCCGACCATGCTCCAATTCTTCTTCAGTTAGATATTCCTCCTTTATATAAGGCTTACCCATTTAAGTTCAATCCTTTGTGGACTAAAGAGAATGAGTTCATATTGATGGTGCAAAAATTGTGGAATGATCCTAAATATTTAAAGGAGACTGGAAAGAAAAAACCCTTGGTTTGGAAACTGAAAGATCTGAAAGTCATCACCAAAGCTTGGCAAAAGGATCGAAAGAAGAGTAAAAATGTTCGGCTATGTTGTCTGGAGAATGAGATTTCTTATATGATTCAAAACATGGTAGAGGGGTTATGTATTACTATGAAGGATATTCCATTAAAATATTTGGAGAATGAAATAAATACCTTACTAAAAGAAACAGAGGAGCAATGGTGCCAACATAGTTGGGCTACCTGGATAAAAAATGGAGACTTAAATAATTTTTTTTTTCATAATTTTGCAAGTTTCAGAAGAAATAGTAAATATGTTTGGGAGATTCATGGAGAAGAGGGTTATGTTTATAGTGGTCAAGAAAAAATTAAATTTGTAGCACTAAATCACTTCAAAGACTTTTACAAAGAACAAAGAGGACCTTCTACCAGTGAACAGGTTAGGGTGGTTGCATTATTTTCAAAAATGATGGATGACACAGAAGGTGAGGCACTTTACAAACCTATGGATAAGGATGAATTAAAAATGGTATTAACAAATTTTAAAGTGGACAAGAGTCCTGGCCCAGATGGCTGGACAATGGATTTTTTTAAGCATCTTTTTGATATTGTTGGGGAGGACCTCCTGGAAATGGTAGAAGAATCAAGATTAAAAGGATTTATTCCAGGAGCTTTAAACTCGACTTTCATTACTTTGATCCACAAAGTAAATAAGCCTAACCATTTTGGAGACTTTAGACCGATCTGACTGTGTAATCTTAGTTATAAAATTATATCAAATATTATAGCAGATCAGATTAAACCGATACTGTCGAGATCACTCTCGAAGGAGCAGTTGGGATTCCTCCAAGGGAGACAGATTCAGGATGTCATCGGTATTGTTCATGAGTGTATCCATAGTATTAAAAAGAATAAGTCTAAGTCTTTGGTTTTAAAATTGGATTTGCAAAAAACATATGATTATATTAACTGGGATCTGATGTGTATGGTCCTCCTTCAGATTAGTATGGGACAAAACTTGACAAACTGGATAATGAGTTGTGTGGTTTCCACTTCATATTAAGTTTTGATTAATGGTGAGGCAACTAATTTCTTTAAAAGTGGTAGAGGTATAAGGCAAGGATTCCCTTTATCACCTCTCCTATTTATCCTAGTAATGGAAGGTTTGAGTCTCCCATTGAAAGACAGTCAAAGCGAAGGTAAATTGTCTGGTATTAAAGTGTCAAGGACTATAAAGATTCTTCATGTTTTGTTTGTTGATGATGTGGTCATTATGACTAATGCCAATATCCAGGAATGGTGGGAAATTGACAAGGTGTTAAAATGTTTTTGTTTTTCCTCGGGCTTATCTATCAATGGAACAAAGTCTACCTTTCATCAAGCTGGAATGTCGGATCTGGACTTGTTACCTTTTAAGACTATCTTCCCTTATAAATTCTTGGATCTGGAACATGGTTTCAAGAATTTGGGGTTTTTTATAAAGTCGGGATTTTAGCATATAGAAGATTGGGGCTGGTTAATTAAAAAGGTGGAAAAAAGGATAAGTAACTGGTGTTATAGGTGGCTTTCCTTAGGAGGATGATTCACTCTTTTGAAAGTAGTGTTGGAAATCCAACCAATTTATTGGTTGTCTCTCACGGTGGTCCCCTGTTCAGTCTTGAATACATTGAGGAAATTGATGTATAATTTTCTATGGAAAATAAACTGTGATTCTTATTAGATGCATTTGTGCAATTGGGAGCAGATTGCACTACCAAAAAATTTTGGAGGTTGGGGCATACGAACCATCTTTGATTTTAGTAAATCTTTGGCCACAAACACTCTTTGGAGAATACTTAATGGAGAGGGCATTTGACATAGAGTTATATTTGACAAGTATATTCACAATAAAACGGTGATAACTTGGCTCAGATCATATTCTTTCCATCTTAATGGGACATCTAGAATATGGAGTGGCTTGTTAAAAGTTATCCATCTTATCACACATGGATTATGCTAGAATCTAGGAACAGGTCAACAGATTGCATTGGGAAAGGATCAGATATTGGGGATGGGAAATTCCTCTTTGCTATCAATTAATTTTCTATCTGCTTTAAATCAAAAGAATATCAAGACTCTTTCCCAGGTTAAGAAATGCACAAAAGATCAGATTTCATCCTCTAACTGGTTGAGCAGTATTGATTTGGGTCTATCTAGTGAACTGGAAAAGGAATGGGATCAGTTTATACATGCGCTTAATGAATCAGGTGCTCTAATACATGAGGAGGAAGATGAATTAATGTGGACAAGAGGCGATGATTCTGGAATCCCATTAGTTAAAAATTTCTATTTGAGCATCATTAATTCAAAAAATTGTTAAAGGTGGAGACTTGGAGGAGATCCATTTGGAAATGGAAAGTACAATTAAAGATCAAATTGTTCCTCTAGTTGGATTTGGAAGGTAAAATACTTACTTGGGACTCATTGCAGAAAAGGGGTTGGGAAGGACCTGGGCATTTTCCATTGTGTAAATTGGAATCAGAATTATCTTTCATCTCTTTAAGTCATGTCCTTTTGCAACAACATCTTGGAATATAATTATAAAAGACTTAAACATAAAGTGTCACTGGACTGGGAGAACTCTATCTGATTGTATTAAAAATTGGTATGAGGACAAGTCTTCCCCTACTCAGATATCAGCTCTTATTTGTTGGCATATCTGGCATGAACGGAACATAGTTATCTTCGAAGACTCCAGTCCATCAATTCCGGCTTTGATCTATATAACAAAGGTTCTAATAAATAGAACCAACACTCATATGGAAGACAAACTTCCTCGAGATATAATGATTACCTACAAAAGAGATTCAGCCTTAGCTTGGTTCGATGGGGCAGCACAAAGGGATGGCATCTTGTGTGGTGCAGGTGGAGTTATTAAATCATTGGAAGCTTCAATAATTAAATGGACCTTCAACTGCGGTAGAGGTACCAATACAAAAGGTGAACTCTTAGGAGCTTGTGCTACACTTATGCTTGCAAATAGCCTGTCAATTTCACGTATCCATGTGTTGGGAGACTCAAAAGTAGTAATAGATTGGATACTTAACAAAGGAAGAGTCCATGTGTCTGTAGTGGAAGGATGGAAAACCAGAATCAAAGCATTATCAAAGTTTTTTTTATCTATTAGCTATCAACACATTTTCAGAAACTTTAATGTTGAAGCAGACAAGCTTTCGAAGCTGGCATTGGAGGAAACTAAAGGCATTTTATTCTATCATCAATGGATCAATGGAGCAGAAGGATCCATGAGACATATTAGAGTCCATTAATCAGTTTGAGTGGATCTGTTCCTTTGCTTGGCTTACTAGCTAATGTTGAGTCATTTGGGAGATAGTATTTTTGTTGTTTTTTTGGTAGTGTCATGCTATGACAGATCAGTTTGTTTAGAATTATCTTAGGACTGTACACTTTCATATTTTTCTTTTTGAAGAGCTTGTAACTGAATCCTTTTGACTGGTGTTGTATTTGGATTCACTTGGATGTGATGGGAGATGTAAACAAATTATATGATAATATAATTGAGCAATTTTTTTCCTAGAAAAACTCTGGTGTGAGCATAGGAAATTCAATATGGCGTAAGCTAAACACCAAATGAAATGCATCTTTGACGATTACCCCCCATCCCTGATTCCGTCGATTGGAAAATTTATCTCCTGGCTACTCCACTCCAACAAATGATGTGACACTAACGACCGTTAGCATCGTTTCTTCCTCTGACATGACATGGAGCTTTCAAAATCTAAGCTGGTGAGAGAACAGGATGTACATGGAGTGTTTAATGGAGCAAAAAACTATAGTAATTACCTGCGCACCCATTCTTCATTTCTCAAATTTTCAAAATTTCATCGTCTCTGCATTTTCCGTTGGATCCCCTGTTCCATGGTTGAAGCATGTCACATGGAGAAGGAAGCAAGTGGATCGATCAAAAGCAATGATTCCATGGTCGAGGGAGAATTCATACATTTTGGCCACGCCAGTGCATTCCAATGGTTAAGGGTTCATGCATTCTGCCATCATCCTGTAAATACACAACTCCCAGTTATATCTGAAAGGTAATTGATCTCAGGAATTGGACCGCTTATGTACCTACCACTCAATATCTCTCAGTGCAGGCCACACAAAATTAAGGCGCAGAATGAATGTTCATCACACTCCTTCATCTATGTTCATTACCCATGACGTTAGTCATACTGAATCCGACTTACACTGGAATTCTATATAAACCCATCAGGCACTACAGTATGAATCTATCAAGCATTCATCCACATCGATCGACCTGTTTTACCAAATCGGTGGAGCTAATTCACATCCATTGTAGAATAAGAAGAGTAGGGGTAAGGAAACTAATCACGATGGAAGGAAAACGAAACATTGAACAAAACCAATCAAAGCAACAAATCCCATTGATAACACCTTATCAATTGGGTCCCTTCAGCTTGTCTCATAGGTATCAACCATCAATCTTCTGTTCTCACTTTTCTCATTTCCTATTGTATTGATTTTGAAAACATAGTTTGAGTTTTCTAATTCTGGAAAGGGGTTTGGTAGGTTGGTTTTGGCACCATTAACCAGACATATATCCTACAAGTGCATGCCCCAACCACACACAATCCTATAGTATTCCCAGAGAACCAGCCCTGGAGGTCTTCTCATTGCAGAAGCTATCGACATCTCCAACTCTGTGCAAGGGTAGGTTAACATTTTATCTGTCATACCCATATCAATAGTTATAATGAGCCAAGTGCTTGGTATGAGCCTTTTTTTATTAGAAACCCAAATGATGATGACCATGATGAGGTGTGCCACTAACAGGTACCTAGATATGCCTGGAATTTGGATGGAGGAATAGGTGGAGGTTTGGAAACCTATTGTCAATGGAGTCCATGAGAAAGGAGGCGTTTTCTTCTATCAAATTTGGCACACTGGAAGGACTTCCCATGTGGGTAAGTATATATGCTTTGCATTGCATTGCATTGCTATCCATTAATTCCTTTCATGTACCCACTTGACGGATCTATGTGGACTAGAATCTGTTGATTTGCTTCCAAAGCATGATTCCACTATAATGCCGCAGTTTATTCACTTCATTTGGTCATGTCATCTCATAATGCAAAAATGGTAGTGGAAACTCTTAGTCTCTTGCCCTAATAACTTTGCATTGCGTCATTTTTTACATCGATGCAATAGTATGTTTTTTATAGAACATTTGTTGTCAGTTTCTTTGAATTGAGATGGTTGAGTGGGTCTATGAAATGTAGATTATCAACCCAATGGCCGAGATCTCATTTCATCAACAGATCGAAAAATATCAGGACATGTTGTCTTACCCAACGACAAGGATTTTGCAGATTATTCCCCTCCCGGAGCTCTAAAAATTAAGGAGATTCCACAGATTATTAATGAATTTTGTCTGGCTGCCATAAATGCTACCAAAGAAAGTGATTGTTCTCCTAAGAGGGCACTCTTTCTTTCTTTTTTTCCCTTGATGCTGAATATAACCAAAACAAATCAATTGTCATTACATCAAAATATAGATTTTCGTCAAATAAATGGGGAAGTGCTACCTTCTTTCACTCATGGTTTTTATGGCTTTGTGGCAGGTTTTGATGGTGTTGAAATTCATGGTGCTCATGGATATCTTCTAGACCAATTTATGAAAGACAACATAAATAACATGATCGATCAATATGGTGGGACACTGGAGAACTGATGCAGGTTTCCTCTGGAATTTGTTGAAGAAGTGGCAAATGAAATTGGAGCAGAGCGAGTGGGAATACGACTCTCTCCATTTTCACAATATCTAGAATCCAGTGACTCAGATCCTGAGGCACTTGGGCTTTACATGTCCGAGGCATTAAATAGATACAACATCATGTATGCCCAGTATGTAGAGCCCAAACTGGTAACTGCATTTGAACTAGTTGCAACAAACAAGAGTCTGCTTCCAATGAGGAAGGTATTCAAGGGATCATTCTTGGTTGTAGGGGGTTATGACAAAGAAGATGGAAATGCAACAATTGCAAGCGACAAGGCTGATCTTGTAGTTTACGGTCGAATTTTTCTGGCCAACCCAGATTTGCCTAGAAGATTTGAGTTAAATGATCCTCTCAACAAATATGACAGAAGCACTTTTTACATTCCTAATCCTGTAGTTGGATACACAGATTACCCATTTCTGGAGTGAACTATCCATGGATATAGCTTCAATCAAATCCTCAAAAAAAACCCTTCCTTGTTGCTATTATTTTCCATGGTTAGATAGGGGTTCTTCAACGTCAACCTTTACAACTCCTTGAACCAATATATGTTTCCACTACTTGTTTCCTCCTCATCAATCATATTGATATTTACCTTGAGAGGTCGAGGATAGTTGGCCATTGTTTTTAGCAGATTATGATACAAAATTTATAAGTAGGTGATGCAAACTTTTCATGTAAAAATGAGATTGTGAATGTCTAATAAACATCCAATTATAATTAATTATAATTGGATGAATTAAAATTTGTACACTTTGCACATTAAAAAAATCATATAAATAATGTTCAAATTTGATTTCTCTGTTTTAATATTATGTCATCATTGTTCAAAGTTGATTTTTTAAAATAATGTCATCATTGTTCAAAGTTGATTTCTATATTTTAATACTATGTATCAACGTACAATGGGCTTCCCAACTTCTAGTTTTGACAAGCATACTCAGTTTCTAGGTGCAGTGCTTAATTCTTTCCACCATATACTTATGCAAGAGTTCATAGCTCATTGTAGGAAATTATTGAAAACAATGAATTATTTATAATGAAATTGTTTTGATTGAATGCCAAATCATAAGTGTTTTTTCAAGTGTCATAATACTTGAAGAGATATAAGCAAAGTCATGATCTTAATTTTTTCCTGATATGGGAAAACTTTGACTACTAAACCATTACATCCTTTTCTCACTTTTTCTTATCTGATTTAAAATTTATTAATATTTTTAATTTTATTTAAAGTGTTTTTAATTTATTTTTTTGAAAAAAATTAAAATTTCGTATTCATAAGAAGAGGTTAAAAAGAGGTTACAGTTTGCAGATGTTACAAGAGCATTTCATAACATTTGGGAAGATGAACCTCTCTACATCTAAAAAAATGGTTAATATTAAATGTTGGTATACATTTTGTTGTTGTCTCATTGTTTATTTTCTTCTTTTTAATCTCATGGCATGCCCTTAGAGAAGGGTGCGTTCTTCTTTTTAATCTCATGGCATGCCCTTAGAGAAGGGTTCTTTCTTCTTTTTAACCTCATGGCACACAATTGGAGAAGGGTCCACAGTGAATGGTAATGCAAGAATTATATAATAAAATATGCCAAGCATAGCTCAAACTGTAAATGTACATAAGGAAAACAACATATTAAATATTAACAACAAAAAATAAGGAGAGACACTAGGATTAGAGTGGCGAAAACCTAAATTTTAGAAATTCTACTATCAACAACTCATTTGTGTCAATAACCATACAAGGGACTATGTTTATAACATGAAACTAGAATGGCAATCCTTGATAGAGAATATGAAGAGGTAGTCTCCTCCCACTCCATATTCCTTATAATTGCGGCATCATTAAACTCACACATCCACTTGTCCTCTCAACAAAGAGGCATTATATCTTCAATAGTACTCTAGAACAATTGCTTCTTGTGAATCCATCACCTTCACTCACCTAAAATTCTCACCTAGCTATTGGACTCCTCAAGAAGTTCAGTACCACATACTTTGTCATGACTTGTAAATTACACGGTTATTTTTAACCCAAACTAAGGTTTACAACCTCAAGAGTCCACATCCAACAAATGACACTCTTTTTATAAGGAAACAACCCCTATCAAAACTATACAATCATTAATAACCAAATTAAAGGTTACACATCACTCCAAATCTTACATTCATTTTTCAAATCCCGCTAGCATGATTGGTTTCGAAGTGTTTCGTTTGTAGGGTGATTCAGGTTCGAAACCCGCTATAGTCGAGAGAAGACACCTTAAAAATACATCCAACTAAGGATTGGTGTGGCCCATGCCGAGTGCGATCCTCAGGTGATTTTGATGGCTTAAATGCCCCTAGGTCACAGTTTCTTAGCCAAAGGCTAGTCTCACAAGTTAGGGACACGCTAGCAAACAAAAAAAAATCTTACATTCATTTATCATTTAAAGAATGATACAACTACATGAATTACAATGGTGACTAATTCCAATCTTTGAACTTTGTATATGTTGATCCTCTAACTAGAGCTAATATTGTTAGAATTCTCTAAAAAATGCACACTAATGAAACAATCTATGCTTCATCGTTAGTATTCACAAATACCCATGACTAAATTAGGCCATAGGGATCATCGGTCATACTCTCAATTGTGCATATTTCCACAACACTTTCTCAAGCATTAAAGATGAAAAAATCAAATTAACTCACAATAGGTTACTTGGGGTTCCTCGATGGTGCGACACTCTCTAAAAACAACACGAGCATACCCAAGTCTCATGCCAACACTTACTAGTGCCACGAGACACATTATCACATTTACCACAATATGTACTTGGAAAATATTAAATGCATATGCCCTCCCATCTAGCCAACGCATATCACCCCAGTTACTTGAGAATTTTGTTCTTTTACCATAAACACTTATTGGTATATGTATATATTCTAAATGCAAATCTCTGTTGTTGCACTTGCATGGCTATCATACAAACAACCAATATAATTAACATTTTCTAGGTTGTTTCCATTGTTTGTTAGTCTCTCTACAAAGATTTTGTGGTCCTCTCCCTCCTCCTCAAGGAAAGTGTGCCACTATTGCAAGAAAACAATTCAACATGACTAGTCAACATAGGGTCCTGACAAGGGTATTAAGGCATTTTGTATTGGTCTTTAAAGGGAAATTTCTTGGTCTTAGTGATTGTGCCACACCTCAATATGTATCTCAACACCATCAACATGACCACTAACTTGACCTACATGGTGCATAGCTTGTTTCTCAAACACATTATCCAAAAAAATATAATGTCTCTATTTTAAATAGAGTAATAATTCCTTAATCACATGTGGATTAAATTGGGTTTTAGGTGGTTCCCACTTTGCATACCATCTAAAATGGTTTTCATAGCCTCCAACTAGCACCCACAAATAGTTTTTAGGTGTCCTGACCTTTTAGATGAACATCATGGGCCTAAAATTCTAGGCTTGTAAATCCAAGGTTATAAGCACTATGCACTTTTGGTAGGTTCTCCCAAGACCACCTTACACCAATGAGGAACAGACACTCGGTGAAACCATTAGGCAGTGCATGACAACAAATTTTAATTGCTAATATAAATACCATGAGGTTATACCTATTATGTAATGATTTCTTATGATTAAAATGTAATATTAAAAGCATACTACTCAAAATATTGAAATGAATTTAGAATATAAGAGAAACACTACATTAGTAAAAATAGAGCACACTTTTAACAAATTGAGCTCGAAATGTACCCTAGGAAACTAGAGGTAGGAAAACTGAGTGAGAAAATGAGGATTAATCCTTTCTCTTTTCTTCTCAAATTAAAAGGCAAGACACAAAGACATATTTTCTCTCTAGATAGACATTGTGGTATACAATTGGTTTCTACAAGCTTCTTCTTCCATTGTTTTAATATGATATCCCACTCCTTTGCTCTACTGAACTATGAAACAATGAATCATTATAAGAATGAAAACCCTTTCTTCCCTTGTGGTGCAATTTTTAACATGTCCATGGTTTGACAATTAAGATTTATGTGGTGAGAGTTTTCTTCATAAGTGTTTCAAATATCCATAGTGTTATTTGTTATTGGTTGAAATTTCATATCCATAACCTTCAGGACACAAATCCGAGGAGATGAGAGGAGAAGAGCATCTTAGAAATATCAAACAATGATGAGCATTAATTAAAAACAAATATAAGCTAGTCATTGTTTGATATTTATGTTGGAATTTTAAATTTTCAAGTTACACAATTACAATTACTTAATCCAATAGCAATTGTAGTAGGATCACTGAAATATAGACAATCAAAGATACAATAGAACACAAATATTATTCTGGGAAACCCTCGTGGGGGAGAAAAACCAGCAACCAAAATCCTCAATATAGATTCCTTCAACTAGTACAATGATGTGCTATATCTCTCCAAGAAAGACCAAGACCGAAACACCAAAAGAACCAGTCTCTAATACTTGTGTGTTAGACCTTCTTATGCACTCCAAGATGCACAAGAGAATTGTGTGAGTGTGTGTTCAAATGAGAGGAACCTATCCTCTATTTATACACAACAGTGTCTCTTGAAGAGACACAACTCTTGACCTAACTAACCCATAATAAGTAAAATACCAATAATATAATAATTTTTGTTGAGCGGACTTGTACAATATAATTATAATAACCTTTTAAAGGTTTGACTAAAAAAAAATACAAGAATATCTTTTGTAGTTACACAAAAAATATTAACACTCCCTCTTAGCTAGGAAGGTATTCTTTTCAGACACAGACTCCAAGTTTGATACCACATGAGCTCACATCCATGATTGTTGAACATGTGAATCTATAGATCCTAGGATATCCATAGTGCAACTCGACTTCACCCCATGCAACCAAGGTCTGTGGGTAGCTCTCAAAAGATACAACATGTCCCCAGGACATCCACTCCCTGTGATGCATCAATACCTGATCATGTGCACTCATGTCTCAGTGCCAACCCTTTTTCATGCTGGATGAGACCCACTGGACTCAGTGCCAACCCTTTTTCATGTTGGATGAGTTTTTTTCATAATCAGTGCCAACCCTTTTTCATGTTGGATTAGTTCCACCCATCACTCCTTCTGAAGAGGGACCACACCAAGCTTGTCCCTGATGTACTCGAAATTTGTCCTCGACAATGGCTTGGTAAACACATCTATAACCTAATCCTTGGTAGTCATGAATTGGAGCCTCATTGCTCCCCTTTGTACCATATCCCTGATATAGTAGTATCTAATCTCAATATGCTTCGACCCGTCATGGAACACTCGGTTCTTTGACAATATGATTTGACCTTTGGAACTATGACCTAGGGAACTATGACCTATGGAACTGTGACCCATGGAGCTATGACTTGTGGAACTATTACTTGTGGAACTACACCCTCTGGAACTATGAGCTCTGGAACTATGACCTCTAGAACTATGCCCTCTGGAACTATGAACTATGTAATTGTGACCTCTGGAGCTATGCCCTCTAGAACTACCTATGGAACTATGACCTATGCAATTGTGACCTATGGAACTATGACCTCTAGATCTACGCCCTTTGGAACTACTCCCTCTGGAACTATGACCTCTAGAACTACTCCCTCTGGAACTATGACCTTTGGAACTATGACTTGTGGAACTATGACCTGTGGAACTATGACCTATAGAACTATGCCCTCTGGAACTATGACCTTTGGAACTATGACTTTTGGAACTATTGCCTCTGGACCCCAATAACTATGACCCGTGGGACTATGACCTCTGGAACTACGCTCTTTAGAACTATGCCCCATGGAACTATGGCCTTTGAAAGTTCCAGAGGTAATAGTTCCATGAGTCATAGTTCCTAGGGTCACAGTTCCAGAGGTCATAGTTCCACAAGTCATAGTTCCTAGAGTCACAGTTCCATAGGTCATAGTTCTAGAGGCCATTCCACATGTGATAGTTCCAGAGTTCAAAGTTCCAAATGGTGTAGTTCCAGAGTTCATAGTTCCGCGGGTCATAGTTCCTGGGATCATGGTTCCAGAGGTCATAGTTCCAGAGGTCATAGTTCCTGGGGTCATAGTTCCAAAGGTCATAGTTCCATAGGTCATTCCATAGGTCATAGTTCTAGAGGTCAAAGTTCCAAAGGGTGTATTTCCATAATTCATAGTTCCACAATTATTAGTTCCAGAGTTTATAGTTCCAAAGGGCGTAGTTCCAGAGAGAATAGTTCCATTTCTCACACCCACCCTCCTATATGCATTCAATGATTGACTTTGGGATTAGTTATAGAATTCATAGTTCCTGGGGTCACAATTCTAGAGGTCATAGTACCATAGGTCATAGTTCCATAGGTCATAGTTCTAGAAGTCTTGGTACCACAGGTCATAGTTCCAGATTTTAAAGTTCCAAAAGGGTGTAGTTCCATGGGTCATAGTTTCAGAGGTCAAAGTTATAGAGGGTGTAGTTCTAGGAGTCATAGTTCCATAATTCATAGTTCCAAAGGTCATAGTTCTAGGGGTCACAATTCTAGTGGTCATTCCACAGGTCATATTTCCAAAGGTCATAGTTCCAGAGGGCGTAGTTCCAGAAGTCATAGTTCTTGGGGTCATAATTCCACAAGTGATAGTTTTATAGGTCATAGGTTCACAGGTCATAGTTCCTGGGATCACAGTTCCAGAGGTCATAGTTCCATAAGTCATTCCACGGGTCATAGTTCCATAGTTCAAAGTTTCAGAGGGCGTAGTTCTAGAGGTCATAGTTCCACAAGTTATAGTTCCACAGGTGATAGTTCCAGAGGTCATAACTCTTGGGGTCATATTTCCATAGGTTGTAGTTCTAGAGGTCATATGCCTTAGGAACTATTCCTTAGGAACTTTGACCTTGGGAACTTTGAACTCAAGATCATAGTTCGAGAGGTAATAGTTCTAGAAGTCATTCCACAGGTCATATTTCCATAGGTCAAAGTTCCAGAGGGCGGAGTTCCAGAGGTCATAGTTCCTGGGGTCATAGTTCCATAGGTGATAGTTTCATAGGCCATAGTTCCTAGGGTCATATTTCCACAGGTCATAGTTATAGAGGTCATATGCCTTAGAAACTTTGACCTCAAGAACTATGCCTTAGGAACTTTGACCTCATAAACTTTGACCTTAGAAATTTTGACCCGAGGAACTATGACCTCAAGAGATTTGACCTGAGAAACTATGACCTCAGGAACTATGACCTCAACAACTTTGACCTCCGCAACTATGCCCTAAGAAAATTTGACCTTAGGAAATTTTACCTCAAGAACTTTGACCCCACCTTTTTATATTTTTATTTATGTTTTTAATTAGGTGAATAATCACCCCTCAATGTGTCACATTTATAAATTTCTTAGTAATTAATTTCATAAAATAATTCATTTTCCTTCCATTAAAATAATCACATTATAAGCAAAACCCCTAAAAGTTGATAGATTTATTATGAACTAATACCACCATGGGATTAACTTATAATTAGCTTGACCTAGCTCATAATCTAGAATGTTGATCCACCAGGGAGTAAGGTCTTCACAACCTTATTGTGCACCCTCCGATGATATCCATGAAATAATTACTCCATCCCTTTATTCCCATAATAGAAGTACTTAGAGTAGGAAAACCAGGAAAGATAAGCACATTTATTCCTAGATAGATTGGTGTTGTCAAACTATCAGGCTTGTAATGTCCCCCAGCCTAGCTGAGGTCCATTATGAGCAGAAAACTCAGATAAATTAAAAATTTTTGCTAACAAATTTATTTCCTGTAGCTTTCAGCTACAAATTACAACCATATTTAGCTACTGTATGATACCATTAAATTCATGCATCTACAATATTCTAAAATAGGCATGAAATGAAACCAATAAAATTAATTACAACAACATATAATCTTTCTCATACACAAGTTCATGCACAACAATTTAACACATAAAATAACTCAGGAAATAGATAAACACTTATATTTTAAAACCAGCTGTGCAACCAATTGCTTGGGATGGACGTTCCACCCAACCATAGACTTGTTGTTCCAAATATCAATAGAAAATCACCCCTGAGGAGGATAGAAATCCATAAAAGAGGGTGGTCTCTCGTTTCCTACTCACAACTTAGAAATCCCACAACCCACTAGTATTTTTCTGCAAATATCCTGATTTTCCACCATCTCTCTTCCTCTTGACCTACCCAACCTAATAAATGTACCCCTTCTATGGTCTCAGTCCCTCGGGTGTCTCATTCGTTTATCAGGGTCTCTCTGGAATAGGTAACCAGGAATATCTCAGCTGGGAAACTCATGGGAACTCACTGTCAGGAACTACCAACAACAACAACAAACTCTTGTTGTTACAATGCAACTCACACATGAGTTCACTCTTCAGGCTTGACAACCTGACTCTTCGGTCTTTAGCTCCAAATACACTCCAGATACAATTATGTGCAATCTAATGATGATCTCTCACACTCACACTCACCCTTTCTCTCCCTCCCAACATATATATCTCTCTCACACTCTCACTCACCATCTCTCTTCCCCTCTCTCACTCTACCCCGCTCTACATCCCTCCCTCTATCTTTCCCTCTCTCTCTCTCTCTCTCTCTCTCTCTCTCTCACTTGCTCAATCACTTTCTATCCCCCTCTCTCCCCCCTCTACCCCTCTCTATCTCTCTCCCTCTTTCCATTTGTCTTTCCCCCACTATCCCCCCCCAC
>SNQJ01S0006084.1:81659-109494 GCA_010110895.2 Picea sitchensis | reverse complement strand
ATTATATTTATTGATTTCACTATCTTTCAACAACCTTTTTAACTAAATTGGCTCTTTGTGGCTTTGCATGCCCTTCCACATTTTATAATTAAAAAGACATGTTTCACTGCATTCTTGCACTGTGATCCCCTCTCGTCTTTCCAGAATGCATTGGAACTCCATGATGTCTCCATTATCCATTTCAATAGATTTTTATTCCAAATGAAAGGCTGGGCTAAAATGAGGACCTATATGTTGTTGAAACACCCTACAAGATTTGCCTGCCTAAAATAGAATAGAGAAGAGAGGGATATCCTTCTACAAAAGAAAATTAAAAAATCCAATGAATGAAAATTGCGTGAATGTGTTTGACATAAAATGATACTTAGCACAAAACAAAGAGCTAGGGGCTACAACTTGAAATAGTAACCACAAGAAAACCCACTAGAGACTAAGTTGCTCCTCTAGTAAAAAAAACCAAAACCAGAACCATGATCAAAGCCATAAATTCCCTTTGAAATGGAGCAAGTGAATGAGAAACAGAGTTGGTGCGGTAAATAAATTGCCACATAAACCCAACAATATAGAACTAGAAATGACCTTAGATAGGAGGAAAATCAATCCAGTAAACGGTCAAAACCATGTTAAGCAGGGAAAGGGATGCCTGATTTTATCCTTACGCTCTCAACAAACCACCAAAATAAAATTCCAATGCATGAATTGATTTGTGGAATAAACTGAACAGAAGCTCAATGACAAGGAGACTTGCCATGAAATTAGTCAAAGCCGATTCGAGGCCAAACTTGAGCCCAATTCCCAACTCCAATTCCACCATCCCACAATAACTGTGCAAATTCAAACCACACTCTTCTTCACTTGGAGTAGTGTTTATTATGTGCATGAAACTTGTACCTGTTGGTGCCCTCCGCTCACTCTTTCCAATGCCATTATCTTGATTGTCTATCCTCATATCATGTGAACTTAACGTTTGATGGTGGAGGCATCGGTTCATGGATTCTCTAAGGGATTAGGGCATTTGGCTACGATAAAGAACCTCATTTTTAATTATGTCACCAATGCCTAAAGCTAATGCTATATTATCCCACTGTTCTATTATCCCATTAGTTCAAGTCATAGTCTAAACATTCTACGTGTTGGCTTTTTTTCGGTGATATTTTTCAGGGATATTTCCCCGAAATCCGGTGATAAATTATTAGATCCGCATATTTGAGTGATTATTTCTGTATAATCCGAGTGTCCTAGGGGTTTATCAGCATGTTGAATCCATTTCTTCATTCAAAAATGGATTCTAAACAACAAAAAATAGTGATTTCATGCATATTTATGTTGTCGGATTTCGACGAAAAAAGCCAAAACATAGAACAATTAGACAACGCCATAGTTTAATATAAAGGGGAAATAAAACACATCATCGATTTAATTATCATCATTGAATCCCCTATGACCTTAAGGTGTGTGATCTTGGTATCTTCAACTACTAGAATTCCTTGCAGAAGGGTGTATTCCCTTAGGAATCAAAGCGTATCTCCACCACACTTGTCGCCCCTTAAAATTTTGAAGGAAAAATGGGGGTGGGATTTGATCCACTTGTTGCCCCTTAAAATTTTGAAAGACATGGGGGTGATATTTGATCCACTTATGTGTGCACTCGTCATAAGACCGTATATGTTTGACCACTACCTCAAGGTGACCCCATGGCTCCAGGAAAATCCCTCATGGGAATTGAACCTTGCTCGATGGTGAGAAACCCCTCACTTTCCACCATTGGATCCAATCCCTTTGGACAAATTCTTTGCACCAGTAACAACTAGGGCTTCTAGGGATTCTATGATCACCGAATAAACTAGATTTTATAGAAGCTCAAAGGTTTGTTATTTGACTGAAGGGAATAAAACCTGGATAAAGATGATGACACTCCATCATGTAGATTTTAACCTTGTACAATATTCACTGCAAATAGATCTTCAATAAAAGAACAAAAATATACAATGGCAAATACAAACATTACACAAAGATTTTTCCCCTAGAAACCCAAACCGTGAAAACCAACATATTCTATATTCATTTATATGTTACATTGTTTACAATATAGTATACATATAGGAGCCAGTGGCATCAAAGACCCTAACCCAATGACCTGAATTAGTCCAAAACCCTAATTCCTTAACCGGAAATAGAAAACCATCGACAAAGAAACCATGTGCCGAAAAACCACCTAAATCTATTGAATTCCTGCGCGCCCGACGCATACGCTTAGACACTACTACTCGTGCAAAGAATATAACACATACCCAACACATCACACAACCACTTGGGTTAGACTTGAATACAACACAAGGCTTTAATGGCATTGAAACATCATTGCTCCTCTACTTCATCTATAATGTCTTTGTTCTTAGTCTTCTATGCCTTCTAAAAGACCTCTATGAACCTATTTTCCATGGCCTTAGAAGAGCCCATTTCTCTGCTTCTATTGTTGTTACCAGACCCTAACCCTTGAACAACCTCAACATCAACAAAGAGTTCCAAAATGTAGTAATTTATAATGCTAGTGTTGACTCCCTCGTTACTTTGAAGAAAATTATTTAGAAGAAATTTTTTTTCCACAATTTGCAATTGCATTGATAAACCCATCAACATCATCTGCATTATCAGAAGAACCAATCACTAACACTCAATATTGATAGGAAGCAAGTGCGGTTGCAGGAGTGGCAAGGGGTCCAATTTCACCAATGTTGGTGGGGCGAGGCCTTTTCTTCTGGGGACCTGCAAGGATATTTCAATGAAAAAAAATCAATAAAAAGAAAATGAAACATAACACCAAAATTAGATAAAATAAAGGCACATATACCCTCTATCATTTAAGACAAAAAAAAAGGACAAAGAAGAGGAAAAGAAGGAGAAGATGATGAGGCTACCTTTAAATCGTTTAAATACTCTAGTGTAATTACGAGGAGATATGCCTTCGTAGTAGAAAAGGATTGTCTAATTATGGTGGCAAATTTTGAAATGAATTATGTCCCCTCTTTATTAGTCTCGGCTTTGTTAGTCCCTACCAGAGTAGGGAATATAGCGATTGATTTTAGGTCAAATTATTTTGACTTTATAATTATAATAAAAAAAATTATAATGTTTTCTAAAGTTTCATAACATTTTTGTATTAAATTTAATATTTGAAAAATAATTTTTTTTTTTTTAATATCTAATATTTAAAAATTGGTTGAATATGATGAAGTGACACTTTATTCCTGGATGTGAAATTGCAAGGAAAAAAACAAATTAAATTTTAAAATATTGACATGTGTCTTGAACAGTGGCCAGCTGTCGAGTGATTGGATTCTCCATTCTGTGAATATCTCCTTTGTTTGATGTGCATTGGAGTGGATTTAAGTTTTGTTTGGAATGAAATTATGAGAGTTGGAAGGATGAGGAGGCATCGTCAAACCAGGTGGAACTTCATCCATTTTTCAAATTTTATGGCGGGATAGTATCCAACAGGAGTCATGGAGGTGGATATCAGTCCTGGAATCGTCTAGGTTTGGAGGGTCTCGGTATTCCTTACTTGTTTACTGGCTATTTTATCTTTTAATTTCTGCTAAACAGTTCTTGGGTGCTTGTAGGAAATGTTTTTTACTATTTTTTTAGGCTATTTGGTGGGAATATCATTTAATTTTGTGTTCTAGTATTCATTGACGGCTGAACTACTATTTTTGGAATCTGTATCAAATCTCTTTGAACCTGCGAACCTTACCACTATTTTCTCAAGGTTAGGATAGTGGATCCCAGGTGGACAACATTACCTTAATCCTTTGTCAGAGTCATTATTTACCTCTCTTCCTTGGAATTTGGAGTGTTTCTAGCCCTAGATCTTCACATTTTGTTTTTAGTGGGTTTCAAGTGGAGATCAAATGGCACTTAACCGGTTGGAAAAATTAATGAGGAAGTTAATGTATTAAGGAATGAGCCAGTTGATGGACTTTGGAAGGTGGTGGAAGTAACTAATGTACATACTTTTGGAGAGGTAATATCGAGTTATCAGACAAATGGTTCTTGTTCTTGCGCAGAGCCATTTTTATAGGAAAAAGGCCGTAGCAAAGAACCCAACTTAGCGCCTTCCTTAGATACATACATACATGCACTGTTTGAGTCTACTCTAGGGTTTCAGAAACCGTTGTTGGGGTGTAGTCTTCAGAAAGCCGAAAGAGGGACTGTTTCATCACCTTCTCGTCTTAAAGCTACTGGCTCTGCAACTGTTCGTAAGGGTCGTAGATAGTGGGCGACTAAAAAACCTGTTAAAAGAATGGTCCTAGGCTCAGATATAGGCCTGGAGGACACCTTTAGGATGGCACTCTGTGGTATAGTTGATAGATTTTCATACAGTAACATGAGTGCAGAGAAGTTATCGGTTTGGTTGGAGCGGTTTTGGCTTCCGTTTCTAGGATATGTACCTGAGGTATATTTCTTAACTAAAGGTTGGATAGGTTTTCTATGTAACTGTCCAAAAGATGCTGCTATTCTGATAGATGGGAAATGGGTTAATGGTAATAACAGTCTTATGTTAAAAAGGTGGCGGGTAGGATTCAACCTAGAAACAAAATACTTCTCTTTTCAACATATTTGGGTTTTATTACCAGGACTTCCTCTATATTTTTGGAATGAGGGGGCATTGGCGGCCATTGGAGACTCCCTTGGTAAATTTATAATGATTGACAGAGCAAATCTCTTGGCCTCTACTAGAAAAGTCGGTAGGGTATTAGTTGAAATAGATATTCACCAGGGGTTGTTGGAGACTTTAGAAATAGAGTGGACGGGAAAACAATTCCTACATAAGTTAGACTATCTTGGTATTCCGTTCAGATGTAGTATTTGTAGAAGTACTTCTCACCTTCAGAGAGATTGTAAAGGTTTTTCTGATGCAGATATTATTCAGGAAGGTACTAATACTTTCTATGGTACTCCAGACTTCTCGATGGAAACAAGATTCTATGGTTTCAATGCAGTTTGTCGGGACTGTGTTGATCCCATTTCTTTGGAGAGCATTACCCCAGTTTCGGGTAAGCTTCAATCGTTTTGTCCATTTTTTTTAATACTATGTCTTTTTGGGAAAGAGATGTAATAAACTCTTTATCTTGGCTTGAGAGTTTTACTACAAAAATCATTTCGCCACCTTCGGCTATAAAGGGGAATACTGGGGATATTAACCTTTCTTATGGAATCCTTGATCCTCTACAAACCTCTTCGACTGTTGTTTTGGGATTGGAGCCAGTGACTGTCATTGATAGTCAAATTATGTCCAGCGTAAAGGATTATTTTTGTAGCCCTACTCTAGAACCCTCCTTACAATCTGGGGACTTTTGTAACCCGGGGACAATTCAACTGTTATCGAGTCATATTTCTAGTCCAAGTCGCTTATGTGGGCATTTCCCCCAGCTCTCCCTTTATCTTGTCAATGGCCTGTCTGCTCCTCAACACTAGTTCTTGTTGTTCAAACATAATTTGAACCATGGGCCAAATTTCATTTATGGACTTGGAGATGTCCATCCAAGTGTTCTCCTTAGCTTCCGCTAGTGTTTTTCCCACCACGATTTTCTTTTGCAACTGTTGTATTTCCTGCTTGAGATTTTCTGATGTTTGCTTCTCAATGTTGTAGCTTGTTTGGTAGGAATTCTTAAGCTCCTGGAGGTTCTCTACCTCTTTTCTCAGTCTTTTGATTTATGTTCCTTGTAGGGTCATCTCCTCCATTGATCTCGCAAGTTCTACAGATTTTTCTAATGTTGTCAATGGGGTGGATGATGGGAGTTATGTTGTGGTAGTTGTTGATGTTGTCATTGTGCTAACTCCTGTGAGGGGAACTGGACTCAGTGGAATGACCTCCATAGGTGTTGTCTGTTCCTTCTCCTTTACCAACCTCTCCAGCTCGGCTTCCATCTCTTTTATCTGTGCATTCTGTTCCATGATCAGCTTTAACATCTCTTCCTTCACGCCTTCCATCTCAGCCATCTCTTTGGCCTGTGAGTCTTCTGTAGGTCATAATTTCAGTTTCTTTCTTAGATATTCTATGTTAGCATTCTTTTTCTTGAGCAACTCCTCATCTGATTTCACATTTGAGGGGTCATACCCAATTTTGAGCACCAATTCTTCTAAGGATTTGATTATGTTATTTGTTGCAAAAGATGATATATTTTCCAACTTTAACTGAGTCTGAACATCGTTAAGAGAAACTTGTAATTTTGAAACAGTAGTAGAAGCATTGGCCAGTGTTGAGAAAACCATTTCTCCACTATGCCAGTGTAATTCCATCTAATCAACTGGATGTACATCTCTAGCGTTAAACTCAAAGGTTGACCTCTTGTAATCAGTGATTTCCTTTGGATGGGGCACTTTTGCCTGCAAAAATGCCATGTGCATTCTTCCTTTCTCTGTATCAAAATATGATAACAATATGTGCTGGCTGTGGAAATTTGCTTCCAGAACTGAGCATAGGTGTTGCTGGTTAGCATCTGATTTTTCTTCATAATTAAATCATAATTCTAAAAAATGCTCAGCTTTGCAGCCCCTTAAGTTGGTTTGTTGATCAGTGAAGTGTCAATATGCTTCTTTGAGGAAGAAGTAGATATCATCTAGTGACTTCTTGAGACTAGAGAAGACTGATCTCCTTGTATAACTGTAGTAGAGTGGGTTTCTTCTTCACCAGACCTGTCAGCTGTTTGACTAATCTTAGGCCTTTTGGTGTAAACCTGGAACTCTTCTGATGACACTTTAGTGACTGAAGGTGAAGCATGTTTCCTGGGCCTCTTCTCCTTTGGTACCTAAGGAGTAGTAGTCTCTGAAATCATGGTTAAGGGAGATTGTTGATTAGTATCTTCCAGGATGTTCACCTCCCACTCTATCTGGTTAAAAAATTTCTCGATTTCAAGCTTGAGTGTATGAGCATATGGAGAACTTTTGTTCTTAGACCTCATCTCTGAAATGATCCCACATGGATCATAATGCCAAGTGAAACTGGTACTAAACTTCATTCCCTTTAATAATTTGTCTGCCTCTTACCCAACAGCTCGACTGTTGTAGATAAAAGGTCCTATCTGTCGTTTAATTCTCATCTGTTGTTTTTTCTTCAGAGACACAAAATGTATTCCATATGAATTGATCATTTGTCTAATGTACTCCAGGGAAAATTTCCTAACAGACAAGTACGTGGGCAGTTTGTATGGAGCTAATTCACACCCATATACCCTGATTTCTGTGTGATTTTGATAGAGGTACCAATATCCAGTCTTGGCAAGGTCTGAGAGGTGTAAGATTCTCTAGACCTCCTCATTTATCCTCAGCTTTGATCTACCACTGAGCATGCTCACCACTGGATGATAAAACTGCTAAATAAACTGTTTGAAATTAAACTTTGTGGAGTTTCTCCTTAGCAACGAAGTCCATGAGGTTACATCATATGGCTTGCCGTCCTGGTCCATTTTCTGCATAGGGAAAGAGAACCTATCTGCTTGAAAGAAGATGAACATGTAGGCCAGTATTGAAGAATATTGGAGCATGCCCTCTGTAGTGAATTTAAACAGTTGCTCATGGATGTTTTCGGCCAGGAAGGTGTTGTAATCGAACTGAATGGTGGCCTTTTCTTCAGTAAAGAAAATGGACAGGAAACCCAAGATGGGTTCATCCACCCATTCATCTAAGAAGTAACCGAGCAGACAACATAGCGATGAAATAATATGGTTGCCCCTTTCTGAAAATAGGGAGGATTGATAAGGGGGATTTTTCTTGGGGAATTGGGCATCCTATGGGAGGAAAAGCTCAAAGATCTGGGCTCTTTGGGGAAAAGACAAGTTCTGGTACATTTCTGTTAGAACTTCGATGGTGAGGGGAGAGTGAGATTTGGCTTTGGATATCTGCATCATTTTATCAATGGCCTCGGGTGTGATAGAGAAAATAGTTTCTCCGGATGAGGAAACTATGGTTCTCTGATCAGGGAGGTAATGAGCCTGACATTTGAGGGCGAATTTGGGAAAATGGTGGATTTGGGGAAAGAGATACAGAGGAAAATTGGACTCTCAGAGCCCGATCTCATCACTTTGATCTATGAATGTGTCTTTAAACCATGACTGCAATTCAGAGAAATCAAATTCACACCTGGTTTCTGAGATCAGGTAGTCTTTATCCGCTAATGGAATCCGGTCGAGGTCGACAGGAGGCGGGAGGAATGGATTTTCCTTGACCTCTGATATTTTAGATTTTGGCGCCATCGATCGAACAAGTACCTGCAAATTGAAACAGACAAACGTTAGTGGGAAATGGCTATGGCTAGGTCGACTACTGTAACAGTGAGGTAAAAAGAGTTTTCTGGTGTGCGAAGAGTGTAAATAGTGTGAAAATGGTGGAGGAAACGAAATTTAATTAGGGTGAACGGGTATCCGTTGGGTGTGGGGGATAGGTCAGCAAGCTAACAGATATGTTATCCTGTAATAAATGGCCAACGAATCATTTGAGGTATGAGGTGGTAGGTAAGGACAACTAACGGGTGTGCCAGGATGACATGGAGGGCGATGGTTGGATGATAGGTGGATGGGATATGACATATGACAGGTCAAAAGAGGAGGGAGTACGCTAGCAGAGGAATGAGACGAGACATGTAAGGGGGGATAGTGGGGCGTGACATCATTAGGCGAAGGAATAATGGAGGATGATGTCATGAGGCAGGGGCAGTATGGTATTACCAGTATGGTGATAAGTTGGAAGGGTGGTAAGTAGTAAGTGGTCTGGAGCAGAGGGGGTCCAATGCAATGGATTAAAGACAGGTTGGGATGGGGCTCGCCGAGAAAACTGCCTCATTCTGGACCCGCCCCCACCATTAAAGGCAGAACGGTCGAGGGGGTCCGGAATCGTTTGTAGACCATCCATCTGCATGCTGTCAGGATGATCGTAGATTTGCGTGCACTTGTTAATCACCATTTCAGACCCCCCCCATCGTTAAAAGCAGAACGGTCGGGGGGGTCCAAAATCTAATCTCAGTTGTAGATCTGAGTGCCAATAACTCAGTCGTAGATCTATGTGCAACCTTTAATCTCCGGGCACGATTTAAAATGTGCAGGGAAAACTTAGGATAACGCTATTTTTGTGGGTTTTTGCTGCTTCCTCTTGCTTTTTATCACCATGGGGTTAGGAAACAGAACTCAACATCAAAATCAAAAATTTTCTTTGACCATCAAACAAATTTTATTAAAAGAAAAGGTGGCTAGACTATGTCCTATCCTAACTACCTACACATTTAGCCCGGATTAGACTGTTGGGATAAGAAATTACTCTATACTGGGGCTATTTGATCAAGATTAAACAGTCTGATCAAATTTATTCATTGGCTAACCTAATTACTTGGCTAAGATTAAACAATTTAGTCAAGCTTATTCACTAATCCTATCAACATAAACTCAAAAGGACCTGACCATGTTTAAACTGTATGGATCAAGTCATTGTTATTGCATGGGGATTTATCCATTTTCTTTTATGCCCTCTTTTATTCCTTTATTCATTTTTTCATTTTATTTTCTTTCTTTTCTTTTCTTTTTCTTTTTCTTTTCAAATCATTTGTAGAATGAAACATTATTTGGAATCCGAAAGACACTTCAAGGATAAAATTCCAGTCACCAGTTGATCCTATAAATTATAGGGTTATAACAGCGGCTCCACCTGGGGATGGTACTCTCCTTGTGAAGTGCCAAGAATCCTGCTTCTTGATGTCCTCAAAAGTTTTCACGAGAGTTTCTTCTGCTATCTGATTTTTTTTATTTTGAAAATTTTGATGACATTGTCCAGTGTCTTAGGGCCTTCTCTGCAGGCTTCAAACATTTGAACAACAACACCTACATACAACCTAAATGTAAAGAAAATGGTATGTACAATGGAAATGGATTGGTGATATCTCTATTGAGGTGGAAAGTAATGCTTCAACATCCTGCCATTTACAGGTCCACCTGGCAGGTCTAATCCATCATTATTATTTAGCAGAAAAATATTATTTCCTCTGTAGGCCTGAATGGTGTAAGGACCCTTCCACAAACTATCAAACTTTCCATGTTTACCTTTATCCTCATTTCTGGAGTCCCACTTCAAAACCAAATAACCCAATTCAAAGTTATCCTCTTTGGTTCTCTTGTCATAAATATTTTTTATATTCTCTTGGATCACTTGGGTTCTATTGTACTCTTCTTCTCTGGATTGTTGTAAATGAATCATTTGATTGATTCTTCTTTGAATATCATTGGGCTTTGTCTGAGCTTCCTGCAATAGTTTCATAACTGGAACTCTCATAGAGGGAGGAAAAACTGCCTCAATGTCATATACCAGTTGGTATGGAGACATACCAATTGATCTTTTAGTACTTAGTCTATCTGCCCATACTGCAAAAACCAGTTTATTATGCCAGGACTTCTTGTTTTCTTGTAATGTTTTCTTGAGGATATTCACCAGATTTTTTTTTGAGGACTCAGCTAGCCCATTTTACTGAGGGTAATAGGTTGTAGAGAGCCCCAGAGTGATGTGGTATTGGTTGCAAAACTCTATAATATTTTTGGATCTGAAGGTCGCTGCATTGTCAGTTATGATCTTCCTGGGACATCCAAAATGAGACAAGATATTGTTTTCCAAAAATTTAATGATAACAGAATCAGTGGCTTGTCTGCATGGTATAGCCTCGATCCACTTTGTGAAGTAGTCTGTGGCAGTGAGGATCCATCTATGTTGACCAGAAGAGGCTAGATGAATTTCACCAATAAAATCTAAACCCCATTGTTGAAATGGAGTTTCGACTTATATGGGTTTAAGGGGTAGAGGAAAAAGCTTCTTTTTACCTTCAAAAACTTGGCACTTGTGGCATGAAATGACCCTTTGATGTACATCAACGAACAACGTGGGCCAGTAAAAACCAGCTCTGAGAATCTTGTTAGTTGTGGTTTTCTAGCTTAGATGTCCACCGCAATCACCTACATGAACTTCCTACAACACCTTGTCAGCTTCATCTTTTAGTAGGCAATTAAGCAATATACTCCCGAGATATTTCCAATAAAGATTACCTTCCAGAAACAAAATTTCAATGCTTTTAATTTCAAAAACCTACCTTTGGTTTTAGTCAGACCAAGAGGAGATTGTAAGTAATGAAGGACAAATATGAGGTCTGCATACCAAGGAGAGTTCAGAAATACCTCTTTAACATTTGGAGTCTCCTTCTCTTCCCGTTCATCAACCACAACCAAGAAATTAATGTCCAAAGCATGGAAATTTGATTCAGCCATCAGCTTGGCCAAACCCTGACCTTTGATCAGCTCAGTGGGTTTTATTTCTATGTCGTATTCTAGAATAATAGCAATCCACTTTCCTCTCCTTCCATCTGGATTATCCCGAGTCAGGATATCCTTCACCACAACATTGGGGACATAGGCGATTATGTGAGAATGGAGAATATAGACTCTTAATTCCTTTATGGCCTTTACCATAGCAAAATCTTGTTTCTCCATTATATTATAGTTAAGTGCAGTGTCTCTAAGGGATTTGCTAAAAATATCTATGGGTTGTTCGTACCCTTCATTTTTTTTCTGCAATAGTACTGCAACGATGGTGTGTTCAGATGCAAAAGAGAAAAGGTAGAAGTCTTTGGTGTAATCTGGACTGATCAAAACTGGGGCCTATGTGAGTGCATGCTTTACCTGTTCAAATGACTATTTGGATTCGACGTTCCATTTTATTTTTGTGTCTTTTTTCAACATATTTGTGATGTTCCTGAGAAGCTCAACCAGGTTGGATATGAATCTTCTCAAGAATTTTTTTTTACCGATAAATGACTGTAACTCTTTGATGTTCCTGGGGTGGTCTACTTTCTGGATGGCCTCTATCCTGTCTATTTAAATTCCATCTTTAGATATTATATTCCCCAACAACTTGCCTTCTTCCAAACCAAAAAGGCTTTTCTTGGGATTCAATGAAATCCCAAATTTTCTTCACTTCTCAAACACTCATCTGAGATGATGTAAGTGTTCATCGTCGGATTTGGAGTATACTGTCACATCATTTAGATAGATGACTATAAACCTACCCAGTTCATCTATGAAATTAATGTCTATTGCTCTTTGGAAAGTGGCCCCAACGTTCGTCAAACCAAAGGGCATCTTCACGTACATGAAGGTTCCCCAGGGTGTGGTAAAAGTTGTTTTTTCCTGATCATCTGGGTGAACTAGAACCTGGTTAAAGCCTGAGAAGCCATCTAGAAGAGAAATCTTACTAGCCCCAACTACGTTTTGTAAAATGTGGTCCATTTTAGGCAAAGGGTAATTGTCTTTGAGGGAGGCCTTGTTCAAATTTTGAAAATCAATGCAAAGCCTAATTTCACCAGTCTTCTTTTTGGTTGGAACCAGATTTGAAACCCATTTGGAAAATCTTAAAGGAACTATGATTTTGGCATCATACATCTTTTTAATCTCTTTTTCTATCAGAGGGAGTAACTTGGGATTGATCCTCCTAAGTTTCTGTCTGAAGGGTTTGTGTTCTTCTTTTATTGGGATTCTATGTTGTATGATGCTTCTGTCGTAAGATTTTAAATCCTCATAACCCCAAGCAAAAACATCTACATATTCCTTAAACAATTCAATGTATTTGCGTTTTTGCTCAGGGGGTAAGGATTTGGAGAGTTGTATCATCTTGGGTTTCTCTTCTGTTCCTATGTTGCATTCTTCGACTTCTTTACCACTAGATTCAATTTTGGGTTTTTTAGCTACATCGTTAAAGTCAAACAAGTCTTCTAACTGAACTAAACCTCTAGGTAACACATTATTTTTTAAATGTGAAATACCAGAATCTACTTCGTTTTCATTCAATTCATCTGGATCTACATTATTTTCATTCAATTCATATGAATCTACTTTATTCACACTACCATTTTCAAAAACGGATTCATTTACATCATGATCATCATTCTCTAAATCTGTGTTTGTACGTTTGAATTCATTCTTACCCTGTAAGAAATCTTCAATTTGATCGTTGTTCCCAAATACCTACCAGTATTTGATGTTGTCAGGGACAGTTGGTCTTCATTTCACCTCTATTGTGTATTGGCGAGTGGGCCGGAAAGGTATCTTGCATGTAGTCACTGACGTAGCGAATCCATCTTCCAGTATGTTCTGTCCCCGGGGCATTGCCTACAAATCGGTTTCTTTAAAACATTGAAGGGTATCCAAAACAACATTCCTATAGGCTCTAAGCCTGGGATGTTTAGATGCATACTAACCTTTAATTTTCTTAATAATCAGTTCAGAATCACCTCTTACCATAATTTGTTTGGCACTAACCTTCTTCAGTAATTTCAGGCCAAGCATCAAAGCTTCATACTCAACTATGTTGTTAGTGCATTGAAAATTTAGTTTGTAAGAGTGGCTATTTGAATACTTCGATTTGTGATTATGCAACCAGACTCCAGCTCCATCTCCCTCCTTTCTCACAGCTCCATCAAAGTCCATGCTCCAAAAGTCTGATGGCAATTCCTCACTTTCTAAAGTTGCAGTGTTTCTTACTTCAATGATGGTTTTATCTTCTTTCGGATATGGTGAATCTTCCTCCAATTGAGAAATTTGTTCTTCAAAGTCACCATCATTATACAGGATGAAAGAATCCAGATTAGAGTGTGCAGAGTATAATGGGTAGTTGTGTGGCTTCTATTGACTGTTGACCATGTACTTCATCAGTGTCTCTCTGTACAACCTTCTCTGTTGCCCAAAAATTGGGATTGTGGCATAAGACATGTCTAATTGTAAAGTACCTTTCAACTTGCCCCCCCAAGATCTGGATAGAAACATACCATATTTAGGGGGAATGTCTGCAACCACAACATCCATCACCATAATTTTAGCTGGGATTTGAACCAATGTGATACATAAATCTTTAATCAACTCGATACACTTGACCTTGCTAGATTCAAAAGAATGTAAATCCTTGTAGGGTCTGGTGACTTCAAGTCCTAATTTTTCCATCACTGCTTTTGGCATCAGATTGTGAGAGGCCCTTGAATCTAGCATGGTGTTGTGCAGTATCAAATTGTGGATGTTCAGGCTGATGTAGAAAGGGGAAACGCCACTGTTATTAGTTTGACCATCAACTTCTAGGCCAAACAAGAGCTCAGGTTGATCATCGACAAGATTTACTGTATCCGAGTAATTCGTTGACTCGACATTCAAGGATTTCGTACTTATTTCTAGTTCGATGGCTAAAGCTTTGATCACCTGTGACCTATAGGTGTTCTTTCTCATTAGTTCGGACAGGAGAATAGGAATCTTCAGTTTAGCTAGTTCCCCTTCAAGGATGAAAGTAGTGGTAGTTTTTCTTAGGCTCTCCATTTCTGATTTGTCTACTATAGTCTTTTGGATAGAAGTACTTGGTTGAATTGCTGATGAAAACTCAGTCTGATTAGATCTTTGTAAAATTGTAAGATTTCTTTTTGCAGGAGCTTCAACATTATTCCCCTCAGGAACTTTCTTGGTAGAAATTTGTGAGGTTTTCTTGGTCTCAACCACTTTCTTTGTTTCAGAAACCTTCTTTGTAGGGTTGTCATTTGTCGTCTTGCTTCTTAGGTTATACTGCCTGTGGACCTCCATAATAGCATTCTCAAAGGCTTGTTGTTTTGTTTCCTCTGCTTCCTCATTCAACTCTGTTTGTGAAAGTAGAAAGAGCTCCTTCTCTTCCTGAGTGAGAAAGATAGATTCATCATCATGAATACCCATGAGATTTATGTGAGTATCATCCACTTCTTCGATTATATCCTCACCCTCATCAACATAATTTTCCTGTAGGGGTGGTCCAATCTGCTGACCAGGCCCCCTCTGTTCTCTTTGATCTCTTGGATCCCTCTACCTGATTTGGGTGGGATTTCTTCTGAAGTTCGGATTCTGAATCTGAGGGGCAGCTTGGTTTTCCCTGGGAGGATTTATGTCATTTATAGTGAGTCTCTCCATCATCCTCTCCATGGCTCTGGCTATGGAATCGAGTTTAACATATGAGGAAGAGGTGGAGGGATCTTCTTTAATCGTGACCCTTATTTCGGTTCTTTGCCTGGCTCTTTTGGATAAAAGATTCGCTTCTACGCTTACTGCACTTTTTTGCATGTCTTCCAGGATGGTAGAGTTTCTTTCCCTTAACTGATATGACATATCAACGTCAAATCCATTAGGGAATTTTATTAATGCCAAACCCTGAGGCAACTTGATATCATCTATGATTGCATTGTAAAGATTATTGAAATGAGTACAATAATCCTACACTATCTCTCCTTGGTTCCTTCTGATATTCTTGTATTTTGACAAAATCTGGAGAGGATTTTTCTTTACCTCCCATCTGTCAAGAAAACTTCGATGAAAATCCGCAATGTCAGTTATGGTATCAGGGTGTAAGGTTTTGAACCATTTTTTGACTTCTCCAGTAAGACTCTGTGCAAAAAGTCTCATCTGAACGTCAGCTTCATCCACTTCCTATAAATCAAAATAATCATTCATCTTGTCAACATGTTGTTGTGCGTTAAGGGGTCCAAAACCATCAAATTGAGGAAGTCTGGTTTGATAGTCTTGGGGCATGGCATGTAAGGGAGAAGACAACACCAAGGGGGCATATCTTTCTGCCATAACTGGTGTAGGAGTTTGAACAACAACCTGTGTGATTAGAGGGGAAGTGACTGAAGATGTGGAAGATGAAGGGCTAGGCGGGACTGAGTGTGCTATTTGATTCTTGACAGAGGGAACAACAATAGTTAAGGTAGAAATCTCAATTGACTGCTGGAAGTGGGATTTGTACAATGAAAGATCAAGATTTGATAATAGGTCTTCTAATTTGTCAAATTCTTGAAGAAAATGTTGATCAAAGTCTTCTCTCAGAAGAGGTATTTCATGAGTACGGGGTCGCAGGATGGTTTGATCTAGGACTATTTCACTTATAGAGTTGTCTGATTTAGTTATGAAAAGGATTTGCTCAAATGATACGTCAAATTCAAGATCTCAGATGGCAATGAGCTTCTCGAGAAGAGAAGGGGACCTATGAAGAGGACTGTGACTCTCAGAACCTTCTACAGTGATCTTTTTCCTGAGTAACTGTTCTGGATTGTCTATTGCTATTGCAGGCTCTCGATCGGGGTGAGATCTGGTATGAATTCTTTTAGGAGCCAGATTTTTTAATTTTTAGGGGTTTTTAAAAAATAATTATATACAAACTTTAACAACCTCTGAACACCATTTCTTTATAATTCTAGATTTTATGATTTGTTCAAAAATAAAGTTTTCTTGTCAAGGGAAAATAAATCATGGGATGGAATGTTTGTTCAAGTTCCCCAGTGGAGTCACCACTATGTTAACGCTCTGTAAATTCCCAGAGGTTGTTATAGGGTAGAAGAAATTTATCAGAGGTAATTTTATCCAACCACTTCGAAACTGGGATCTAGCCCTGCCAGTTTCAGAGAGGGATCTCTCTATAAGATTTGAGTACGGTTTAGATTTCCAAAATATTAGGCTAGTTAAATAGGTGAGACTGAGTTGTTTGTTTTTTATAATATGGTTGAAATGTGACTTACGCATCCATTGGGCTATGGGGTCTGTTTTATAAATATTGATATCTAGCAATAGATTTTATAAGGCCTTCACATAGGGCAAGATAAAGTAACTATTGGATTCTTTAGAATTTGGAATGATGGATTAGCAGAAGAGATGAGAATAATCCGTCTAAATAAAGAAGCAATTAAGAATTCCTTTATCAAAACGTCAAAAAATGAACATTGAGATCACTAAAGCCAGACACAGAGTACATGAAGGTAAATTATGAAATATTTAACTCCTTTTAATCGATCAGATATAGAAAACACATTGATAACAAAGATAGAAAAACCATTTAACGAAGAAAAGAAAACATCACCAATAGTTAACACGCATGAATCCTGTGAAAATGTCCCTTTTTATTACTGGTAGATCTCTTGATAAAAGTTACAGCGCTTCAGCTTTCTTGGGTGTAAAGATCAACCCTCAATACTTCGAAGCTTGAATTATTTATAATCAAAATTACAAACGACCCTATCATTAATGATCAGGACGTGGCAGATTCTAAATCTAACTAACTAGATAACAAAATACAAATATATAGGAACTATCGATGATCTGCCAGATTCTTCATGTTGATTTTGGGGAAGACCGTTGATGAGTCATTTACTTGACTTTGAATGTGCTGTATGCTGAGTTGGATTGCACACCTCATCCCTCATTTGTTTAAAGTACAGAGCTCTTCCCATCTTAGCTGACTGGGAATGGTGACTTTGATCACTCTTCGGTAGATTTCATCCATTTCTGTATATTTAGCAAAGGTCAGCTTGATGATGAAAATGTACTTGATTTTATGTTGTATGCTGAGATCTGACTGCAAAGTCTCCAAGAATGCCTTGCCCATTATGTTGCCCTCTATCCCTGAGAATTTAGAACTATCCTTGGCCATTGTAGCAATCTTTTTATTGTAGTCAAGAAGGGTCATCAACTTATCATTTATAACCAATAGACTGGGGAGGCCTTTCTTATGCAAAACATCCATCTTCCTGAAGAATCTCTGAACCCCGAGATCCATGTTCTGGACTTTTTCCTCCAGCTACAACATCAATCCTCTTTTGGTCAGCACTCTTTTAACCTCGAGGATGGTTTTCGTCATGTCTTCAACCTTCAGGTCTTCTAGCTCTTCCCTAGTCTTCTAATTCAGAAATCTGATGACTTCAGTTGCTTATGTGGGAATTTCCCCCAGCTCTCCCTTTATCTCGTCAATGGATTGCTTGCTCCTCGACACTATTTCTTGTTGTTCAAACATAATTTGAACCATGGGCCAAATTTCATTCATGGACTTGGAGATGTCCATCCAAATGTTCTCCTTAGCTTCCGCTAGTGTTTTGCCCACCATGGTTTTCGTTTGCAGCTATTGTATTTCCTGCTTCAACATTTATGATGTTTTCTTCTCAATGTTGTAGCTTGTCTGGTAGGAAGTCTTAAGCTCCTGGAGGTTCTCTACCTCTTTTCTCAATCTTTTGATTTATGTTCCTTGTAGGGTCATCTCCTCCATTGATCTGGCAAGTTCTACAATTTTTTCTAATGCTGTCAGTGGGGTGGATGATGGGAGTTCTGTTGTGGTAGTTGTTGATGTTGTCAGTGTGCTAACTCCTATGAGGGGAACTACACTCAGTGGAATGACCTCCATAGGTGTTGTTTGTTCCTTCTCCTTTACCAACCTCTCCAGATCGACTTCCATCTCTTTTATCTATGCATTTTGTTCCATGATCACCTTTAACATCTCTTCCTTTTCACCTTCTATCTCAGCCATCTCTTTGGCCTGTGAGTCTTCTATAGGTGGCAATTTCAGTTTCTTTCTTAGAGGTGTTATGTCAGCATTCTTTTTCATGAGAAACTCCTCAGTTGCTTTCACATTTGAGGGGTCATACCCAATTTTGAGCACCAATTCTTCTAAGGATTTGATTATGTTATCTTTTGCAAAAGATGATATATTTTCCAACTTTAACTGATTCTGAACATTGTTCAGAGAAACTTGTAATTTTGCAACGGTAGTAGAAGCATTGGCTAGTGTTGAGAAAACCATTTCTCCAATCTGCCTGTGTAAGTCCATCTGATCAGTTGGATGTACATCTCTGGCATTGAACTCAAAGGTTTCCCTCTTGTAATCAATGATTTCCTTTGGATGGGGCACTTGTGCCTGCAAAAATTCCATGTGCATTCTTCATTTCTCTGTATCAAAACCTGATAACAATCTATGCTGGGTTGTGGACGTTTTCTTCCAGAACTGACCATAGGTGTTGTTGGTCAGCATTTGATTTTTCTTCTTAATTAAATCATACTTCTAAAATATGCTTAGCTTTGTAGCCCCTTGAGTTGGTTTGTTGATCAGTGAAGTGTCAGTCTGCTTCTTTGAGGAAGAATTAGATATCATCTGGTGACTTCTTGAGACCAGAGGGGACTGATATCCTTGTATAACTATAGTAGAGTGGGTTTCTTCTTCACCAGACCTGTCAGTTGTTTGACTAGTCTTAGGCCTTTTGGTGTAAACCTAGAACTCTTCTGATGACACTTCAGTGACTGAAGGTGAAGCATATTTCTTGGGCCTCTTCTCCTTTGGTACCTGAGGAGTAGTATTCTCTGAAATTATGGTTAAGGGAGACTGTTGTTCAATATCTTCCAGGGTGTTCACCTCCCACTCTGTCCGGTTCACAAATTTCCTGATTTCAGGCTTGAGTGTATGAGCATATGGAGAACTTTTGTTCTTAGACATTATCTCTGCAATGATCCCACATGGATCATAATGCCAAGTGAAACTGGTACTAAATTTCATTCCCTTTAATAATTTGTCTGCCTCTTCCCCAACAGCTCGATTGTTGTAGATAAAAGGTCATATCTGCCCTTTAATTCTCATATGTTGTTTTTTCTTCAGAGACACAAAATGTATTCTATCTGAATTGATCATTTGTCTAATGTACTCCAGGGAAATTATCCTGACAGGAAAGTACATGGGCAGTTTGTATGGAGCTAATTCACACCCATATACCCTGATTTCTGTGTGATTTTGATAGAGGTACCAATCTCTAGTCTTGGCAAGGTCTAAGAGGTGTAAGATTCTCTGGACCTCCTCATTTATCCTCGGCTCTAGTCTACCACTGAGCATGCTCACCACTAGATGGTAAAACTGCTCAATAAACTGTTTGAAATTAAACTCTATGGGGTTTGTCCTGAGCAATGAAGTCCATGAGTTTACAACATATGGCTTGTCGTCCTGGTCCATTTTCTGCATAGAGAAAGAGAACCTGTCTTCTTGAAAGAAGATGAACATGTAGGCCAATATTAAAGAATACAGGAACATGCCCTCTGTGGCGAATTTAAACAATTGCTCATGGATGTTTTCGGCCAGGAAGGTGCTGTAATCGAACTTAATGGTGGTATTTTCTTCAGCAGAGAAAATAGATAGGAAATCCAAGATGGGTTCATCCACCCATTCATCTGAGAAGTAATCGAGCAGAAAACATAGCGAATAAATAATGTGGTTTCCCGTTTCTGAAAATAGGGAGGAATGATAAGGGGGATTTTTCTTAGGGAATTGGGAATCCTATGGGAGGAAAAGCTCAAAGATCTGGGTTCTTTGGGGAAAAGACAAGTTCTGGTACATTTCTGTTAGAACTTTGATGGTGAGGGGAGAGTGGGATTCGGCTTTGGATATCTGCATCATTTTATCAATGGCCTCAGGTGTGATAGAGAAAAGAGTTTCTCCGGACAAGGAAACTATGGTTCTCTGATTGAGGAGGTAATGAGCCTGACATTTGAGGTTGAATTCGAGAAAATGGTGGATTTGGGGAAAGAGATACAGAGGAAAATTTGACTCCCAGAGCCTGATCTCATCGCTTTGATCTATGAATGTGTCTTTAAACCATGACTATAATTCAGCGAAATCGAATTCACATTTGGTTTCTGAGATCAAGTAGTCTTTATCCGCTAATGGAATCCATTCGAGGTCGACAGGAGGAACGATTTTCCTTGACCTCTGATCTTTTAGACTTTGGTGCCATCGATCCGACAGGTACCTGCAAATTGAAATAGACAAATGTTAGTGGGAAATGGCTATGGCTGGGTTGACTACTGTAGCAGTGAGGGAAAAAGAGTTTTCTGGTGTGCGGAGAGTGTAAACAGTGTGAAAATGGTGGAGGAAACATAATTTAATTAGTGCGAATGGGTATCCATTGGGAGAGGGGGACAGGTCAGCAAGCTAACGGATATGTTATCTGGTAATAAATGGCCAACGGATCATTTGAGGTATGAGGTGGCAGGTAAGGAGAACTGACGGGTGTGCCAGGATGACGTGGAGGGCGATGGTTGGATGATAGGTGGATGGGATACAACATATGATAGGTCAAAAGATGAGGGAGTACGTTGGCAGAGGAATGAGATAGGACATGTAAGGGGGGATAGTGGGGTGTGACATCATGAGGCGGAGGAATAATGGAGGATGATGTCATGAGGCAGGGGCGATATGGTATTATCGGTATGGCGGTAAGTCAGAAGGGTGGTAAGCAATAAGTGGTCTGGATTGAAGGGGGTCCAATGCAATGGATTAAATACATGTTGGGATGGGGACCGCCGGGAAAACCACCTCATTCCGGACCCCCCCCACCGTTAAAGGCAGAACGGTCGAGGGGGTTCGAAATCATTTGTAGACCGTCCATCTGCATGCTGTCAGGATGACCGTAGATCTGTGCATACTTGTTAATCACCATTTCAGACCCCCCCCCGCCCCCCCACCGTTAAAAGAAGAGCGGTCGGGGGTGTCCGAAATCTAATCTCAGTCATAGATTTGAGTGCCAATAACTCAGCCGTAGATCTATGTGCAACCTTTAATCTCCGAGCATGATTTAAAATGTGCAACGAAAACTTATGATAATGCTATTTTTGTGGGTTTTTGCCGCTTCCTCTTGATTTTTATCACCATGGGGTTAGGAAGAAACACAACTCAACATCAAATTCACGAATTTTCTTTGACCATCAAACAAATTTTATTGAAAGAAAAGGTGGCTAGACTATGTCCTATCCTAACTACCTACACATTTAGCCCAGATTAGACTGTTGGGCTAAGAAATTACTCTATATTGGGGCTATTTGATCAATATTAAACAGTCTAATCAAATTTATTCACTATCTAACCTAATTACTTGGCTAAGATTAAACAGTTTAGTCAAGCTTATTCACTAATCCTATCAACATAAATTCAAAAGGACTTGACCATGTTTAAATTGTATGAATCAAGTCATTGTTATTACATGGGGCTTTATCCATTTTCTTTTATGCCCTTTTATTCCTTTATTTCTTTATTCATTTTCTTTTTCTTTTCAAATCATTTGCAGAACGAAACATTATTTGGAATCTAAAAGACGCTTCAAGGATAAAATTTCAGTCACTAGTTGATCCTATAAATTATAGGGTTATAACAGATCCATTTCAGGAAGAATTAGTCAAGGATCTACACCGCGCGGATGTAGTAGTCCAATACAGTTTGCAATGGAAATACATTATCCCACCATTAGGTTACCAGAATTTAAGGGAGAGGCATCGGAGGACCCTGAGAAACACTTTTTCATCTGTGAAAATATTTGGGAAGCAAAGAAGATCACAGATGAGGATACAAAACTTGTGCAGTTAGATATCACACTAAGAGACCGTGCACTAGATTGGTACATGAGCTTAGCTACAAACAGTCCACCAGGAACAACTAGAATGATTGTGGATATCAAGAAGTTGTTGATAAATGAATTCCAGAAGCCTAGCTCAGAGGATCAGTACATGAATGAGATGGCAGAGATTAGATAGAAACCAGGATAATTTGTTTGGGAGATTGACCAAAGATTCAAACGATTGAAGGGAAAGTTGAAGTATGTCATGAAAGATATGTAGCATAGACATCTATTTTTGAATTCTCCGCTACCACACTTGAAATACCCTTTGAGACAACAAATGTTTCAAACTCGGGCAGAGGCTCTGCAGGCCGCCTTACAACTAGAATATAACCAATTTCAAAAGACAAATTCAACAATAGAGGAGTTGAAGTAGGATCTAAATAATTTAACATTTCAACTGAACCAGAATAGGAGTAAGGACAAAATATAAGTTGTTTGGTGTATCACATGTAGGACAAAAGGACATCACAAGAATGAGTGTCCAACATTCTCGTAGTACATAGAAATAGGACTGCCAAACCCTTTGCTGACAGGAGGAATATGGTGTGAGATCTGTAAGACATAGGGGCATGATCCATATCATTGTTGAATGATGCAGAAATACCATACAGTGCCTAAGAGTTCATATTGCAACTTTTGCAAGTTAGTAATCCATGATGACAAAGATTGCATGAAAATGGAGCTGATGAGGGAAAGAACATCAGACACCTATAGGGTGTAGGTAGAAATGATGACAGGGAAATATGCACCACATTTTAACCAAGTACCATCCCCACATAACATTTCAACACAACAATATAACACTTTGCAACCACAATACAATACCGCGCAACCACAGTACCGCACAACCACAGTATAATCTCACACAATATAATCAGATGCATTAGTACAATGCCTCTCAAGGAGATCGAAATGGCTACAGAGGTGGAGGACAAGGTAGAGGATTCTTTGGAAGAGGAAGAGGACCGTTGGTATGCCATAATTGTCAAAAACCAGGGAACTATGCAAGAGAATGTCCACTTCCACCTGCGACATGTATGTATTGTTGCGCATCAGATCATGACATAGAAGACTATCCGACACTATTGGGGAAGATCCATGAAAAGAGGAATCAGAACAATCAGAACGTTCAAGGTATTTCTACAGAAGCAAGGGATGATGGAAGAAATATCAACATAGTTACGTGCGAAGGAGCTAAAACATGAGATGACACAGTAAGACAAGATCCAACACAACACCAATGGGTGAAGAAGAATGTTGAACCACAAAAGCAGTTTGATGCGCACAACGAAAATGAGCTATTCAATCAAGCCAGACAAGAATTATTGAAGCCAAACATTGCATCTACATCAAATGCACAACATATTCAGGACGTACCAACGTACGAGATGTCTTCATCGTTGGATCACACTAATGAAGCACAACCCTTATGACAAGTAAGTACCATAAAGGATTTCCTGAAATCTTATGTTAAACTACTAAATGATCCATCATCTGTTAAAGTATTACAAAATATGTTAGAAATATGTAACACATACGTAGAGGGAAAGACAGAGTAGAAAATAGTTAATCACTTGCATACAAGGAGGAGGACAAGTAGAGAGTCCAGACTGAATGCCAACATTAGATATTTCAACATGGGGGATACTATACTGGATTTAGGCTCCAAATTAAATGTGTTACCCAAGAAGACATGGTAATGTATGGGAGAGCCCACATTAGGATATTCACCTGTTCAGCTGAAACTGGAAAATCAACACAGGGTTTTTCCAATTGGAAGGTTAAAGGGTGTGATAGTAGATATGGATGGAGTACGCACTAAAGCCGATTTTGAAGTGATAGAAATAGTGGATGGCACAACACCTTATCCATCATTGATTGGCTTGGATTGGGCATTTGACAACCAAGCCACAATAAAATTGAAGACAACGAAGATGACATTAGAGTCAGGAGAATACAGATTCATTGCACCACTAGACCCATTAGAAGGAGAAAGGTTTGTAGAACCCACTTGCTTAGACCTGGAGGAAAACAACCACTTATACAGAACCACCTCACGAGAAGAATATTATGTAAACCCAACTGCAGATGGAGTACTCAGATCAAGAAGCATCACATCATGATATTCAGACTCATATATAGGGTTGGAGAATTGGCATCAAAGATTACATGAAGTATCCACAATAAGGTGTGCAAGAATAGACTGCACAATAAGATGGGTAGGTAAAGATATAAGAGAACCTCCCATTTTTCATGGGGTGAATGACTTAGGATAATTCCTAACAAGATACGAAGATGAAGTGTTAGAAAATTAGAGGCTCTTAGCTTTGGACATAGCACTCAAGGCAACACATGCAATATGGTGGGGTGTGCACAAAGACACAGTCAAGGACTGGTACCAATGTAAGTGATTACTGCGCATTAGATTCGGTGTAGAACGGGGAAGCAATGAAATGAAAAGATATGAAGGACAGGGGAACCAACCGAACACTTGGAGAAGTGTAGAACACTATGGAGAATGAAACCACCAGAAGAATGGCCTCATCACTTTATTCGCACATTGGAAGGAATTCCAACAAACTGGTATGTAGACCATGAACTGCACAGAGGCACTGCAAAATGTACAACATTACAACAAAATTTTATAGTCACTTTCTCATTTGAACATGAGAACCCCAACATTGATTCAGAACTCAAACAAATCAGAGGGGTGATATTTATTAAGGAACCAGAGGTTGAACTTATAACAGAGTATCAACAGCATAATAGACAGATAGTGAAGGAACTACTAGCATGCTATCATGTGCAGGAAGAAGCACAAGATGAAGATAACCCACGAAACATTCAAATTATAGAAATTGAAGGAGAAAGAGAGGTGGAAGGTCCATCTTTGGCATCAAAAGTATTTTTTGCACCAATCAAAGTGAAGAAAGTAAATATTGGGACAAATGATAATCCCAAAATGGCCAGTATCGGAGATTACTTGGATGAACAAACAATAGAAAGAATAACAGAGTTGTTGCACGAGTACAGTGACCTGTTCCAAATTTTTTTTACAGAGATGAAAGGAATAGAAGGAGAGCTAGGAGATATGGAAATACATCTCAAACCTGAGGCTATATCTGTCAGACAAAGACCTTATAGACTGAACCCAATATATAAGAAGAAAGTAAAAGCAGAAATTGACAGAATGTTGGAAGTTGGAATCATAGATCCAATAGAAGAATCATAATGGATAAGCCCTATGGTAGTCTAGGAGAAGAAGCAAGGAGGCATAAGGATATGTGTCAATCTGAGAAATTTGAATGATGCTTTCCTACATGAGCCTTTTCCCACCCGTTTCACAGATGAGGTATTAGAGAATGTGGGAGGCCAGGAAGCATACTCATTCACAGATGGATTCTCATGCTACCATCAGATCAAGATAGATCCAAAAGACAGGTACAAGACCACTTTTGCCACAGAATGGGGATCCTACGAGTACATAGTCATGCCTTTTGGGTTGAATAATGCACCATCAATATTCTCAAGAGTAGTCATAGATGCGTTCAAAGAATTCATCCATCAGTTTTTAGAAGTGTATCTGGATGATTGGACCGTATATAGTCTATTAAAAGATCATGTAGAGGTGTTAAGGATGATGTTGGAAAGATGTAGGCAATGCTAGATATCATTAAATATCAAGAATTGCATCTTTGGGACACCTTTTGGAATACTATTGGGACATATAGTTTGTAAACAAGGGCTATTAGTGGATCCTGCAAAGGTTGCAGTCATTGTTAACTTACCACCACCCAAATCAGTACACCAGTTGAGAGCAACACTGGGACACATAGGCTACTATAGGAAATTAATAAAAGGGTATGCGGAGATCGTTGTGTCGATGAAGAAACTGTTGAAGAAGGATAGTAAATTCCAGTGGAATGACGTCTGTCAGCGAGGTTTGGACACTCTAAAAGAAAAAATGGTCACAACACCTATACTAGTCTTCCCAGGTTGGGAAAAGACATTTCATGTGCATGTAGATGCATCATCCATAGAACTTGGAGTTATTATAGCGCAGCCAGGAGCAAGAGAGTTAGACCATCCTATAACATTTGAAAGTAGAAAACTACCAGAGTCAGAGGAGAACTGCAATACTACAAAGAGAGAAGGCTTAGCAATGGTATATGCCCTGCAAAAATTTAGACACTACCTACTTGGGAAACACTTTAAAATGTTCACAGATCATTCTACCCTCAAGTACCTAGTCAATAAGCCAGTGTTGGGGGGGGGAGAATCTATAGATGGTTACTGTTGTTTTAGGAATTTAACTTTGAAGTGATATTCAAACCAGGGAAGTTGAATGCAGGTACCGATCACCTGTCAAGGATCACCAATGGAGAGGAACCTACAATTTTAGAGGACAAATTCCTCGATGCAAAATTATTTTCAGTCCAAGTAGCTGATGAATATTTTGTTGAGATCATGGAATACTTTAGTACAGGGACTGTGCCACAAGAATTCAATAGTGTGCAGAAGAAAAATCTGGTAGTCAAAGCCGCAAACTATCAATTGATTGCAGGACACTTATACAAGATGGGCACAAACATAATCTTGAGAAGATGTGTACTAGAACATGAAAGGCCTTGGATTTTAGCAAAGGCTCACAAGGGAATAGTTGGAGGACATTATGCAGGAAAATCTAGCATGGAGAAGGTATTGCGTGCAATACTATGGTGGTCAACCATTCACATAGATGCAAAGGACTACTGCCAGAGATGTGATGTATGCCAGAGGGTTTGAAAACCTAATAGACATGATGAAATGCCCCTAAGACCACAAGTAATGTTGCAAGTATTCGACAAATGGGCAATAGACTTTGTGGGACCAATTAACCCACCAACAAAGAGATCAGGAGCAATGCATATCGTTATTGTCACAAAGTACTTAACGATATGGGTAGAAGAAACACTAGTAAAATATTGTAGCACAGAGATAGCAACACACTTCTTGTTTGAGAAAGTGATCACTAGATTTGGATGCCCAAAGATTTTGATGAGTGACCAAGGAACTCACTTCTTCAATATTACTATCAAGGCTATGACTGAGGAGTTTGAAGTCTATCATCAAAAGAGTACATATCACCCTCAAGCAAATGGAACAGTGGAAGCCTTTAATAAGATCCTAGAGAATGCTTTGACAAAGATCTAGAATGTCAACATGGATGATTGGGATTTGAATATACCAACAGTATTATGGGCATACATAACTACATGCAAAAATTTGACAGGAAAGACACCATTTAGGTTGGTGTATGGACAAGAAGCAATGGTGCCATTAGAATTTTTGGTACCTAGTCGACACGTAGCAACAATCACCAACATGACAGAACGAGGCATAGTACAAGAAAGGCTAAGTCAGCCGATGGAGATGGAAGAAGATATGATTCTAGCAGGATTTCACAAAGAAGTACAGAAAGCAAGGGACAAAGCTTGGAATGATAGACATATTAAAAGGAAGAGTTTCAAGGAGGGAGACCTAGTCTTGGTGTATGACAGTAAATTTCTTCAGCATCCA
>SNQJ01S0006084.1:32898-48858 GCA_010110895.2 Picea sitchensis | reverse complement strand
CAAGATTCCCTTACTCATCACAATTGTAACATCAAACTGGTCCTCTCTTGCCAATTCATCCTCCTCTATATCCACCTCCACCTCGGCGACGACCTCCAAATCCTTGAGGTCCTTCATTCACTCTGGATGCATATTGATCCAATCTATCTACAAGCACATCTAGACCATGAAATTGATTGGTATTATGATCTGGAGAACCACAGAACTCACAATACATTGTATTCAGAGCAGGTGTATATTTTTGTCGAATGGGGAAATGTCATGGAGAATGCCTGTGATTCCTAAAAATATCACAACATGTACACCAAACTTGCAGACGACTTTCCTTAGGAAGGGCCAACTCTTGAATATTCTCAGTTAATGCAAAGATATGACCTTTCAATTGCATGAGGCTTTCTCCATGAGGATAGTCTGCCATAGCTTCAATCTTCATGGCTTTCTCCAATGCTTCTCCTAGAGTGGTTATCCTTTGTTGTGTCAGAGGGATACAGGTCAAAGGTAGCAACCCTTGAATGAACCACTCCCTTTTATGATCTTCATGAATAAGGTTCTCCATATTTCCTATTACATCTTTAAATATTTGATTGTATTCCCACATAGATTCATCATCTCTCTGCTTTATCTCTCGTGACTCAGAACAATGGAACAACTTAAAATAATTATCTAATAATATAAGAATGGAACAACTTAAAATATAAGACTGGAACAACTTAAAATATAAAAATGGAACAACTTAAAATAATCATCTTTCAACTACCTTGTTGGTCCTTCGCTAGGCATATAAATTCACATTCTCTAATTGAACTTCAATGCAATATTCTTGGTCAACCATTCATGCCAATTCTAACTTATTTTAATGCATGAAACTACCTACATAAAGCCTCCTCTTTTCTCTATATTCAAATTAAAGGAAGAGGAAATTATAATCAATCAATGCTCATAATCGGAAGCTTTGTAATTAAAAAATATATTATTTCTCATCAATACAAGGATAATATGTCTAACAACTTGGTTGAAATCAAAATCAAGTAATTTTTGAGCTCAAATATATGAATTCAAGACAATCAATAAAAAATTGTGCACATACCTATATTACCTTTCTACAGATTGCAAAATTTACACACACACACACACACACACACACATTAAGAAAGTACAGAAATAAATTTAGCAAGATCATATAAAAAAGTTCTCATTAAAACAAACCAGATACAAATGCAACATGTGTATATCTATAATGTAACCCATAAAGTTTAAAAAATTATATATACATTAAGTACAAAAATGATATGATAAAGTTCTCATAAAAAAAAAAAAAACTAGAGTCCGAATGCAACATATATGATCTATGTAATATCAAGTATCGGCACGTTATCCTCCAAAACTCTCTTCAAATTGGCTTATAACACATTTGAAATGCATATAGACATAATTGTAAGTACTTATTTATATTGAAAAAAGATTAGTAGTTAAAATTAAATTATTATGCATCAAAACATAGTTACAAAATTTCAAACATGCTTGAAGGTTGCCCCATACCCAAGGTCCCCTCCTGGTTCCCATATATATATATATATATATGAGAGAGAGAGAGAGAAAGAGAGAGTGAGAGAGCATTTTTAAATAATTTAATGAATTAAAATTAAATAATTGACACTTGAAATCATAGTTTTAAACTTTGAAACATGCAATACCTATGAACTTCCAATCGGAACATCTCCCAATATGAAAGAAAAGGGTTTCCCCATACCCAAATTCCTTGGAAACATGAGACTATCCCCACCACCCTGAGATTTGAAATTTTGAATTGTAAGACATTTCTTTTTTATATTAAAATTTTAAATGACACTGCAACTTTCATAATTAAAAAAGTATCAAACATGCAATTATACCTGTGAAGTTCCAACCTATGAAACATCTCCCAGGATGGATGATGACAAATCCCATGTTAGGAGATGGGATGGGAATCTGTGAACAAAACAAATTTCAATTTTAGAAAACATTGTTCACGTTAATGGCATGATATAAATTTGTTGGTTTGATTGTTCAATAAGGTGTCAAATTATAAAACTAAACTGTAGATATGGATATTTTAAAAAATATATTATATTCATCGCATCCAAATTTGAACATGATGATAGTCCCATATTTAATCAATAATCATTTAACATTTGAGCAAACTGCAATTAATGAACATAAACATTTTCATAACATCTGTTATCTATAAAGTTGCAATAATGTGGATCTAATAACAAAAAAATTATCATCGAATGCATGCAACATTTATCAATTGTAAAACATATTGATCCAATGCCCTCTTCCTCATGCCCAGTTAAGTATTTCCAACCATTGTGACAAAACTTTGTATAATCACGTACCTCTTCGAGGCTCATGTAGTCTATCTCATCATCTGTCTTATTAAAAAATCTATCACATGCATTAGATCACACTCTATGTCGGTTCAAACCGATGTCAATACCAAAAAAAGATGAATGTAAATTATCCACTATTGCATCCCTCACCTCCTAACCAACTTGTCAAGTGGCATCCATCTCTAAACGTAAAGAAACCACCCTTTGGTGGACACGATACCAAGGGTGGTGGGGGTCTAGGCAATGTTGGATCTCGAAATGAAAATCTCTAATTATACGTTTGACCTTTACCAACACCATAATATTTGGATGGTAGGTCGATATAATCAGGGTGCATATTATCAAAAACCTTTGCATAGATCATTCTTGCAAAATAAATCAACACCTCATCATTCCATGGAAATATACCATATGCTACCAAGAATTGATCATAAATATAGATAGAAATGTTAGGGTGCTTGAAATATTGCACCTTCAACATCGGTCAGTTTGGTCCTTCCTTAAAATTAAACGTTGATCTAGATTTCTCTTTTGAAACCCTTTTCTCTATTTCATGTCATTTATGAGGGCCCATCACCACTTTCTTGTGTCTCCTCATCAAATCAATAAAACTATTGGTCGTTGGCCCAAGCCTCTTATATACATCAATAAGTTTTCCTAAATAATGCAAAACAATATCCAAGATTTGTTTTCTTTATGTAGGGAGATCCAATTGCTCAAGATCATCCTTCAAATTTGCATGGTGGGATGTGAAATGTTAAAGGGTCAATTCTTGAACATTTCCTTCCCAAGGAAGCTCCTTGCGAATGTCTAAGGGATAGGTGGTCATAGGGGTGTAATATTCATTTTGTTGAAAATACACCCCCGATTGACCTTCACCCTTAGCCTGAACATTGGTGTCTTCTTGATATCCACCCTCTGCTTCTTTATTTCCCCTAGTATAAGATCAATCCTATACATAAACAAACATTTGTATATATTTACGACAATGCACAAAAACATATATACGCATGTCCATATGCATTTGATTTATATAAAAACATAAAAAAGATAAAAGAAATTTACCGACCATATGTGGTTGATGTGATGGGGGTTGTACATTGGCTAACACAAGGTAATCTATGTTCATACCAAAAAAAATTGGTCCAAAATCATGACTAGCAAAAGATCACATTGATCCACCATGCAATGGATTAATGCGAGCACCACCTGCAGATGGTTGTGCACTCTCTCGCAATACTCTTTCTCATGATGATCTACTGAATGATACATTTGAAAAGAAATTTATTGTACAATGAATTTTATCAATTTCAAAACTTATGAAAACAAGATAAATATGCAAGTATGCACACAATTTAACATGTGCATATAAACATACATACCTTGATCTCTAGCATGACTAGATCTAAATGAATTTGATCATCTTCCAAACTGACTATATCTCCATGTTTGACTAAACTCTTTTGTGTGAGTAGTTTCCCCTGCCAGACTAGGGTTCCCTGTCAAACTAGGGATTTCTATTGAGCTAGGGGTCACTGTCGAACTAGGGGTCCCTGTCAGACTAGGGGTCCATCTAATTCTTTCATTAGACAACTTGGAGTGTTTGTGAGACATAATTGGAGACTCACATCGCAACGACTCCTATCAATCCATTTATATTATATATGTACCAATACTCTTTCTCGTGATGATCTACTGAATAATACATATGATATTAAATTTATTGTACAATGAATATTATCAATTTCAAAACTTATGAAAACAAGATAAATATGGAAGTATGCACACAATTTAACATGTGCATATAAACATACATACCTTGATCTCTAGCATGACTAGATATAGATGAATTTGATCATCTTCCAGACTGACTAGATATCCATGTTTGACTAAACTCTCTTGTGTGAGTAGTTGCCCCTGCCAAACTAGGGTTCCCTGTCAAACTAGGGATTTCTATTGAGATAGGGGTCACTGTTGAACTAGGGGTCCCTGTTATACTAGGGGTCCCTCTACTTTTTTCATTGGACAACCTGGAGTGTTTGTGAGGCATAATTGGAGACTCACATCGCAACGACTCCTATCAATCCATTTATATTATATATGTGCCAAGTTGTAAATCTATGACAAGCAACAAACGTAATGTGTCACAAGAAAATTATGTAATCAATTGACAATATTTTAATACATCGTGCAAAAACTTGTATTTCTTCCACATCCTAAGATATAATGAAATCTAAAAAAGAGGAGGTAAAAACCCATAGCATTATGGGATCATCCTAAAAAAATTATCATGTCTCTAGGTTAACAAGAAATTGTTGATGCATTAGATCAAGTTCATTTAAGTAGTTGTCACAATACCTCAATGGTTCCTTATGTATTAAAAGGTACTAAGGCTAGATGTGCCCCACATAGAGGCCTTTGGAGAACCCCTATAAGAACTTGTGCATGTTGGTTGAAGGACTTGTTCAAAGTTGTTGAGCCCAAGAATATTTAGCAATATCTTGAGCCACACGGTTTTCATCCAAACATAAATATTCATTCAAGTTGTTTATGAATATGCATAATTTTTGTTTATAAATGTTAATCAATTCATGTCCAAATGTGGAAATTGCTTGTTATATTTATTGCAGGGTTTTTGGAGGGATTTGTCATGGGTTTTGTTGGGGAATGTGTAAAAAGTTGCAAGTTTCACTGGCGATAGGAGGCATTTTAATCGTGGTAGCTAGATCATGGCCTGTGGTTGTTGTTTGGAACTAGGATTGAGATGGTTGTTGTTTTCAAGTGTTGATCATTGTAAATGATATAAATAAGATATGTTTAGAGACTATGTCCTACGTTCATGGTGCTTGAGCACAATACTTTTCAATTAGGGATGCAGGTAGTTGTTATCCCTAACCACATGTTTATTCATCAAGATACATTTTCAATGTAGAAATTGCCTACTTAATGCACTTATGTCCCATATACAGGCCTTTGAAGAACCCCTATAGGAATTTATGCATTGGTTCAAGGAATTGTTCAAAGACCTTGAGCCTAAGAATATTTAGGCAATATCTTGAGGCATGTGTTTTTTATCCTTCACCATAATAAAGGTGCCATGACCTATCCTTGATGTGAAAACCTCCTAATGGCATCATATCCAATTTTCATGTGAAATACACCATAGAGAGGGCTTATGTTGTGGTATTTGGTGGATTGACAAGATTTTCCTCGAAATGATTCCTTGATGAGAGGAGTTGGTAGTTAGGAGTTGACAACATGATTAAAAGATAAATATTCATTCAAGTTTTTTATGAGTATGCAATTTTTTTTCCAAATTTTCAAAACAATGCTACCCTTAGTACATGTTTCTCCTTTGGAAGGCAAGATACTTGAGTCCAGAGTTTTCTTGCATCCTTGTACTCAAGGTGGCGGGTAGGGGACACTAGACCTTTCTGAGACATGGGAGGAGGTTGCAAAGACTTTGATCCTATATAATATATGGGAGGAGGTTAGGAGACACTGGTCCTTTTCGAGACTTAGGTGATACCTGATGAGGGTCATCATTTCTGAGCTCTTTATAATCTAACCAAGGAGGAGGATTGGAAGAGCGCTCATCATCTTGTTTGCAGGTAGAAATGAATAAATATGTGCAAAGAAGAGAAGTTTTTTTGGTGTCCGAGAGTTCAAGCAATTCCCCAACAGAGTGCAAAATAAGTTTAACATGTTTGCAAAGCATCCCATCTCTCTTTCAAAGCAACCTTATTGCTCACATTGAATTGTAATGCTGGTAAAACCTTAAAAATAATATTTGGGAAGGGGAATTACAAATATTAAGGAATTTGTATCTATATATTATATTTCCTTTACTAAGATCACTATCACATGGGAATCTTTTCTTGGCAAAATTTCCACATATCAGTTTTGCAAAATGCCACTCTTGAGTATATGTCAAAGGGACTTGTCAAACATATATCGTTGTAAACATTGGTTTAATTTTAGTTTGGTAATGTGCTATGACACAAGTGGACCTTTTCTATGTTAGCAAATTAAAATTGAATTCTTTGTATCTTTGTTTATGGGATGATAGCCACTGTCTTTATTGTAAAAAATGCATTTAAGATTAAGGCATTCTTAGCTTGGAATTTGAGTTTTTTGACATAATCTGTTTTTGTTTTTCAAATTCTTTATTTGGGGGTACACATGACAAAACAGAGGTTCGTGATTGTGAAAATGTTGGTTCTCTTACTAAGGGTACAAGTTTGGACAATAAAGAGATTAAAAATGAAGAATACAAAGAAACACTATTTCAAGATACTGAACAAGATGGCATATTCAAGAAACATGAAACTCAAAAGAACATGGAAAAATTGAAGTTGGCATGAGCCCCAAGGATTTATTCCATAGAAATACCAAGTGATAGTATTATTTGCACCATGTCATCTGAACCACAATTGAAAAAAGATTGCCAAAGTACTGGAAAAGTAGGAAAATTTTCACCTACTAGGGAGTCTATGAAATTTCATCTTGGAGTTAGTAAGATTACAACAACTCCAATTAAACAAGAAGTATGCACTAAATTCATAACATACAAGCAAGCGTCTTTTTTATATCCGTTATTCTTTCGTTGTATATTTTTATTGCACTATACAACATATTATGATATTTCTTGATGAAATATATTTATGATTCTTCTTTTTTTTTTACCATTTTCTTTTCTTATAGATTTGAAGTATGGGTTTCCACCCTATTGGGTTTGGTTGAGTTATAAGTTGTTTATGTGATTCTATTACATGCTTATTGAAAATTACCAATTGTACTTTTTCACAAATCAATTCAGGATGTTTTGCATGCTATATCAATTACTCTCTTGTGTCTGACACAGTTTTCCTGTAGAAGCTATTTGATCATTATATTTCACTATAAGTTTGTCACAAATGATTACTACCAATCTAATTTGCAAAAACATGTGCATGTTGTCTTTAAGTAGATGTGTGGATACTACAAAACTATAAAGGTGTATTTTTACATAGCAGAGCATGCATAATATCTGTATAATGTATATAACTGACTGCAAAATGGTAGAGGTCAAAGGAGAAGAATAAAATGGAGAGAAGAAGCAGTCTGAAGGTGAAATCTGTTAGACGAATAAGTTGAGCGATTTGCTCCGCGATTTGCTCCGTTGATTGATTTAGTTAACTGCTAGTTGTTTGTGCTTCTTTGTTTTTATGTTGAGTTAAGTGAGGCAGCTCCATTGTTTACAAAGCTTTCCTTTTGCATGTAATTCATTTTAAATACCAATTCAATAATGAGACCTGAGCGGGTGTGTTTTGTGCGTTCTGTCCTGGCAATTCGTTTTATGTTATTGCTATTATATTCTGCGGTTCTGTCAAATTCGTTTTCTGTTTTCTCTGCTCTATCAATTCATTTTCTGTAGGGCAGATTTTTCATGGTATCGGAAGCGGTATTTGGTCGATATCCGGTACCGAATTACAAAACGTTTTTTATCAAGCTCTGTAAGAATTGCAAAGCTTTTTTTACGTATTACCAATTTTTTTTTACTTAGCGGTATATAATTTTTGCCGCAATTAGCGGCCTTGACACCCAGACTCTCCTTGCTTTTTTTGAATGGGTCGAATCATAGCACTTGGTTAGCCAAGATGAAAGTTTTTCTAGGCTGTCATGAATGCTTAGAGATTGTGAAGATGGAGTTACTTTCTTGAAATCTGAAAATCGAGATGCATTGGATCGGGATGCGAGACGCATTTACACAAAAGTGGTCAAGAAAAAATGCAAAAGCCTTATGACTTATCTTTCAAGGGGTGGATGACTCCATCTTTCCGAAAATTGAAGACGAGAGCACCGCCAAAGGAGCATGGGATACTCTCTTGAATATCTATCAAGGAACCGAGAGTGAAGACTGTCAAGTTGCAAACTTTGCGACTGAACTTTGAAACAATGTCTATGAAGATACAGAGACAGTCGACCATTTTATGGCGAGTGTAAAGCACCTCGTCCATCAGATCCGAAGTCAAGGTGAAGACATTCCCGGTCAGAAAATTGTGGAGAAGGTATTCCGAAGCCTTCCTGAAAAATTTAAAATGGTTATTTATTGCAATCGAGTCGAAGGATCATTCACGTTTACCATAGATGGATTCTTCGGGTCTCTCTTTATCACATGAGAAGCGAGATTGCGGAGAAAACAATTAGTTGGAATCATCTTTCCAAGCATAAAAGCCACCATAAGAAAGATTGAGGAGCCATGGTGGAAGAAACAAAGACGAAGGAATAGGTTGAGAAATGAGGATCAGCCGCAAATGCCCATCACGGACCCCTTCGATCCGCATGCAAGATATCCCTATGATAGAAGTCGAGGAAGAGGTTGCACTTTCGGGCATGGAACGACAAATCCCAATTCCCGGTGCCAAATGCGTAAGAAGTTTGGACACTGAAGTCGAATGTTATAAAGACCTATGATGTAGTAGCATGGAACCGCACATGTTGCGGAGGAAGAGAAAGTGCAAGAAACCATGTTTTACTCGTGCCATGCAACTACAGAACCAACCAATTCAAATGTGTGGTTGCTCAGCAGTGGATTGGAAAAGCCAATCCCATATGAAGCGTTAACAAAAGGCCCTATTTTAGGTCGCGCGGTAATCGCGTAAAAAGAAATAAAGTAAAGTTGGGGGATGGTCGTTTGGTGAATGTTCAAGGAATGGGTACCATTTTTTGTACTCTCTAAGAATAATGAAAAAAATGCATCCGAGAGGTGTATTTTGTCCAAGGTCTTAAGCATAATTTGGTTAGTGTAGGCCAGCTCTCTCAGCGTGGTTATGATGTAGTGTTTAAAAGGATTGTCTGCACCATACATGATAAGCCTCGATGTCGGAGTCGCGTGATCAAAATGCCCTCGAACCGCATGTATCCTATCATACTGAAAATGCCAAAACCCTTGAGTCTTATTTTGTTATGAAACCGATGAGTCATCGTTGTGGCACAACGATATGGTCATTTGTCTTATGATTATCTCAGTCAACTGTCAAAAAAAATCTATGGTCATTGGTCTCCACGAATTAGAAGTCCAGCACCAAGTATGCGAGTTGTGTTTTGGGAAAGCATCCGCGGAGGTTTTCCTTACTGCGCCACCTTTAGAGCTAAATTTCCTTTAGAACTCATTCACACTAATCTATGTGGACCCATGCAAATAAAGTCGATAGGAGGAAGTTTTTTTGTGCTAACATTCATTGATGATTAAAGTAGGGAATGACTTAGGTTTACTTCATTCGAAGCAAATGAGACATTTCGAGGTTCAAAATTTAAGGCCATGTGGGAGAAACAAAGTGGGCACTATAAGAAGTGATGAGATTGGATGGTGGAGGCTGAGTGTGAGCTCAAAGTCATTCTTTCGGTGTGCAAGAACAAGGAATTGAGGAGGGCGTTGCGGACCACTCTACTTGATGGAAACTGATGTGAGCGGAAAAACCGCAATATGTTAAACATGGAAATGAGTATGATGAATGGTAAGAATTTTCCAAACAAATATTGGGGAGAATTTTTTGCATGCTCTGTGCATATTCTGAATAGTGCACCTACAAAGAGTTTAAAAGATCAAAGTCCATTTGATGCATGGACTGGTAAGAAACCGGTTATATCTTATTTCCGTGTTTTTTTGGGTGTGTTTCATATGCCCATGTTCCTGATGAACTTCTGAAGAAGTTGGATAATAAAAGTGAAATGCATTTTTGTTGGATACAATTGAGCCGATTAATATCCCATTGTTTAACTGATAAGAGAAGTTTATTATTAGCAGAGTTGTCAAGTTCCAAGAAGACAGAGTTTGGGATGACAAGGTCACAAGCACCTTTGTTCCATTAGCTAATACAAACGAACCAGTGATAGAAGAAAAACAAATTTCATCAATTTTCGGATTACATTGCGAAGCTAGCGACACAAGATCCGATTAGTGATTGAGATCAAACCTTGCCTCAATACAAGGCAAAGAAGTCTCTATGATTTGTATGAGCATACTCGGCCATTAGATTTGGATGCACTTTATGCATTCATAACATATCAATAATCATTAATGTCAAAATTAAATTACAAAGGCCAGATTAGTTGCAAAGGGGTATGTGTGGCGACGTGGGATTGACTATGGGGAAACATATGCCCATGTAGCCAAACTTGATACAATTCGAGCAGTATTGGCTGTTGCGGTAGAGAATAGACAGGCCATCTATCAAATGGATGTGAAGTCATCTTCATCAGAATCTGAATGAAAGGTATATGTTGATCAACCTCCGGTTATGAGATCGATTAGTGAAAACAGATGTTGTATAAGTTGAAGAAAGCATTGTATGGCTTCAAGCAAGCTCCCTCGATCCGTAGATACAGTCGTATTGATGCATACCTCATCAAAATGGCTTCATCGGAAGTAAAAATGAGCCAACCTTATACAAGAATGATCAACATGGTAAGATGCTAATTATTTGCTTATATGTAGATGATATGATTACACTGGCAATTTGGAAATTGATGAATTCAAAGTTGTCATGGAAAAAGAATTTGATATGACTGATCTCGGTTTAATGAGTATTTCCTTGGTATTGAAGTAAGCAGTTAGAATCGGGCATGTTTATCAGCCAGTCAAAGTATGCCCAGTTGTTGAAAAGGTTCAAAATGTTGAATGTAAGGCTGCAACTACTCCTATTTCTTTAGGCACCAACTTAAGAAAAAATGATCAAGGAAATTCCATTCATCAAACTCTGTATAAAAAGAAGGCTAGTAAAGTCTGTAGTACCTCTTATACTAGACCCGGACATAATGTTTGTTATAAAGTCTTATCTCTAGATTCATGGAGTCCTTGGGTGACTCCATTGCTTAATGGTAAGAGGAATTGCGGTATGTAGGTACAGAGCAGGAGTTGATTATGGTTTATGGTAGCCTTCAGAATCAAAAAGTTTTTAAGTTGGTTTTATTGTGATTGATTTTCTTGGAAGCATTGATGGCGGAAAAACTTGCTTCGATGCCACATTCAAATATGGATCAAGTCTAATTTATTGGGCATCAAGAAAGCGGCCGGTTATTACATTGTCTTCCTGGTAGGAATATGTTAAACCCAGCTTCCATAACATGTCAAGTTGTTTGGCTAAGAAGGCTAATGAGTTATTTATCACCAAAGAAATTGGACCTAAATCCAATATATTGTGACAACAATTTTGCAATTACATTGTCCAAGAATAAAGTCTTCAACAAAAAGAGAAATCACATTGATATCCATTATCATTTTATTAGAATTGGTAAATGAAGATGAAATTGCGTAAAATTTTTGTAAAGCGTGGATCAACAAAGGTACGATATCTTCACAAAGAAACCTTTGGAACTGCAGTATTTGTATCACTCGGATCTAGCTAAGTGTTGTTAAGGTTAAATGATTGTAAGCGCTCAACAGGGGTGTGTTAAACCAAATAAGTTGTGATTGCTCGATTTTCTCCGTTGATTGATTTAGTTAAGTGTTAGTTGTTTGCTTCCTTGTTTTTATCAGGTTAAATTGAGATGATTCGTTGTTTACGAAGATTTCCTTTACATGTAATTCCTTTTAAATACAATTCAATAATGAGATCGGCGTGTGTGTTTTGTCGTTCATCACGGCAATTCGTTTTACATTATTGCTATTACGTTACAGGATGCATCAAATTCGTTTTCTGTTTTCTCTTCTCTATCAATTCGTTTTAACGTAGTACTTGAGTTTTTATCGCTGAGTTAAGTGAGATGCTTCATTGTTTACGAAGCTTTCCTTTTGCATGTAATTCCTTTTAAATACCAATTCAGTAATGAGATCTGAGCGTGGGTGTTTTGTGCGTTCTGTCCTGGCAATTCGTTTTCTGTTATTGCTATTCTGTTCTGCGGTTCTGTCAAATTCGTTTTCTGTTTTCTCTGCTCTATCAATTCGTTTTTCTGTGGCTGCAGATTTGTTTTCAAAATCAAGCTTGGGTCTCAATAAAATATATGTGTGAATTTTACGCTCTGCTGACCTTTAGTTCTTCAACGACACCAATTTGTTACTCCTCACCTATAACTATTCAAGGAAATTGATCCACTACACATCACCTACAAACCCCACATCGAATCTGCAAACAAATCCACCTAAAAACCTCACAAATCACTCATGATCACTCGCGAGAGCATACACAGGTCTATGAGGGTGATGAAACTCGCAGGAGCGTTCAAAGATTTGAGGGTAGTGAAACGGGTGGAGCGTTGGTAGTGATTGTATCCAAACTGTGTATCAGCCGATATATATAAACAATATTTCGACCAAAATAGTTTTTTTGGTCGAAATACTATTTCGAAATATTTTTCGGCCGAAGCTGCACTAATTTTGAGGGTGCCATTACATCATTAGATTTAACTTTTGATTCAAAAAACTATTTCTCATCAAAAGTGTGTTATTTGTTTGATCGGAAACTCAATTCTTACGAAAGTGTTATCCATATTCATGATTTTACCCATAAATTAATATAATAAAATATTATTATAATGTTACCCACATTCATAATTTTACCCATAAATCAATATAATGAAATATTATTATAGAAAAATATAAAGAAATTTAAATTTTGACCAAAATTACCCACATTCATGATTCTACCTATAAATTCATATAATGAAATATTATTATAGAGAAATATAATAATTTATTAATATAAATTAATATAACGAAATATTATTGTAGAGAAATATAAAGATGATGGAAGTGAACCTTCCCATTGTAAGTCTTTCTTCCCATTGTAAGGATTTCTTGCTTCTATACCTTTTAGAAAATTTAAACAAAGAAAATAATAATGATGATGATTAACATCCACTAAGACCAAGGTCTATCAAACCTTAAGAAAAGTAGATTACTTAGATTTCTTTAAAATGTTATTTCAATGCTTGAAAAGCATTAAGATAAGCATTACAGGATCACTAAAGTTTTGATGACTTGGAAGGTTAGGATTCCAACCTCCTTCCTTAATTTAACTTGATCTTATGGAATGACATGGCAGACCCCTTTAAGTATGTCATGTTTATGGGAATTAGTTCAATTATTTTTYCCAACCTTTTTGCTTAATGCCAGATGTTTCAGTTTGTGGTTATTTTATACCAAAAACTATGAGGTTCGAGGTTCTTTTGTTATGCTAATGGTCTAACTCTAGGAGGTCTCATACACCAATTTGGTGTATGGCTTGGCCGTGACCTTAAAAATAGATCATTATTATTATTCATGAGCTTATATTCATTTAYTCTTTGATAGGTTTGATATCCAATTTATGTTCCACACTATTTAGGATCAAATTGTTAATTAACTTTTCTTCTAGCTCTTTAATCTTGTCCCTAAGATTGTTATTTTATTTTACATCTTCTTCTTGACTTTTGTTTTTTTATTGCTTGTTTTTTTCTATTTCTTGTAATCTAGTCTCCATTTTTTGGAGCCAAACCCTAGTAGTTTATGGTCTATTTGTTTCTAAATATTATCTTTTAATTATCTAAATTTATTATCAAGCATTGCTACTAACTCACTTTGAAGCATTGATATTAACTCATTTTGAAGTTTGGCTTCTCTTATTCTCTGTGTATTCACCACATCAATTCACCATAAAAATAATATTCACCATAATATATATTCAATTTATTATTATTAGCTAAAATAATATTCATTTAATTAAATCATTAACCAAATTCAAGACAGAAACAATATTCACCCATCACTTCAATAAGCAAATTCACAAGAGATAATATTCATCATTTACAAGTCACACAATGCAAAATAATTAATATCATTTAAAACTTTACCCAAAAGTATAATTCAAACTATTTAAACTGAAAAGATAACAATCTCTGATATTACTTAAAATTTTAACAAACTATTATGAATATATTATTTGAATAATATGAAATAAAATAAATAAATAAATTATAATAAAAAACCTTTGAATAATATAATTCATCCTTAGTGACATGCGTTAATAATAAAAAGTAAGCGGCCTTTTGATCATAGATTGCATTTAGTGAAAAAAAATTATAATATACGAAACCTGTTTAAGATGGATGATTTTTAGTTATGTGTATTAATAATAAATGGTAATAATAAATAATAAAAGACGTTTGGATTATATGATGCAAAATTTTTTGACTAAACTTTGAAATGTAAAAAATATAATAATATAATTGTTTTTGAAATAGTTTAAACTTAAACTTTGAAATATAAAAAATATAATAATATAATTGCTTGTGATAAGTAGTATTTTTGTCAATAAGAAAAAACTTTTATATTAGTAAATATAAACTTTTTTTTTTTCAAAAAGTACAATCTGTAGTTATGAATTTAAAAGCTTATCATCTTTTGTCTCAATTACATCTTTTTATTATATATATCAGCACTGATATAATATATCTATAACAAGAAAAAACAAAAATTTTGTCTTCCGAATTGATTGTAATTTTGCAAAATATAATACAGTCTATTTATGGAGTACCCTTAAAAATTGATATCCATTTTTTCATAAGTTTTATGTTGTTCATCTAACTCCTTTGTTCATCTAACTCCTTTGACCAAAAGTAATGTTTCCTTTGATAGGGGATCAATAACATTATTATAAGACTTATAAAGCTTTGACTTTCTGTAAAAAAAAACTGCTCAACATTCTAATCTTTGTCATCCAGAACTGCAAACCTTTAAGTATTCACTAGTATTCAAATTCCATGATACATATGAAACCCACCTCAAAAATCTGATAAAAAACAAATAATAATATAATTTATTTTCATTTATAAATAAAATATTTTAAACTAAAGATATAAAATATATTTATTTGATAAAAAGTAAAAATAATAATATAATTTATTTTTATTTATAAATAAAATATTTTAAACTAAAAATACAAAATATATTTATTTATTAAAAATAGAAAGAAATACAATAAGATAATTTATTTTCATTTATATATAAAATATCTTAAATTAAAAAAATAAAATAGGTTTATATATTAAAAAATCAAAGTTCTGTATTTTTTTTAGTCATTAACACAAACATTAAATAGTGTCTTTCGAATGCATATAAAGATTGCGTTATAGTTTGATGTCAAAAATTGTTTTTCATATATGAACGAGAATGCCACGGAGCAACGTCCAGCATATAATCTATAACTGTAAATTACAGGAAGCAGAAACCGATGGGCTCCTCCAAGTTTCCTTTCTTTGGAAATCTCAAAACTGAAGTATTAATATTGTTTTGTAAATTCAGTTCACTTGCTTTCTCCAATCTCGATTTTTTTTCTTCGAGTGTTATTCTTTGATCTCGAAGAGGTTGAAACCAAACAAGCATCTCCTAACGTCTTTGCAGGCCGGTCACTAACAAATTCAGCTGGAGGGGGAGCTAATGCTGGAATTTTGGATCTCTGTATCAAAATTAACCAACGACATTAGAATTCTTATTGTAAAACATTAGAAACATATATATAATCCGTAAGCTTTTGCGTACCAAAAAGAATAAAGTTCCAGCACGCATAAGAACGTCTATATTCAATTGCGCATCTGGTAAACTTCTGCTGTGAAAATAACACAACAGTCC
>SNQJ01S0006084.1:10315-23059 GCA_010110895.2 Picea sitchensis | reverse complement strand
ATAGTAAGTTGTCCCAGTTTGAGTTCATAAAACTCTTTAGCCTTCTCGTCGAAATACCTCTCCGACAATTACTTCTTCTGGAAGTACTTCTCAAACCGCTTCCAAGACAGGTCCTCCTTGCGGACCCCTTTCATATTCTCAAGGTCTTCCCACCAGATGGAAGCCTTTCCATTCAGATTGAAAGTGGCCACTTGGGCCTTCAAGTTCTCTGAAAAATCATGGACTCTGAAATATTTCTTTAGTCCAAGTAGTCAGGCCTCGACTTCCTCTCCCTTCTTTATCTCACCATTGAAGGAGGGGGGGTTGGCCTTCCTGAATTCCTCAAATTTATGACTCTTGGAAGTCTTTTGCTTCTTTTGTTTTCTGCGAGAATAGGAACTGGTCTTGCTACTGGAAGAGCCTTCTGAATCACCTGCTTCTTTCTCAGTGGAGTCGTCTTACACTGGTCCTTTACCTCTGGGGTGGACCTTTCTGGATGTGCTTCTCTCAGTATGGCCACTGACACGACCACGATTCTGCATCTCAGGTTCATGCTGCATTTGTCGCTATAGGTCGGATAAGCTCTGCAGTAGAACTGCATTAATTTCAATTTGCTTTTCTTGTTCTTTCATCATCCTCTCATTATCATCCTTGCAGCTTTGCAATTCGACCATGAGACTCCTCACAGTCTTAGCTAGGTCTGGAGGGGTTCCTATTTCTCTTCTTTCGTTAGACTCTTCGTCTCGGTTGTGGGAGCCTTCTCCCACCTCTTGGTGAGTCACCATACTCTGCGTTTGTATAGTCCCACGATTGATCGTCCACTTGAGTGAAAAGACAAACGTTGGTTATTAGTCAAGAGTTAAATTCATTTTTTTATAATTTTTGCATAAATTCATAACTCTTTCACATGCATACACAGTCGGGTTCTCATTTTCCAAGTCTTTAATCCTGGACAAGAGAGTTAAGTCATGGGGTTACTCCTCATAGGAGTGCTTCGAACAGAGTCTATGCGCGACTCGTGCATGATCCCAATCAGGCTGAGTGTTGTAACCATGCTCTGATACCACTTTGTAACATACCCACTCCCTAAATTAAAGTTTTTTTTTTCATTTAGTTCTCAACAATGAGAATCCCCGAAGCTTGCATCAGCAAAATGCCAACCCTGAGCAATGGGTCTTTCATTCACTTATACGGCTCTCTACACCTAACCGTGGTCTTTTCCTGATGACAACTTCAGGTTTTCAGGGTTTTGTTCCTTTCTAATGATGAGGGTTCCTATGCCCTCGATTCTCCGATTTCTGATGAGCTCTCTTCCAGCCTTAGCCCCTCCGGGTTATGGCCTCCGGGCTATGCCCTCTGGTCCATATGACCACTCTCATAAGACCGCAGCCTTATCCTTCATTCGGGGTTTCAAATTCAAATTCCCGACGCGCTCCAATTCCGGATAGCCCTCCAGGCTAAGATCTTGGTCCACGTGACCTCTATCTCACAAGACCGCACCCTTGTCCCCCATCAGGGTTTCGGACTTTCCAATGTCGAAATGCAAACATCCCCATGACTCGCGATTCCTCGAATCCCGATGTGCCCCTTTTATGCACTAGCTCACTTGGCTAGGCTCATGGCCCATATGACCACTATCCCCGTGACTGCAATCTTATCCCTCGTTGGGGCTACGGGGTTTTCAATGCCAAAATGCATTGGCTCATGGGATTCCCGATTCCTCGAATCCCAACTCTCTGATTTGCTAACAGTTGGCCCTTCACGATGGCACTATCCTCCTTCTCGGATGTGCTGACACCTGGCCCCCACTCATCGGGGTTTCGAGCTTCGCGATTCCAAAATACATAAACAAATTGTCACCAGGATTCCCGATATCCCGATGACCCAAACGCCGATCATCAACTTCCTGTCGGGACTTTCCCAACGACGTCGATGGATGCCACGCGTCCTCTTCTGATGGACAGTTTCAATTTCTCTAGGATTTCGAGACTTGTGGTGTCTCAATTCTCACGGTCTCAGGAACTCCGATTTCCCGATGCCAAACATCCCGACTCTCTACGGATTTCTAACACATGTCTCCCCAAATGGAAAACTTAGATTTTACCGGGGTTTTTACTTCGGACTTCCCCGATCTTCTGTCCACGGGAATGTCGATATCCCAACTCCCGATAGTAAACCTCGATCTCTGCCATGTGTATCCTCAAACGGACGGTCCAGATCCTCCCAGTGTTTCGAGACTTGAAGTGTCTCGATTTTCTTGTCCTCAAGAATCCCGATATGTTGATGGTTGGAATCCCGATGGTAACACTCGTGCAGCTCCCGTCCAATCTGACGGCTGACGGGTAGATGGGCCAAGATCTAACGGCCTAGATCCATTCTTCCCGTGCACACTCCAGAGACTAAACTCCGAGCATCTTAACCTGATCCAATGGCTGACGGGATTTCTAAATGAGATCCAATGGCTCCGATTGTCCCACCTTGTGCATTCTTCCACTACTTCATGGATGTGGAAAGATCAATGGTTCGATTGTTCTCCTGGGCCTTGGGATCTACGATCCTGATTTCCTCACTGTTCACGAAGATAAAGGGAAAAAGGGGCAAGGTATGTAACACCCTTATTACTTTCGTCAGCTAACGGTCGTGAATGCCTATGGGTTATCCGACGAGATCTCATTCGTCGATTTGTTATTTATCCCTACACTGTTATCTCGTAACCTTAAGAGGGTCATTCCTCCTCGTACAGGGTTATTAAGACTTTCCCATTCAAGTCCCTTTTTCCAGGTTCTTGGTAAACCTTTCCAAGGAGAGAATCTCTGTACAGAGATCTATACCAGGGCGTTCCCGGAGACAGATAAGGGTAGACAGCTTCCCAAGAACAGGCTGGAAGCCTAACTTAATTCAACCTAGGCATAATTAGATTCATTTTATCAACGTAAGTCATGCATGGCTTCCTCTATTATAAGCATATGTCCATTAATTATTATCAAAACACTGCACAGACATTCTTACACTAAAATCATTCACAATTTCATAGTTCTATGAGTATATATATATCAGTATATGAATTTCAAGACGCAATACATAAAATACTTATCAGAAATAACACCAAAAGTGGGTGCAACTGCTGAGAGGGGTGCTCGTTTCCACCCAACCGTAGGCATAGCGACTCCCAGCGGATTTACCACTAGCCACCCCCGAGCTGAGACCCATGATGCTCTGAGACTGCGTCTCTCTGTCTGCCAGTGACCAGGAGCGAAGGTTGCAATCCTTCCTCTCTGCTATCACTCACTTTGTGAAATGCCATAGTTCCCCTCACGTCTACCCCCCATTGCTTCTGCCATACGCCTTATCCTCTCGTGAGATTGTGTGTGGCACGATTACCCTTGCGTCGATCAGGCCTGACTGCTCTACGGATGGGCGGTTCACCATCCCATCCCTCATCAAGTCGTCCGCCTACCAGCCTGCAAGACATTAAATTTGGGGCTAGCGAGCCGCTTTTGGTTCTCCGGGCCAGTGGAGTCCAAATACGGTATTAATTCTCGCTGGAAATTAATGTCACCTTTTCAGGTGCCTTCCACTGCCATCGTGGTCTCTTTTCTGCACATCCCCTCTCAGTAGTCCTGCAATAAATTCAAAATGTTATTCACATTCATTGACCTTTTCCTCAAGGTCCATTTACATCACATATTCCTATTTATGAGTTTTCCATAGTTCTTGGCCAGTCCAGTTATATTTACAAGCTGGGGGAAACAGGGTGTTACAATGACAGTTGGATACGCCACTACTTTATTGGAAAAAAAAAGGAAAAAACACTAAAACATAATAGAACCTACCTACTTTATTCACTCCCCATGATAGGAGTGTGGAAAGAATTTCTTCAATGAGTAGATATTTAAGGTTTCAGTCGTGCACCATTCACCCATCCTGGTCGAAGAAAACCATTCAGTTGTGTCAGTTTAACAACTCCTGACTCCCGAATTTCTACAACTATAAATGGTCCAAGCCAGTGCATATGTAGCTTCCCTGGATGCTTTTGGTACTTACTATCATAGAGAAATACTTCGTCACCTTGAGAAAAAGTCTTGGTCTTGATGTGCCTCTCATGCCAAGCCTTTTGTCTAGCCTTCTCCACAGTCTGATGAAAATATGCTAAACACATGGCTTCCTCAACCTCCAACAGTTCCACAACCTATTATGCAATAGACTCATCATCTATCATCTGAGTAACTTGTGCAATGTATATACTTGGAGTGATGAACTCAATTGATACTACTGCTTCTCTCATGTACACTAGTTGAAAAGGGGTATACTTGTGTAGCTTCTTCGTAGTGGTTCTATATGCCCAAAGAATAACTGGAACTCTCTCATCCTAGTCATCCCAATTAGCGCAACAGACTTTAGTCAACCCCTTTTCCATAATTTTGTTAAAGGCCTCCACTGTACCATAAACTTGTGGATGATACAAGCTACTCTTGTGACGTTGAATCCAAAATTCTCGAGTAAGGGTGGAAATTGTCTCACTAAGAAAATGTGCACCTTGGTCATTGGTCAAACTCCTAGGACACCCAAACCGAGTAATAATGTTCTCGAATACAAACCTTGCTACTGTGTCTTACTACATTATTTCACAGGTTCAAATTCATCCAAACGATTCAGATAATATGTTGCAGTGATGATGTATCTTTACTTCGAGTGTTTAGATGGCAGGTTGATAGGTCCTATGAAGTCAACAACCCACTTTTCAAAAGCCTCCAGTGCCCGAACAAGATGTAATGGAAACACATCCCTGCAAGATGGCTTACCAACCCTCTGATAGACATTACATGCTCTAGCATAATCTTTATCATCCTTAAACACAATAAGCCACCATAACCCTACCTAAATCACCTTATGTCCAGTATCCTTTCCTCCTACATGGCCTCTGGCCACTCCACTATGATACTCCCACAAGATTTCATGTTGTTCATGATCTAGTACACACATTCTGAGAATGTTTTCAAATCCTAACTTGTATAATTGTCTTGCAATCAGCTGGTAGTTTGTTGCACGAACCACCAGATGACTCTTCTGTGTTGTGGTATAATTATCAAGGAAAACACTAGTAGTCAGAAATAGAGAAATATTAGAGAGATAGTCTAGGACAACTTCAATCTTAAATAAATATGCATCTGGGAGCTGGTCATCTACAACTCTACTAGTTTCTCTGGACTCTAGCTGAGATAAGTGTTTAGACCTAACATTCAATTTTCCTGGTTTTACGATGAATTCAAAGGAAAACTCCTGAAATAGCAACAACCACCTACACATTCTTCCTTCTAACACAAGATTATTAACTAAGTACTTTAAAGCAGAATGATCAGTGAAAAACTTGAAATTCCCCCCCAACAAGTAATGTCTAAATTTCTACAGGGCATATACCATGGCTAAACCCTCTCTCTCTATGGTGGTATAGTTGCGCTCGGCCTGTGAAAACTTTCTAATAGAAAAATAAATAGGGTGATCTAAGTTTCCTTCACCAGGTTGCGCAAGAAAAACACCCAAAGTTGTACTAGAAGCATTAATGTGAACATGGAATTCAACCTGCCAGTAAGGATATGTCAGAATAGGAGCACTACTTAAATTCTCTTTCAGGACATTGACGGCTTGATCACATTTGAGGTTCTAGCGGAAAACTTCTTCTTTTTTCAGAAACTTCTCCAGCGAGGCAATTATGCTTTTGTAATTCATGATGAATTTGTGTTAATATCTAGTATTACCAAGAGTATATCACAATTGTTTAGTAGTTGTAGGAGGAGGCATAATAAGAATAAAAACAAACTTTGCAGGATCAAACAAAACTCCTTCCCTACACACAATATGTCCCAACAAATTTCCAAAAGGCACATAGAAAACACATTTCTTCAATTTCAATGAAATTTGTAACTATCTACAATGGTCAAACATTAACCTAAGTAGGCCTATGTGTTCCTTCAACAAGTTTTACATGGTCCATTCATCCATCTAAACTTCAAGAAATTCATGAATAAAATTCCGGAAGGAAACAATAAAGATTCTCGAAAATATTGCAAGAGCGTTCTTCATCCTAAAGGGCATGACATTGTAAGCAAAATAGCCCCACTCAATAGTAAAGTTGGTATTATGTTTACCTTCTTCTGCAATTTTGACTTGATGATATCCTGAAAAATCCATCAATGAAAGAATATGCTTCATTTCCAGCCACTTGATCAAGTGCTTCATCACTGAATGAAGTAAGTAAATGATCATGCACGTAAGTTGAGTTCAAACTCCTATAGTATACACAAACTCTTATATCTTTAGTTCCTTTCTTGTTCTGTATGACAATAAGACTAATCCACTTTACTTCATCTACAGGGAAGATTAAGTCAGTTGCAAGCATTCTATCAATTTCCTTCTTAACCTTATATTTGACCCTAGGATTTAAGCAATACAACCTATGTTTGAATGGTTTAGCATAAGGTTTGAGTTCTATTTTTATTTCTCCCGAATCTCCTTTAACCCCCTTAATTTCTAAAAAACTCTTAGGGAACAAATCCTCATACTCCCACAACAAGGCCTAGATCTCTATCATGGCCTGTTTGTCCCAGTAATCTCCTATAGAAGCTAGCTTAGGATGCTCTTGACTCCCAATATTCATCTTCCACAACTTCATGGGATGAGTATATGAACCACTGGAATTACCTGATGGAGTGTCTCTGACTTCTCTTATTCTTGCAGATTCTTTAAAGGTCAAATGTCTAAGCCCCTCCAAGTCTTCAGGATCTTCAGGATCATTTTCAACCTTGATGCAAGCCATGGGGATCCTTGCAGGTGATGGATAAAAACCAAATTGAATCAGATCTTCATGCTTAGGACATACTATAGGTGAATACTTGGGCTTGAATTCATTAGTAAACAACATTTTCTTAATTTGTTGCAGTACAACTATGATTTTTGAAGACTTAATAGAAAAGGAAAAATCATGACAAAATTGACCTTGTAGTACCTTCCAACATGAGGTCTATCTCCTGGCCTCTTCATGCACATACCAAGATTTAAGAATCGGTCCTAAATAATGGAAGAATTGATGTACCTATAACTAAGAAGGCAGTTGTGTGGATTTCCGTACCTTAAGACAATACTCAATATTCTCTATTGGGTCAGAAAAACCATCATATGTCTCCATAGTTAATATTTGACTCTTCAACTTCCAATTTGCACTAGACTGGCCAACCAGTGATGGAGGGAGAAAAAATACTGCATGGCAAGTTTAACATTGTTATGACCCAAGGGGAGCATATATGGGGCTAATTGTATATGATATGACCCCAAGGGGGGGCATATATGGGCCCAAATGTAATGAACCAAATGCTCAAAATATCATAAAATAACATAAGTACACACCATGCATTGAATGTGCGTGTGGAGCACAAATCCAAGATAGATAAGTTACACAATACTCCTTAAAGAATAGGGGAACCCCCTCCAAATAACCAAATACCATTCATACTTCACAATTCAACTCTCTCAATAATAAATACATGGCATGTATATATACCTATTCACACTTGCACATGATGCCCCTTTACCATTAGGTCGACCTTATTACATATATATTTACACATTACATATACATTTAGTCCCATATATGCCCCCCCTTGGGGTCATATGATCTACAATTATCCCCATATGTGATCCCCTTGGGTCATAACATAGGCCCATATATGCTCCCCTTGGGGTCATATCATATACAATTAGCCCCATATATGGTCCCCTTGGGTCATAACAAACATCAACGCAAGAATAAATGGTTTCCTTATGTGTAGCCCACCATCTAGAAAGTGAGGATCTCAAGGCTATATCAAGTGTTGAAATTATCTGTTCTTTCACAACCTTATCCTCCATATCAATGAGAAAGTTGTGCAGATCTGAAGTCCCATCGTATGCTAGAAAATCACCTATTTCATCTCCAATCCACTGTATTGAGCAGATAGTTACACAATGTCTTGAAAAGTTTGCATATCTTCCATGATGACAAGTATTAAAATCTACTTCAAAATCTTCATCCACAGACTAAATACGTTGCCAACTCATTGATCCATCTGCAGTGAGGTTAATATAATCAACTCATTTTCATGCATTCATGTTTTACAGTTGATCGAGGGCATCCGACTCCATGTTATTATCCGCAGGCTCAATATATATTGGGCCTTGGTAGGGATCTAAAGGTTGATTGAATTTCATCCCATCAGGGTCAAAAGTCATGGTTTCATTTTTAATATAAACGACAACATAGTTTTCATAAACCCAATCAATTCCTAATAGAGATGGATATGGATCCTTCTCTCCCATTATTTCAATAACCTCAAATTCAGCCATTGTTTTGACACCAACCATGTCTACTTCTACATTATGTAGCCTTCCTACTGGAAAAATGCAATATTGATTTATCATCCTCAGCTGAATAGGAGAATAAAATAACTTGGGTTTTCCCATTGCCTCCCAGGTCTTCTTTGGCAAGATGTTGACATCAGAGCCCAAGTCCAACATAACATCCTTGATCTCATACTCATATATTTGATTATTTAATATTAATTCCCTTCCATACCTTCTATTTCTTCTCTATACCCTACTTGATTTCCTTTCTATAAGGTTAGCATAAATGAATTATTTTGTATTTCCTTCAGCTCCCAAGGCCACTTTAATTGTATTCCACAACTTCTTAGTAAGTTTCTCATCATCTAATATATCATAAAATAATTGAAACCAAACATCAACAACTTTTTGAGATTTACTTGAAGACTCCAATTGAGTAGATGATTCTCAATCTATCCTTAGTTGTTGAGAGGTTAAATTGAAACTTGTTTCCGCAACTTCAAGTGTTGGCGGACCAGGGATATGTCTGAACATTTCTACTGCATTTATGAAAAATTCCTTTTGTCATGCCGAATCATACTTGGAATTATCTGGCATAGCCTTATGAATCTTGATTTGACGTGGACTCTCTACATCAGCACCAATATTTTCTCCTCCTATGGTAATGATATTAATAGTAGACCCATTCCCTTCAACTATAGCTCTTGGTTCAGAGTTGATTAGATTAGCTCCTCTCTGCCTGGAAATATCTTCCCACTTAGAAATCAGATCATTGTAGTCTTCAGTAGCATGAGTATTGTTCCTACAGTGTGAACACGAGGGTCTTCTTGGAAGTGGAAAATCTCTCGCAAGATTCCCTTACTCATCACAATTGTAACATCGAAATGGTCCTCTCTCGCCAGTTCATCCTCCTCTATATCCACCTCCACCTCTGTGACCTCCTCCAAATCCTTGAGGTCCTTCATTCACTCTAGATGCATATCGATCCAATGTATCTACAAGCGCATCTAGACCATGAAATTGATTGGTATTATGATCTGGAGAACCACAGAACTCACAATACATTGTATTTAGAGCAGGTGTATATTTTTGTCAAATGGGTAAATGTCATGGAGAATGCCTGTGATTCCTAAAAATATCACATCATTCATTAGTCTTGATTCTCTGATTATTCAAAAATGAATGATATTGAACATTCTCATTAAATGGTGTTGTAGCAGCAATTCACACAACTCCTCCTAACAGTCCTACTGGCAGAGGTGTCACTGAAGTACTTGAGGGACCTGCACCTCTCAGTCTCAGACATTTGATCACCAAGTGACCTTGTGTGTAACAATCTATACACCAAACTTGCAGACGACTTTCCTTAGGAAGGTCCAACTCTTGAATATTCTCAAGTAATGCAGAGATATGACCTTTCAATTGCATGAGGCTTTCATCCTCAAGAGGTCTCATAACTCTTAAGCTCCTTGGATAGTCTGCCATAGCTTCAATCTTCATGGATTTCTCCAATGCTTCTCCTAGAGTGGTTATCCTTTGTTGTGTCAGAGGCATACAGGTCAAAGGTAGCAACCCTTGAATGAACCACTCCCTTTTATGATCTTCATGAATAAGGTTCACCATATTTCCTATTACATCTTTAAATATTTGATTGTATTCCCACATAGATTCATCATCTCTCTGCTTTATCTCTCATGACTTGGAAAGATCTTGTTTCTCTAATTGTGGTAAACAGAACTCTGCAATAAACCTCTATCTCACTTGAACCAGAGTCAAGGCTTGACCTTGAATCCTTGGCTCAATAGTCTTCATGTATCACTTGAGAGAACGACCTCTCAATTTTTTTTGAAACTCAACCAACTTATTCATGTCTGGCGTCTCTCGATACCTTCAGATGGATTAACATAGAAATTAGTGTTTCTCAACATCCTCATCTCCCTTTCCCCAAAACTCAAGATATCGGGTAAGGGATCCTGTAGTTTATGTTCCCATAACTGAACTTGTAGATCCTATGAAAATAAACCCATGAGATCCTAGTTGTGATATAATGGTATAATTTTCCACACTTCCACTGCTACTACCCGATAAACTTGTAGAACTCAAAGAACTAGGAATAACATGAATTGTAGAAGGATTTACTGTAGAAATTACCAGATTTTTAGACAGCGTTGGGGGAATAGGTGATTCAGGGTTGGTTCCTTTACCCTTGAAACAAATTTCTTTGATCTGGGGGGGTCTCATTCTCTTGCAGTGTTCCATTTACTTCCTGGTGCACACCGGTATCTTATGGAGTTATAGGTTCTAATTCCTCCACAACTCCCTCTGAGGTCTGGGATGAACATTCTTCATCAGTGGTGGCGTCTACCCGTGCTCCTTCATCTACTTCCTTTGAGTACTCTTCCTCTCATCTGCTACCTCTGGAATCATCACCTCTCACACAAACTCTCTATTTCAACCACTGACTATCCAGTCTTCCTCATCTCTGCAACTTTCACAACTCTTCAAGTTGTTCTCTATCACTACCATCTCTTTCAATCTCCTTTCCCAATTGATATATCCACTTCATCATTGTCTTCATTTGGTTCCTCCACCATTTTTCCACAATGGTACCACTCCTCGGAGCTCATTCATCTCTTGCATTCTTCTCTTGACTCCCCCCCATACTTCAGAGAATCTTTCTTTATCTTAACTCATGAACCCTTCCGCAAATTGCCTTCCCCCGAGCCTAGGGGTTTAAGCTGTCATGTTACCTAAAGGAACAAGAAACATTCCCTCTTCTACCAAAAGGACCTTGATCCACATAGGTATTTCCCACTACAGTCTTCCTTTGGATCCTTCTCTGAATACAACTTCTTCTTTTGAAAAGGCTTGATGATTCTATGCAACAAACTCAATAATATAACTCTCCAAAGTAGTCTTCACCCATAATTCTACAACTCGTGAGATTTGGTGATCTAGCTGATGAAGAGATGCTAGAATTTCATCATTCCAATAATATCTCTTTTTTACCTGATCTTTGTATTTTGAGGCTTCTTGCAGCCGATCTAACCACTGAAACAAATCTTAGGGAAATTTAACCTAGAAGATCTCCTATTGGTCACTACCAGGCTCCAAATAGAAAACAATATCTTTCACAACGCTAAATCTCTTGTGTCACAACTCGACCTCATTCCTTATGAACACGTCACACTTTCTTTTCCACCAATTTTCAACTTCAAACTTGTAGATCCGATGAGGCATCCTCTAAATCTCGGTCCCAACAACAAAACCATTTTTTGGCGCAAAATCGAGACCAAGGTTCTCGGATGTTGCCAACAAAAGGTACCATTATAGTCTAGGAATGTTGGCATTTTCAACCTTCTACAAGGGAAGGACGTCTCACCCGAAGCATAGTCGAGACTTGTATGATGAAGGGAGTTATAAAGAATATGACATCAGATCTATTTATACACTACTCAGATGCAGAGTTTAACCATTAAAATCAAGTTGTGACAACATTTAAATACTATCAGGAAAGAAATAAGAAATAAGAACCACAGATCTATTCATATCATAACAGATAACCATAAAATAAATTTTTAAGCCCTTAAATCAGATCATTCTATTAGTAGAAGCAGTACAAAAGATTCCATACACCTTAGGTCTGATAGATCACTCCTCAAAATACATAGCTCTTAATTGCATCATCTCGCGTAGTGAGATCTAGCTTCTCATGACCCATTGCAGAATCAAAACTTACCATAGGTGCAACAACAGTACCGACTGAGGCAACTACAATACTCGACCATGAGAATAGGGGTCCAAGCTAGATTGAAACAGTAACAACAAAGACAAGCAGACGGACTATAGTCTTAGATACAATAACAACAGTGTAACATTTTCCCTTTACATCTCCCTTTTACTTATACATGCGAGTCTTTGACAAAGTTGATTGACTGAATCAAATCTGCTTCTATCCACGCTCAATATTCCTTTGATCCGCCCTTTTCATCACTTTCAAAGCTTCTAGCTATCATGTGGTGCATTTGAATTTTTACGCCACTTACTCATCCTTATCGCTTTATCCAAAAACGAAAGGGCCCAATAGGGATTAATTTAGGACATCACTAAAAATAGAGAAAATGTTAATATATCAAAAACCACCCCCAAAACAATTCCAGGGCACTGCCCTAAACGCTTCACGTAACCAAGGGGGGACAATATCCGCCCCCCCGCCCCCTTGGGCAGCGTCTGACACACATGCCCACAAAGAGCGATAGTAGGTGGCATCGTCAGACACAATCGTCAAATATGACGCACCCCCCACACTGATCTAAAAATGAAGAAGACTTGAAAAACTTGAATAATTATTGCAAGTGAAATGTTATGTGTTTAAAGCAACGGGATCAATTT
>SNQJ01S0006083.1:282529-296906 GCA_010110895.2 Picea sitchensis | reverse complement strand
ACACACCCGACGCAACACAAAAACTACAGTTACTCGTGCAAAGAATATAACACATACCCAACATGTCATGCCTTCTATCTTTCATTTTTGATCATTTGACTAAAACTGACCATCATTCAGTGTTCTTCTAGTTCCAATATCTCGTCTAACCTATGATGAAGAGACTGATCATTGGTCATCTGGGTGGTTTGGGCGACCTAGAGGTAAGGAACAACAAATTCTAGTAGCATGACCGCTTATTTTCCAGAGACCAACCTGAATGGTGTGTGCTTTGTCATCCTTTTGCATGTTGTTCGATAAGCCCATAAGATTGTGGGGATGCGCTAATCCAAGTCATCACGCTGCACATTATAGACTTTTGTTAGAGCATGTTATAAAATTTTATTAAAATATTCCACTGTACCATTTGTTTAAGGGTGATAAGGGGTGCTCTTCTGGTGATGGATCATGAAATCCATAGTGAGTTGTTGAATGGGTTCATTCAAAAAATAAGACCCCTGGTTACTCATCATCACCCTTGGACATCTGAATCTAGTGATGGAATTATTTAAAATGAAGCACGTTTTTGTATATATAGTACAATATTTGACTGGTATTTATTCGGCCCACTTGGTGAGGTATTCATTCATGGTAATGATGTAGCACTCCCCCGTGGGATGCATGGGGGGATTGATGGGCCTCGCAAAATATATTTCCCATTTATCAAAGGGCTCAAGTGTATTCATAGGGAACAACATAAGCTCATCTCTTCAGCATGGATTTATAACACATTGACATACGTTGCAACGTTTGCAATAATATTTGGCATATGTGAAGAGAGAGGGCCACCAAATCCTTGCATGCAGAACCTTGCACATGGTACCCTTACCCACATTGTGGCCTCCAAAAATTCCTTCATATGCCTCATGTCGGGTGTGGTTCCGTTCATTTTCAAGAGAACACCGACACAGGATTCCATCTACACCCAACTTATATAAGTGGTCAAAAATATTGGTAATCAACACTATGGGTCACCAGTTGACGATGCTATGCCAGGGTATAGCCTCAGGGAGCCTAGCTAGTCATGATAAATTTCGTGATCTCAACCAATTGATCAAGAATGACTTCAACCCAAAATATTTGTGCATTGAGGAGTTCATCATCGAGGCTCGTAGAATATTCCCTCATCTCAATCCGCAATAGATGATCTGGGCCAAAGTTATGTTTCCTAGGCTTAAGGACAAATTCAAAGTCAAACTATTAAAAAAGAAACAACCAACAACAAATTCTTCCATCCAACACTGGATTGTTGGGAAAATACTTACACGTGGAGTGATCAGTGAAGAATTTGAAGGTTGACCCCAGTGAGTTGAATATTTTTTTTTGTAAGACATATACCATGGCTAGGACTTCGCGTTTGGTTGTCATATAATTCTTTTCGGCATCAGAAAACTTGCGGCTAGAAAAATAGACCACATGGTCGATGTTTCCTTTCCCTGTCTATACAAGAACGACACCCAATGCAATAGAAAAAGCATCGACTTGGACATGGAAGAACTTAGACCAATCAGGAAACACCAAAATGAGTGTAGTAACCAATTTTTATTTGAGGGTATACAAGGCTTTTTGACATTCTTGTGTCCACTCATACTTAATATTCTTCTGCACCAACATTTTCAATGGAGCCACAATCTGGGCATAATTTTGGATGAACCATCAGTAGTATCATGTATGACCCAATTTTTCACACATTTTTCGAACTGAAGTGGGGGGCACCATATTCACGATGATGACAATCTTAGCTGGGTCTACAAGCAATTCATCCTTGTACATGACATGGCCTAACAATATACCAAAAGGTGTACAAAATATGCATTTCTTCAAATTCAAATATATTTGTAGTTGGAGGCATCAATCGAGCATTACTCGAAGAGTTTGCATGTGTTATTTTAACATGATGAACATAGTCCAATCATCCAAGTATACCTCAAGGAACTTGTGGATAAATTCCTTGAATGTTGCGACCACTATCCGGGAAAATATTGTAGGGGTATTTTTCAATCCAAAGGGCATGACTGTGTATGCAAATGACCCCCTTTTGGTCGCAAAGGTGATCTTGTCCTGATATTCCTCTGTGATTTGAACTTGATGATATCATAATAATCCATCTGTGAAAGAGGAGGCTTCCCATCCACCAACATTTTTGAGCACCTCATCTGTGAAGGGTGTTGGGAAAGGGTCATGGACGTAGGTTGCATTAAGACTCCCCATATTGACATAGATGTGAATCTCGCAAGTATTATTGGGTTGCACCACCATAGGACAAATCCATTCAGTCTCCTCGATAGGGACAATAATTCTCGCATCCAACATTCGATCTAGTTCTTTGTGCACCTTTTTCTTATACTTGGGATTTAAGAGATAAGGTCTTCTCTTGACCGGTTCAACATCCATTTTTAGATGAATCTTCATAGCTCCCAATGATCCTGCAATGCCTTTAATCTCATAAAATCTCCAAGGAAAAAAGTCCTCATATTCCTTAAGGAGGTCAAAAACCTGAGTGACCATCTCCTTATCCCAATAATCTCTAATTATGGCCATCTTGGGTACTTCTTCAATACTAATATTATGTTTCTTGATTTTTATCGAGCCATTATATTCTGGTGCAACCATCTATATTTCCTTACCCTTTAGTGTGCTCTCTCCTTCTGACTCTTTATCTTGATGCCACGAGGGTCATCGTCAGCAATATTTTCAACATCAATCTTCCAACAATTTACTGCTTCTTTCAATTTTACCACTGGATGATGATATGAACATACCACCCTAGTTGTGGTTTCTTTTGGTTGCCGAGGGAAAATAAAATACTTAATCCGACGGAGTGCATCTCTTTGAGTAGGATCTTCTACTATGAAGTTGAAAGTTGAATGAAACTATGAACTCATATGGGTCCACTCAATTGTTTGCCTCCTGAGTTCCTCCTAGATGTACTAGGTTCTAGGGACCATTTCCATCGTGTAGACAAACCAATGTACCCATTGGGATCAAGGGATATTTTTAGAGGTCCAACGACATTCACAAAAATAAATGTGTTCTTGAGGATCTTAGTCCCTTGTATCAGTTGGCTAGTTTGAAATCATCGATGGGATGGAACTGAACCTTTAAGAAGTCATTTTCCTACACCCATATTTGAATAGTCGGGCGGTGTGTCACCCACCACCATGTAGGTGTCCCTCAAACCACTACATATATGGCCTGAAGTCTTTTTCTTCATGGTTATGGTTTTCTCCATATGTATGGGAAACATATCCATTGGCCATGTCCCATCAAACTGTGGGGCATCGTACAACTCAAACCTGATCTATCTTACTTCTTTTTTTATCCTTGTGCATCTGTGAGTGTAAACTTCCTAGACCTTATTCTACCACCTATCCATGACATCCTTATAATTTGTCATAAGAATTGACCCTTCTGCAACTTAAATCTCCATCTATGATGGGGTTGATGTAATCCTCCTTGTGTCCTGTGTCCTGTGATATTATAAATTTTTTCAATGACTGAGCTTTACGCATCGTCATCCATGGGTTCATTATATCGATCATCATCATATGGATCTAGGGGTGCAAACACATACAAGGTGTCTTTTTCAAAGGACATCTACCTCTTCTTCAAGTTTAACACCACATTATTATCAAAGGCCCATTCAATTCCCAGTAAGGAAGGGTGCGGATTAGATTCATACTTNGGGTAGATCTTGTATTGATTGGCCAAGTGGAGTTGGATGGGAAACCAGACCAACTTCGGTTTACCCATCACTTCCCAAGATTTATTCGAAAATATATTCACATCGAAACCCATATCTAACATGATTCCATCCATATCATAGCCACCAAACTCTACTATCATCATCTTAAATTTGCGTCCAATGCACATTTGCTTACTGACCTAACATACATCTCTTTCTAGTAGGAGATCAGATATGGTAGCCTCAACTCCATGATATTTCATGCAAGTAGATAACATATGATTCAACTTACTTGCAACTTCTAGACCATTCAACAGTCGCAAACAAAACTGAAAGAAAAAACTTACTTGTCATCATATTATTCCTTACGACCCAAATCATGTAATATTTCTATGCATTGCAATTCCTCTTGGCATTGTTCTTCATATGAATTATGCTTAGTGCATAAAAAAACAATCTGTTTGCGAGCCTCCTCTATTGAATATTGCATCACGTGTTGTACTTATTCAAACATGTGATCCTCCTCTAATGATATTTGTGTCATATGTTGCAATTCCTCATGTGCATGAGCCTCTTCTAGCGACCTTTGTGTCACGTGTTGTACCTCTTCGTGAATATGATATTCTTCCAATGACTGTTATGTCATTCTCTACACTTATTCCCATATATGAGCCTCCTCAAATGACCTCTGAGTCATGCGACGCAGCTCCTCGTGCACTCTTTCTTCATCTATTTCCCTCTATGCATCACACAATTTGTTTTTTTTGGTGGGAAACATCAAACCTTAGAGGGGACTGAGGTTCCTTCCTTATATTCCTGTCTAACTATTGACCTAATAATTCACCATTCTTGAAGTCTTCCCTTGTTGTTTCTCATCCTTGGGTTACTACCTGGACATCATCCCCCTCATTCTTCTTCTTATTCTTGCACGAATCCACATGCACCATGTTGCAATTGGTATTTTTTTCCTCCCACTTTTTCCAAAAGTCAGGAAGGTATTCAGTGACATGCTCAAGACTATAGAAGTATTCACACAAAACATATGATTTGGTATAAAATATTAATACATGACCAAGATCTCCGCAATTAAAACATGTGGGGGATATACCTCCCCCTCCACCATATCCTTGGTTGCGACTCTGTCCATATCCACCTCAAGGAACTCCTTGGTATCTGCCTATTTCTGCACCATCACACTCACCACCCTTCTACTCTTCCTATTCCTAGAATGCATCGTGGGTATTAACTTGCATTAATTGGAGTGAGCGATATCTATTGACATCATGCTCGATATATTTATAGAACTCGCAGAATGGAGTGTGAGTCGTCTTATGGTACTTCTACAAGGTTGGCTAGTGGGGTGGCACATGGCCCCACTTTCTGCATATTTCACACCATTCCATCTGCCCATATGGAAATGGACTGGGTGTTCCTGTTGCCACAAAATTTGGCAAGACAAGGAATTCATCTCTTTGATGCCATTTTTAGAAATAGATGGTACACCATACTTGCTTGTGCACTACCTTTGTCTTATCCATATCACGAAATTGCATTGTTAGGTTGGCTAATTGTGACTGAACCTGTGCCAAACCCACTGATGTCTCCGCCCCTCCCGGTGTAGACCTTAGGCACATGAAAATTTATACCACCTTCGCTTGATTTTTCATCTTTTGTTGGTGAGAAGAAATCAGATATGGGGAAGTAACCCCATAATAAACCATACCTTTTGTTGCACATCTTGGATTTGAAATGTCAGCCTATCCAATAAAATTTTCAACCACTGGTCATAATCCCATATGGTCTCACCTTCCTTTTGCTTGATCTCTTTTATCTCTGTGATACATTGGGACTCTGACTTAGGTTTTTGGAACTCCCCTAGTAGATCATTCTTAATCACTATAACAGACCTTGCCTATCCTACTCGTACAATAGCCTTATACTTCATATATCACGTCAAGGATCTCTCCCTGAACGTGGTCTCCAGTTGCACGATTTTGTCTACTTAATCTGTGATTATCTTCACAGACCATATTTCTTCACATGTAAACCACTGTTTCTCTGCATCATCCTTACCTATTCTATGGAACAAGGGTAGTCTCAGGTTACTGTCCTGATTGGCCATCTTCAAACTTTAGCTAGTTCCTCTTCTCTAGCTACTAGGGGTTTGATTTTTCCACACCACTATTCCTCAGGGAAAAGTATTGTTGAATTCACCTTGTTCTTCACTTGTCTCTTTTCTTATATCTTCTTCTTCTCTCTCTTCTACTCCAATATCTTCACTATATGTTGTTTTTTCTTCTTGATTAAAAATGTGCAGGGGGGTGGTACAAAGGCGGGGTAAGTCCATCTTCTTCTGAAATTTCTTGCGGGGTAACCCAGAGAGTTTCCTACTTGCATCCACGCAAGACCATATATTATTGCTAATTCACCTCCCCCACCACTAGGGGAGGGTCCATCTTCTTATTCTTTTTTCTTACCAACACATTGCACTCTACCTTCCAATCCTATATGCACATCACAAATATGCACTATGTATTCTAGTCTGATCTATGCACTCCCACCGTGCGTGCTATCTTCTTCTCTGAAAAATGTAATGCACACTACTACTCTATGTGCCATCCTCTTCTCTTATCATCACACAACTTCTCTGTGCTTCATCTTCCTCTAAGGTTTTGGCACTTCGCAACAGCCAAGGGGTGAAAAATTCACCACCTAGGCCCTTACTAGTATCACTACTAGTATCCCCACTGGACATCATATCCTCTATGCCACACCTCTTTGTGGGCCTATCCTCATATGTGATCCACTCTGACACAACATACTCTTCCGCACTACTACCTGGTGTGATCCCCTTTCTCTTCATATTGGACTTGACCCATTATCGCGCGCCCCTGTCTAACTCTTTTCCACTTCTCTTTTCCTCTTTTCTTCTTATCTAAACTCTTCTTGCGTACCTTTCGGTTCTTTTTCTTCTCTACTCCTCTAGGTCCATTCCATTCCTCACCTTATCTAAACAATTTAGGGATCCTCTTGGATGGATCCATTTTCTCTTTGACTTTNCCCGCCCCCTCGAATGAAATTACTCAGTCATTCGATCAGACTCCATGCGCATTATCCAAAGTGGAATTTCTTCCAACATCCACTCTCTCAGACCTTCCACAAACTTTCTTTTAGTCTTGTTGAAAGATTTAGTGTATTCCATGATGAATTCAATAGTGTATCTTTATTTTACTTGAGAAAACCAGAAGTCAATATCCCGAGTCGACTTATTATCCAACACTTTCAATTATTCAAGTTTGGCTTGATCCCAAACCACTTGTTCCAATGACCACACAAGAGAATTGGTAATATTTTTTAGTTTTAGACATTCAAATAGTAAACAAGGAAATTCAACAAAGAAAAGATCATACATATCCATGTATAAATACCCATCCTTCCATTGGTCAACATTCACCATCAATCCATGGGTTTCTCGTAGAGAAAACTCATGCTATTTTGCAGTCAACTAGTCTTAAATATCCTCCTGAGATGGAGGCCACATAATATCTTTTATTCATCATTCCCAACAATACTTTCAGGTCTCGACAATGGAACTAGTTGTTGGGAGTTTTTATCCACTTTTGTGCACTTCCTTCTTAACACTAGGGAGTTTAGACCTAGAGCTCATTCAAAATTTTCCATCAAAAACCCCATAGCACCGGCATATCAATCCTCGGCCAAGGCTAAGGAAGGTCTCACCCAATATGCATAGAGGATCACAGAGGCCATAAGGTCTTGTGACAAGGATGAAGGCTAAACACAAAAATATCCATCGAGATTGGCATCCATGCGACTCATATCTAAAAAATTGTTAGGAATAATAAGTAAAACAATACACACATATTCAAATCATACACGATAGACACAACATATATCAGAATTGTCACATATTTATTACTAGAGTTATTCCATCGCAACAGAGGAATACATTACGCAAAACAAATATATATGACAACCATAGAACTTCATATTTTCTCTATATAGATCCTCTGGATTACAAAACACTACACAATGTGCCTTCCCTTAAGACTCATACATATAACATACAAAAAATTATATTCAAAAGCATTACAATATTACAACAGGCTCAGAGAAAGCTTGATACTAAGGAATTAATGAATATATTCTCTAAACATCTAGCTAGCCCCGTTTATGATATCACTTCTTCCATTTATAACTTTCTCTACTCGGGAGCTCTGTCTCTTTCAACTCTTCTCCACTCGCTCGATTGAAAAAACTACTTTGCACGCTTTTGGAACCTTCCTTTAGTCCATGTAGCCTTAAGGAATTGTGGAAATATTAACTTCCCTGCCAGCTCATATTTTGTTAGATCCATGATCCCTTGTGTTGTTGGCAGTAATGATTCGATAGGATTTTCCGATGATTCTTTTCTTGCTTCTGGTGTGCATCTTCTTGATTTTTGGTGTGCATCAAAACTGGGACCTATGCGCATTCAATGATATTTTAGGCCTACGACACACTATAAAAACTATCTGATACACACTCGTTTTCATTCCTCGCACATTACCTTAGGCGTGCGCAAAACTATGGAATGAACGTGCAAAAATTTGTTTGTGTGCGTGCACAAAACTGAACCCAAAACTTTGGGTGCCAACAATAGATGTCCTCTGAGATGGACACCTTGCATGTCATTGCACCACTAGATCCAAATGAGGGCAAAATATATATTGAGCTCGTAAATGAAGATGCACATAGCTCAATTATCGAGAATATATACAACATCATAGGATGCAAGGAGGAATATGTGAACTCGAGAAATAATGATGAACTGAGCTAGAGAAGTGTCCATTCCTATGACACAAATTTGTAGGATGTGAAGGCCAAATGAAAGAATACATTATAACAAACGTCAACCAAGATATGCGCCCAAATTACTAAAGAAGTGTGTTGTATCAGAATGAAGCTACATATCTTACCAAGATTTGTTGGCACATGCTAGGTAGACACATTTATAGCACCCAAGATCTAAAGGATTCAGGCCATGGACACAATATTCAAAGGAATGCTTGTGATTTTGTGGATGACGCACCATATAGATCTATAGGATTAGGCATAGGTGGTGGAATGTAACAAAGTACATTCCTGCCCATGATCAACTTTCAAATTAATGGGCTGATACAAGGGTACCAAGAATCCTCATGAGCGACAACAATGGTTGGATGAGTTAATAACGTTGGAAGAAGATCAATTTCTTGCAGGATATAGAAATCTAGGAAAGAAACAGAGAAAAAATGCATTGCTGGATCACAAAAAGTGGAATTTAACAACTATGTGTGAAAACCTTCAGATGTATAAATTTGCAAAGTTATTTTACCTTGAGCACAAACCTATGAATCTGATGCAACGATGATAACTTATATGACCTATTGAGTGTAAAAATTTGTCTTGTTTGTTTCCATACTAGATCACATAACAATACCCATATCACATATTGTCTACTTTTCTTAATTACATGTCTTCTAAGATGTTAAATTTCTTCATTGATGCAGATGGCATAATGTTGTCTTAGATAAGAAATAAGAAATAAGGCATGTTGGGCATTGTGTTAAGGAATTTCTTTTATGAGCCATAATCCATGGACCATGATGTTCAGTCTTTGTAATAAAGTTATGTAGTTTCTTAATTCAGTACTAAATACCATTTTGTTATGGATGGAAGTTGCAACTAATAGATGTTGCAACTGACTTTTACTTTGTTTGTAAATCCAATTAACTAATGTTGGCAAGATCTTTAAGTGTATGGACATTTAGAGCGTTGAAATGTAATTTAATGTTTTTTTATATGTGCATGCTTAAAAAATATAGCTTTTAATGTTTTTCATGCAATGGTTAATCTTTATGGAGATGGAAATTAATAATGATGGTGTATTTATATTTATGGGTATATGACAATTGGTAAGCTTAAATAATTTCTTCATTTTTACACATTGATGCTCAATTCTCTTGTTAAAGACTTGTATTAAGGATTTCAAGTAAAATAATTGTTTATTTCATGCATCATTTGAAACCATTCCCTATGTAGCTAAGAAAACAAAATGGGATTTTTGTTGGGTTTAGAGCTTTGACATTTTTTCTGAAAGGATTCTTGCATTTGCTTGTGTAGAGAGTTTTGTTTTTCTCGTTAGTAGTTTATGTTCAATTTTTTGGCTGAATAAAAGGAGCCTAATGTTAGGATTAACATTTTCAAATGATCTCATTTCAATGGATGAATTCTTTCATTGTGACTTTTCATGCTTTCTTTATAGCTTGTTAAATCACATTCTTAGAGAGGAAAGGGTGAATTTGAAAAAACCTTTTCAGAGTAAGTTGTAATTATCCTGGTTATGGATTTTAAAGATAATTCTCTAGTTGAATAACAAAGTGGAAACTTAAAGGGGTGTTTTCTAAATTTAGTTGAAGGACTAAATGAATTTTTGTTTGAGTAAGAATGTGAATTAGAGTTGTGGCATGGGGCCAAGGATGTATTTCTTTCGATAATTAAATGATGGGCATATGGTTAAGAATCTTATTATGTGGTCTGATCTATGTAGCATGAGTATTTAGGAATTGCATAAAAACTTGAGGCCAAGTTTTGTTCCAAAGGGGGAAGTATGTAATACCCCTCCTTTCCTAACTCTTTTTTGAGAAAGGATTAGGAGGTCAATTTGAGCTTTGAATGAAGCATTTAGTGACCGCGTTTTTATTTATGTTGTATGTATGTAACTTGTGGAATGTACTTGATTGATATGATGCACTTGATAGTCTTAATTTTTGAGTAGATTAGCATATACATTATGATTGACATATGCTTGAACATGAAATGAATACTTATGTTGTGAACAAGTGTAAGTTGTGTCAAGTGGATAGGATCTATAGAACTTCTGGGTGGAAGCTGATTAAAGGAAGAGGAAGGTTATGGAAGCCAAATTAAATGTCGTGAAATATTAATGGAACCATTTGAATTTCATTGATATTATAGTTTTTATAGTCTATATCTATATGAATGTGTTGTGACATGACTTAAGTGGTGTAGGACATTGGCTAACTAGGGAGGAAACATGTGGGTATGCCTATTGGGAAAACTCCAAATTGGAAGTCAAATAATGAATATATGTGGAGCCCTTGTATTGCATGATAGGGAAATGATCGATAGTGGGGCTGCTCCCTGAGGAGAGACACCACCTGTCACCCATGACCATCGTCGCCAACCCACTCGAGCACCCTCATTAATCCCCTGCATGCACCATTATCTCTTCACCAATTCACTCCACATGACCTCCTTCACTTGACATCATTCCACTATCGAATCCAAATCAATGACACTCCTCTGGTACATTTGGATCTCCTGGCTTGTCCTTCCCACATCTCAGACTCTAGAAGATCCCTCACCTAAAATTATGATACTTACAACTTTTCTAATGGATCATTATGGGATTTGTTTTCAATTTCATCGATGAGATGGCCTCTTCTTAAACTCCCCCCCAAGGCCTCCTCTCATGTTTCAGTCCTCCATCTTCCCTCTTCTCCCTCCACACCATCATGATCCCTCGCCCCCCTCTGAACCCAGACATATACCCTAGCTCGATGTCCCTTGTTTCTTCTTCTCCCCATCCCCAACCATGGTTCAGAGTTGTTCTTCTTGTCGTTCCAAGGGCAGTTCTTCCCATCGCTCTAGAGGCAATTCAAGTCCACGACTTGTTTCAACAGTTGATGATTCGATCGAAGCTTATCAAATTCACACCCCTCCAGAGGTCAGGGTTTAAATCGACCTAACATAGGGAGATATAAGAGTTCTTAGGTGCTTCATTTTAGATGATGAAGTTGTGTGCACCACTAGTTCTTGGATTCTAGACCCAGGCACCACACGAGCTTGAGAATTCTAGTACTTGAAAACCATAGACATTTACTGGCATATCAAGATGTTGATGGGTCGATTCTTGGTCGAAAGGCATGAGACACACCGAGATATTCTTCTATAGATGGATGATATGAAATTGTCGATAAAACTGGCGGGTCACAAAATGAACTTTCTAGCAGACAAGCTTCTTGGTTTGGACCTGAACAACTTGGATTTTCCTCAACCTCAGGTTCCTGTGGCTAAGGATCTCCCACCTAGTTCTTAAATTATCATGTTTTTTTCTTTACTTAGTATGTTGTTTTGTTTGAGAGGTCTGAGTGTTATTTCCCCACCTCATAAGATTCTTTTTTATGATAGGCAGAAGCTATAATACTTCATAGTAGACAATCCTAGGATTTGTTATTTTAAGTTTTTCATTTTTAAAAATATTAAGTTTCACAAAATCATAGACAAGTTGATGCATTGCTATTGGTTTGGTTTCCCTAGTGGTAGACCAGCATGTAAGTTTTTGTACAATATTTCTATGCTAATATAAAGACTAAGGATAGCTTACAAAAAAAAATGAATATCCGTGGAAGGTAACTAGTAATATTAAGAAATATATTATTATTATTCTTACATGATATTGATCTTTGTAAAATGTGTGGGATTATTGCATGTGTAGGAAATAAGAAAAAGTCTTTACTTTCCGACAAAAGGGCTTGGGCCATAACCAATAAACTCTTAGTGGAGATGTGGAGTTACAATATAGGTTCAGAGTCTCTAAATTGTAGTAAATTGTAGAATATATAGTTCTTATGGTTGGGGGGCATGCAATAAGGTGGGATGACCTTACTCCCCAAAAACTATTCTTCCAAATTCCCCATTAAGCTAATGAATTTTTTTTAAATCCCGTGGTGGAATTAATCCTTAAGGTAATTACCCACTTTTAGGGGGGCTCTTCAAATATTATTATTTTAACTAAAAAAGAGAATTACTATTTAAGAAAAAAATGTTTAATTAAGAAAAAAGGGGAAAACGACACTTCGAGGAGAGTGATGAATAATAGGGATTAAATAAATAAAATTAAGAGAAAAATCCTAATTTTTCATGGGGGAGGGGTGAGGTGGTTAGCCTCATTCGAGTCTAATGGGGAAATATTTGGTTTGGGGTGTTAACATGGAGAGTACATAAATGCTATAGAAATTCTGCCAACATTAATGATTTAGAAGGATGATAATTAGATTATGGAGGGAGAATTAGCTTTACTAACCCGGTTGTCAAGTATATTCTACAATCAAAATTGGTTATGAGCCCACAAAGATCAAGGGTCTCTTGAATTTTTTTTTTCCTTGAGTATGGATGGGAGGAAACTAGTTGACACCATGAAAATTGGCAATTACAAGGGACTTGGAACCAGTGGATAGAGCATTACTCAATTTGAAGAAACTAACCATTTGTGAGATACAATTTCATTGGTATTCACATTTAAATTATAAAATAATTTGGTTTTGCACATATCTAATTACAATTTTAGTTTGTGTGAAATTAGAATATAGGTAATCTCTTGTAGCAATTGAACTATTGCCTTTAAGCATTTATTTTGTTGATATATCAATTGGTCAACTGACACACAAATCAAATTGGTGTGATCTTAATGGAATTGTTATCTTGTAGACAACTCGAATTCCTTTATAACAGTGCTAGCGTGACTTAACTCTCATAATAAACTTCTTGTAATGGTTGTAGTGTATTTTAAATTACTCAATCGATTATGGAAAATAGTTGTAGTGTAAGGGTTGTAGTTTTCCTTTAAACCCTTCAATCAAAGTAAGTATAGTGGTTGTATCTTAAGGGAGCTTATAATGGAGTATTATCATTTAAAACTTCTAATCATATATATAAAAAGTAGTTATCAAACTAAGTATAGTGGTTATAGCTTAAGGGAGCTTATAATGGAAGTATTATGATTTTAAAACTTCTAATCATACATGTAAAGTAGTAGTTGTATGCTTAAAAGTGCCCCAAGTTGAAGGGAGAATTTAATATATGCTTTCATATATATACTTATTTGGGTAGTCGCGAAATACTTGAACCAAATACATTGTTTTTTGGAGTTGTTTAATGTTAATGGCGATTTAAAGTCAGAACCCCCATAATTATTGTATTGTATGGTGAATCGATGGAAGAGAAAACACCATTGCCTAATTCTTTTAGCTTATGTTCTCTTGTATTGGTGTTCGACATAGCATATTGAAAGAGAAAATCATTGCGAGCCTTAGTACATTAATCTTTTCTCGTGTTTGAACTCAAGAGGAGCATTTTGGGTGCAGTAAATCATGCCCATAAAATGGGCAGCCTTTTCCCATAGTTCATGTCATGAGAGAAATACTTTTTGTGAAGGAAAATGGTGGTGAAGTTTTAGCCTGCTTTGTCTTTGTGAAATGCTTAATAAAGATTCAAATATTTGTGTGTGTTAGAATTGTCAATGTGGAAATCACAATTCACAAAGATAATTAATAATCACACAGAGATAATAGAAACACAGGGATTTCATCTGGTTCACCCAAAGGTTGGGCTATGTCCACCAAGCATAGGCATCGGTTGTCTTATTCTTCAGATCATGGAGATCACATCAGCTCAATCACACTCAGTCTCTCACAATCGTTTTTACCTCTACGGGCTTACATGTATTTATATATATTTACAAGAAACTAAATAATAAATGCAATCCCTATCCATATTCTAACTTGGTCTATTTGGTTGTAACCAATGCAG
>SNQJ01S0006083.1:257905-274615 GCA_010110895.2 Picea sitchensis | reverse complement strand
TTGTGAGACACATTTAGTGATAGGTCTCCTCTTATCCAAGACACATGTATTACAACATACATTACAATTATCACAGACCATCTCAGTGTAACCATTATAGGTGACATTTGTGCTTCTCAAACGCTGAAGCACCCATTTCACTGTAACACCTGAATCTGTCACGTATCTGACAACATCATTAGCATGTGAAACATCTGATATTAACCATTTCATCGCATACAATATACCTCCTACTGAGCTTACATGAGACATAACCTTTTCTCCTTTATAGACATGCGCTATTCTTGAAGAAAACTTATAATGGAAAGCAAGAGGGATAAAAAATGGTTTTACCATGTTCATACTAAACTCCAACCACAACTTACCATTACCATCTCTGTGTACATCCATGCCCTTAATTTGTTTTTCTGCTCCTTGATCCCTCATCTGAATTGTCCTGTCCACCTAAGTCATTTTCTTACTGATTTTATCCTTGCTTCGGCTTGCATCGAGCATATCATCAACAAAGAACATCAAGACTATGAATGTACTATAAACCGTATAGTCATTCCTACCCTTTGAAAAATTAGGACTCACTATGAAGGATTCAAACATCTTGTATATTTCTCTGGGTAACAATAGGCCATACAATGAATTGTCTAGCATGCAAACAAATTTACCATTGTGATCTTGAATCAAGCCTTTTGGTTGTTCCATACATACAATATCTCTGTCAATGATGACCTTGTGAGAAGTAGGATCCCACACATAACATCCCTTTATACCATCATCATAACTTGCAGAGATATAAAACAAACAGGAATTCAAAAACAAATATTTTAAGTCTGTAAATGATTTACCGCTTACCAGTACCTGTAATTCTTTCTTTCTCTTATGACCTTGATGCTTCTGCCATAAACAAGAAGATACATCTGTCACTTCAGATGCTACTTCAGTACTGCCTTCCAGCTTATAAAGGTTATCAACCTTTGTTTCCTTCATCACTACTAAATTCCCTTTCGACAATGTGAGAGCTCCACCTTGACTTGTATACTTATATCCACAAGAATCCAACACTCCTAATGAAATCAAATTTGATTTAAGATCAGGGACGTATCTAACATCCATTAATTCCCTAACAATACCATCGAACATCTTGATTTTAATACTGTCAACCCCAACAATTTTACAACGAACACCATTTTCCATAAACACTACACCCTCATCAACAGATTGGTAAGAAATGAACCAATTTCTATGTGAGCACATGTGGTGGGAGGCACCTGAATCTAACTGCCATTCTTCTTGATATTCTAAATTACTAGAAATGGATAAAACTTGATCAATCATACCTGAATTTGTTACAGCCAAATTTGCTTCCTTCGTAGAGTTTTCCTCATATTTCTTTCTCTTCCAACAATCCTTCTTGAGATGTCTTGTTTTGCCATAGTGCCATAATTTTGTTTTACCCTTTCTGTGTCTTGACTTAGATCGAGAAAAAATTCTCTCATTCTTCTCTTTAGTTCGACCTCTGACCAACATCGCCTCTGAAGTTAAGCTTTCTTTACTAGATTTTATCCTCATATCCTCAACCAACAAAGCTCCCACAACAGAGTCATAATCTAAAACTTCTGTTGAGCTAAAGCTAATAGAGGTGACTAGATTATCCCAAGACTCAGGCAACAAACACAATAGTGTAATAACCTTATCCTCATTTTTGAATTTAACTTCCATACTAGTCAATTGAACTATAAGGGTATTGAAATTATTTAAATGGTCAACAACTTTTGTACTTTCTTTCATTTGCAAACTGTACAACTGTCTCTTCAAGTAGATTATGCTCGTCAAGGATTTCGTCATATATAGACTTTCCAACTTCGTCCACAAATCGACTGTTGTCTTCTCCGAGACAATATTAAACAGAACATCATCGACCAAACATAGGCGTATGGCACTCAGTGCTCTCACATCCATCTCATCCCAGTTATCATCTGTTATGGTCGCGGGTTGCTTTGCTTTTCCCAAAAGCACCTTCACCACGCCTTGTTGCACGAGTAAATCGTGCATCTTGAGCTTCCAAAGCTCAAAGTTGTTTTTACCGCTGAACTTTTCAACTTCAAACTTCGAACTCTGCATCTTAACCATTTGCACAAAAAAATCTCCTAATATCCACTAATTATAAAACTTAAAACATTTTTAAAATAATATAACCTTACACTAAAAAGGTTGAACCCAAAAAATTAATAGTGATTTTTTTTTTAAATATATAAAAATATTTTTATAACTTAATAAAAGGTAAAAAAACCTTTTATTAAGTCCACCTAAAAAAAAACTCCGTTAAATTATTATTTAAATATGCCTTATGATGTCATACCTTAAACCCTTTTTACTCTAAGTCACCCACGACTATTCCTTCATACTTCATGACCATGCTTTATATTTCAAACTAAAAAACCATTCGAATCAATTTAAAAGGAGATCACGACTTCGTTTTATGCTATGTCATAAAGTATGCGAATACATTAAAGGAGATCTGCGTGTCCGTTTTATTTAATGGAGTGGCCGCGGCACCTCACACTACTACTTGATTGCGGGACGTCCGCACCTCTCCCACACTTGGAGTGCGGTGATCGTTCAAGATCTACGCATTTTGCTTCAATCTTCAATCGCGGAAATTTCTGCAATTTTTCACCAGTGTAAGGTTGAGTAGTATGTCGCAGTACCCTTCTAGAGGAAGGATCTACGACGATGTATAAATCTATGCATCTCACTTTTCTCGTTTTTCCGATAATTTGAAGCTCCTCCAATTAGTGCTAACCAAGCTCTGATACCACTAGTTAGAATTGTCAATGTGGAAATCACAATTCACAAAGATAATTAACAATCACACACATATAATAAAAACACAGGGATTTCACGTGGTTCACCCAATGTTGGGCTACGTCCACCAAGAATAGGCATCGATTGTCTTATTATTCAGATCATGGATATTACATCAACTCACTCACACTTAGTGTCTCACAGTCGTTTTTGCCTCTACTGGCTTACATATATTTATATATATTGACAAGAAATTGAATAATAAATGCAATCCTTATCCATATTCTAACTTGATCTATTTAGTTGTAACCAACGCAGAGTGATAGGATCTAAATCTATTCTTGAGAATTCGTTGTCACCAAATGCTAACAGTGTTAGGCGATGTTTTCCAACCTTAAATAGAAATCATTAAAACTTTTGTTTTTTCCCTTTGTAAAAGTTATTGTGTATGCGTGTTGTTGAACATAATGCAAGAAGCCTTATCACATTTTTTTCCAGCTATGAAATAGATCTAGTAGGGGGTGGTTAAATCCATCATTGGTGACGATAAACCTTGCAAATTTGCTGAGAAAATTTATTTGAAATGGGAAAATAACATGCCAATGACAGAGACCGTGTAGCCCATGAATTTCCATTCTGAAATCATTTTGGTTTAAGTGATTACAATACTAGTGATGGTTATCTTATAGCATTATGTTTCCATTATGAAATTAGTTTTGGTATGGGTGTTTACAAGGATGGTGTTGGTATCCTTGCATCCCTGCGCTATTTATATGTTCACATAAATTTGAGTGGTAAACTCAACCTAGCTTTCTTTTCCTATGTGCTTCTCATTCATAACAATGAGAAAGTTGATAATTGCTTTGGTTTCCATTACACTTGGGATGGATACAAGGTTATGATGATCCCTACTTGTGTAAATTAAATGATGTAAGGGAAAAAATGGCATCCATGTGTATGCTTCTGTAGTTTTAAATTCAGGGGTGTTTGCATTTGAATAATAAAAGCATATCCTTTTGCATTTATTCATGATTAACAACCAAATGAAAATGTAAACTAACTAGATGTTTAGGCATGTATATCATATTGTATACTTCACTATTTATGTAAATGTAAATTGAAAGGGAAAATTGAAGCACATTGTCAAAGTATATATATATATAATAGCGAGAGGAGAGGGAAATATGGAAGCCTGGTTGAGTATGTTATAGGATTTACATTTACTTATGATTGAAATGATTTGGAACAAGTAAATGGATGCCCATCTTGGGCACTCCACTTTATGGCCAAGCTTCATCAAAGTGTGTTGACACTATCACAAAGAAAAATAAAAATTAATATTTAATATGAGAATTATGCAAAATTGTTTACTCTTTCTCCAAATTTGGGTGATAACTTTTTGAATACCAAAAAAAATTAATTTTCTAGCTCTTTCTTTGTGATAGGGTTTAGTAGTCTGCATACTTAGATTACACACTACTTAATCTCTGGATATCATTGTTAACACTTTGTTCCTTTTTCTGCTTACTTATTATATCGTGGATTAATTTTCAAGAGTATAATGTGCCTAAAAATACGTTCAGACTTTAGCATTTAAGAGGATATTACTCTTGGATCGACGGTGCGTGCAATATACTCTGCACAACACAGTTTCAAATACTGCGCACCAAACAGGCTACGTGATAGAGTTCTCAAAACCATTGTGCAGTGCACAGATTGCTCAGTTTGCTGCGCGTTGTGAACATACACACTTAACAAAATGATTTATGAATGCGAAATAACACAATGCTATGCTTAGCACATAAAATGAGAAATAAGACATATTCTCGTCAATACACAAAATGCTTGATATTAGTGAACTTCGACACAATGTGTGTGATTACATAATACAATACTAAGATGAGCTTCGGCTCCAATGGCTTCTTCTACTGAATTCATAGACACAGAGCCTGTGCTCAGACTTCTTACACTCCGCAACTGTTGCTGCTCTCAGTTGTTCTCTCTACCTCTCTTTTTTGCTCTGCATGTTGCTCTCTTCAACATCATACACTAACTAAATGACTCGGACTTAAATGGACTCCAACTAAGACTTCCTACAAAAGCTAAGATCGACTCAACATTAAACACTACCATTAATACGACTGACTCTTCAACTACTCAGCTGAACTCAAGAAGATAGAAATCGTCTCCATTTATAACTTCACCTCTGACCGACTGATTTTGAGTAAACGTGCGACTTTGAACTTGTAGATTGTCAGACTGACTGACTGACATTTCAGATATTGACATATTGACTGACAGACAAATCAACAGAGACGCGAAGATCTCATCGAATTGTAATTACTATTTCCAACACTCCCCCTTATTTATAAGTAGGTGGGATTACAAAAGAAAATTACAACATCTGTTACTGCGCAAACTCCCAGACTACTACGTAGATGCTAAAATGCATATCTTGCTAAATCCTTTGTAAAAATGTCTGCAACTTGATCTTTTGACCTGCAAAACTCTAAACATATCTTTTGACACTTGATGTAATAACCACTCTGTTTTTCCGCAAGTGATTTAAACTGCTGAAAACAACCCAATGCGTCAGATTTATGCTTTAGGAAATAAATCCATGTCTTTCTTGAGAAATCATCACTGAATGCTAGAAAATATGTACTGCCTCCTATTGATGGAGTTTGCATTGGTCCACAGATGTCTGCGTGTACTATTTCCAANATGCGTCAGATTTATGCTTTAGGAAATAAATCCATGTCTTTCTTGAGAAATCATCACTGAATGCTAGAAAATATGTACTGCCTCCTATTGATGGAGTTTGCATTGGTCCACAGATGTCTGAGTGTACTATTTCCAATGGAGCTTTTTCTTTGTAAGACTTTCCAAATGGAAATGATTCTCTTTGTTGCTTGTCAAATATGCAGCCTTCACATTTCCTTTCTGGTTTTTCAATTAATGGAAAACCTTTTACCATTTCCTTTGTGTGTCGCAGTTTTAGACCTCCAAAGTTCAAATGTCCAAATCTGAAATGCCATAACTAGGAACCATCTTGTATTTCAGATTGGAATGTTGCCTTCATTTCTGCGCCATTTTCTCCTTTCTTGATACTGCGAGCATATTTTCTTCATTGGAACTGCGCACACTTTCTATTGTAAATGCAATGTCTAGCTGCACATATTTCGCTTTACCAATATCTTGCACTGTATTTTTCTTCTTGGTTGGATTCAATGTCAATGGGAACATTGTGTTACTTGTCATCTGGATTTTTTCAATAAGTAGATTTCTTGGGAATTTATCCATAATCACACAATGATGCAGGAGCATCACTCCACCTCAGCACACGCCAGCTGATTAGCATAATTGGTCCGCATTCAAGGAAGGGAGAGGCACCACCCTCTCATTTTTCCTTCGAAAATTTTAAAATGTAATTAAGGCAATTAATGCTATCAAGTTGGTAGAGCCAAGTTGTGCCTTTGCACAAGCTATAGATGAAGTTGCTATTAAGTGGATGACGGTAGGGGGATCTATATCCGATTCAGATCATATTTCCATCATTGTAATCTGCCTCATTAGTTAGGAGTTTTGAATGGTGATTAGACACCACTGGATTAGTTTGGAGGGAAGCTCAACGAGCCCCTCTTGTATAAATCTTTGTATTGTATGCCCTTAGGGGGGTGTATTTGTTGTTGTTAACACTCAGGTCGAGAGAGTGGCTAGAGAGGTTGATGAGAGCAAAGACTCAGTCGTGGTCTAGACTCACATATTGTAATGGACATTCCACCATTAATAGAAAAATAATAGATTTTCTTGTTTGTCAATTTATGTGTAATGTATGCTTAGTATTGAAGGTAGTTCATGTGTGTTTATGCTATAGATGCATGTTAGAAATTGTCTGCAAGGATAGAATTATAATCTTCTATCTGTGAGTGTGTTGGATTAATTCTAGTTTTCTAGGCTAAGCGCAAGGAGTGCACAACAAAGAGTTGAAACATTGTGAGCCAATGCAAGGAGTGCGTGTTTGAACTCATTTGAGTTAGAAGAGAAGCTGCCATAAGGGCATACCAGGATAATTCACAGACTTGGAGGGGAGTTTCAAGGTTGATGAATACCTTGGAAATAAAGTCTACGCAGGAGAAGGCGTAGCGCAGAGTTACTGAATACTCTATAAGACTCGGCCAGGAGGGCATTGAGCTAGTGTGAGTGCACATAGGAGCAACACATTTTGGAGTGTTGGAGATGTTGAGAGAATCCCAGGGTTGTTGAACACTCTGAGGAAGGAAGGCTTTGCAAGTGTGCATTGATCAAGGAAAGGAGATGCCTTAACACTTCTGGAAGGGATCAGGAAGAAGCCTTCAGAAGGCTGAAATGAGCACAAAGAGTGCACCAAGGACATAGTAAGTTCATCTTACAAGCTAAGGAGGAAGAGAATTAAGTTGCCAGGAGGGCATCGGAAATTTTGTGAAAGGACATAGGAGAACTGAGAACCTTGAAGGTTTCAAGTTGAACAAAATATAATAAGAGCTAGCGCAGAACTCTGCAAGGAGTGCAGAAGAAGGGTCGAGAAGATCCTGAGTCTCGGGAATAAATTGTCGTAAGTGTGCAAGGGGGTCGAGGACTCGTCGAAGTACTGAAGGCAAAAAAATTGTCCATCGTCAGGAGGATACAGGTGGCGAAATATCAGGATATCTGGGAGTTAGAGCTCTGGTAGGTTTTCCAAGAGAAAACAAAAGTTTTCGTGAAGTCGCGAAGAGCGGTTTGAATCCAGACAGTTGGATCTGAAAGGGACATGTGGAAGAAATCTGCACATTTAAGAGGAGTAGTACTCCAGAAGTTTTTTCACAAGGAGATAGCAAGGTCGTTAAAGCTCCGAAGAGAAGAGTAGATCTTGGTCACCGATCGTCAGGAGGCACGTGGTGTTAGATCGCAGAGTCCGAAAGGAAGTACTCTGGAAGAAATTAGAGGAAGACAAGAGAGAGACTCTTGAAGGTTGGAGTTGGAATAGATCACATCCATCAATTTGAAGGAGGGACGAGGACTGTTGATCCTGACACCATTTAAAGTTCTTTGATTCGAAGTTCGGGAACGTAGGAGTTGGCCATTGTGGAACAAGCCAAAACTTGAAGCTCGAAGCACTTTTGTGGTAGAGCCCAGGGACACAGCCCGAGGTCATATGATAGAAAGAGCCTGGAACAAAGAGCTAAGTGTCGCCACTAAACTTTCTTTGAAGGGCCAAGAAGAGAGCTGCGGGGTTAAGGGGACCTGCACTTTGAAGAAAGAGGGACCTGTGATAAAGCATATTGGGTTCCCGCAAGGATCCAAAGAGTCGATTTGACTTAGGTATTCGAATGATCCTATACCGAGAGGTCGAGCAACCCTGAAGGAGAGAAAATAAGGGGAGGGGGGTCTGCGCTAGGTGGTATCAGAGACATGATTTTTTCTATAGAGCGTAGAAAAGGGAGAGACGGTGAAAGGAGATACTCTGATACCAGGTGGTATCAAAGCCATGATTTTGTTTGTAGGGCATAGACAAGGGAGAGATGGTGAAAGGAGATACTCTGATACCAGGTGGTATCAGATCCTGAAATTGTTTTCAGGAAAAGGAGACAGTCTGGCTACATTGAGTAGAGTCAGAGCTTGAATTCTTCTGTAGACAACAGGTGAAGAAGGACAGAGTGAGATTCTCTATGAAAACTGTTGCAAGGTGCGCAACAGATGATAAAAAACTAGGAAGGATGTAAGAGAAGCAATATGGCCACTGGAGGTCACCAACATGGTCGAAGAGAAGACTGCCCGCAGAAGAGAAAAGTGGAGATGGACAAGGAGCATAGCAAAATCTGAGTAGAGATGGAGAAGCTAGAATTTAAGATGCAACAAGAGGCAAAGGTACACTGGATATACGAGTGGCCTTTCAAAAGGACAACTAAGTGGCCTATTCAGAATTTGTTGGCCAGAAGGCAGCAATAGGTGTTAAAAATATGGTTGAGATATGCCAAAAAACTTAATGGCGAGGGAAAGAGATATGGCAGAGGTCTCAAAGATTTCCAGGTGGGCAATGAGAAGGGATCAGTTGATCTCGTAAGATGCCAGGAGGGAAGAGGGGACATCCCGATTTTCCAGGCGGGTAAGGGAGAAGAGATGAGATGAGATGAGAGTTCATGTCAGCAAGGGGTGTTGGAAGATGGAGAGGAAGAAAAAGAAAGGCCTCATCCATATGAATATTTATGCTGAGCTGCAAGCCGCGTGAATGAAGATGATGACAAGCTTAAAACTTATTTCACAGAGGAGAAGGATCAGAGGAACATTCTGGTCATTGGGGGAATCCAGATATTCCTGCCAAGCAGCCGAGGGGAGGCTAGCATAGGTAATGCAGATGCAACAAAAGGACAATAAGCTGAGACTTTCATGAAGGAGAAGGAGCAGGTACTAAATTCTTCCCCAACCAAAGAGGAGCACCCAATTGAGTTACTCACTCAGTGGGAGATGGATTTAAAGGCATTGGAGGATTGGTTGGACAGTCCGGAACCAGGAGGTGGTTGCCATGAGATAGCCATGCTAAAGGAGACATACCAACAAGAGTTGCAGCTGGAGGAGGTTGGAGTCGAACCAATGCAAGAAGAACTGACATAATTTAGTCTGTCAGAGGAGGCAATTGAACAACAGTTCAGTAAGGAGACTGCGGAATTGGAGACTGCAGTAGAGTGACCAGTCAACACCACCGGAGATGAAAGCAACTTAGGAGATCAAGATGAACTACCCTCAGAGAAGCATGAAGAGTCGTAGCCGAGCAGTCTGCACAAGGAAAACCAGTCAATGGAGCAACTAGAAGAGGTGATACAAGAGATAAGGGATATGATGTTGAGGTCAACGGAAGAAGATTTCAGCAAGGAGAAGATGGACAGAGGAAAACCTGCACGAATAGCAGGAGAGATTCTGAAGCAACACCAATGAAGAAAAGGGGCAAGAGGACAACTCCAAGAGAAATTTTTTGATCCAGGAGGATGTCAACAAAGCTGGGAAGCTCATGAGCAGGAGCTCATGAATTTTGGTATCTGTGGAGTATGATGCAGGAGCATCGCTCTACCTCAACACACGCCAACTAATTAGCATGATTGGTTCACATTCAAGGAAGGGAGAGGCGCCTCCCTCTCATTTTTCATTCAAATTTTTTAAAATGTAATTAAGGCAATTAATGTTGTCAGGATGGTAGAGCCAAGTTGTGCCTTCGCAGAAGCTATATATGAAGTCTCCATTAAGTGGATGATGGTAGGGGGATTTGTATCCGATTTGGATCAGATTTCCATCATTGTAATCTGCCTCGTTAGTCATGCGTTTTGAATGGTGATTAGACACCACTAGCTTAGTTTGGAGGGAAGCTCATAGAGCCCCTCTTGTATAAATCTTTGTATCGTATGCCCTTAGTGGGGTGTTTTTATTGTTGTTGACACTCGGGTCGAGAGAGTGGCTAGAGAGGTTGATGAGAGCCGAGACATAGTCGTGGTCCAGACTCACATATTGTAATGGACATTCCACCATTAATAGAAAAAGAACAGATTTTCTTGTTTTCCAATTTCTGTGTAATGGATGATTAGTATTGAAGGTCATTCATGTGTGTTTATGCTGTAGATGCATGTTAGAAATTGTCTACAGGGATATAATTATAATCTTCTATCTGTGAGTGTGTTGGATTAATTCTGGTTCTCTAGGCTAAGCGCAAGGAATGCACGACAGAGAGTTGAAACTATGTGAGCCAACACAAGGAGTGTGTGTTTGAACTCATTCAAGTTAGAAGAGAAGCTGTCAGGAAGGAACACCAGGTTAATTCAGAAACTCGGAGGGTAGTTTCAAGGTTGATGAATACTTTGGAAAGAAATTCTGCGTAGGAGAATGCATAGCGCAGAGTTATTGAATACTCTGTAAGACTCTGCCAGGAGGGCATTGAGCTCGTGAGAGTGTGCATAGGAGTAGCACATTTTGGATTGTTGGAGACATTGAGAGAATCCCAGGGTTTTTGAGCACTCTGAGAAAGGAAGGCTTTGCAAGTGTGCATCGACCGAGGAAAGGAGATGCATTAACACTTCTTGAAGGGCTCAGGAAGAAGCAGTCAAAAGGATGAAACGAGTGCAAAGAGTTCACCAAGGACAGAGTAAGTTCATCTTACAAGCTCAGGAGGAGGAGCGTTAAGTTGTTAGGAGGGCATCATAAAGTCCGTGAAAGGACACAGGAGAACTGAGAACCTCGAAGGTTTGAAGCCGAGAAAAATATCAGAAGAGATAGCACAGAACTCTGCAAGGAGTGCAAAAGAAGGGTCGAGAACAACCTAAGTCTCAGGCATAAATTGTTCTAAGTGCGCAAGGGGGTCGAGGACTTGCTGAAGTCCCGAAGGCAACAAAATCGTCCATTGTCGAGAGGAGATAGGTGGCAAAAGATCAGGAGATCCGAGAGTCAGAGCTCCAGGAGGTTTGCCAAGACAAAACATAAGTTTTCATGAAGTCGCAAAGAGAGGTTTGAATCCAGACCGTTGGATCTATAAGGGACGTGTGGAAGAAATATGCACATTTCGGAGGAGTAGTACTCTGAAAGTTTGTCGACAAGGAGAGAGAAAGGTCTTTGAAGCTCTGAAGAGTGGAGTAGATCTTGGTCGTCGATCGTTAGGAGGCACGTGGTGTTAGATCACGAGGTCCAGAAGGAAGTACTCTAAAATAAATTAGAGGAATGCAAGCGAGAGACTCTCGAAGGTCGGAGTCTGAATAGATCATAGCCATCGATCTCAAGGAGGTACGGGGACCATTTATGCTCGTGCCATTTAAAGTTCGTTGATTCGTAGTTTGGGAACATAGGAGTTGGTTGTTGTGGAACAAGCCAAAACCCAAAGCTCGAAGCACTTTTGTGGTAGAGCCACGAAACACAGCCCGAGGTCATATGATAGAAAGGGCCTGGCACAAAGAGCTAAGTGTCGTCGCTAAAATTTCTTTGAAGGGCCAAGAAGAGATCCACGAGGTTAAGGGGACCCGCACTTTGAAGAAAGAGGGACTTGTGATAAATCATATTGGGTTCTATTAAGGAGCCAAAGAGTCAATTCAACTTAGGTATTCGAACGATTCTAGACTGGGAGGTTGAGCAACCCTGAAGGAGAGAAAAAGAGGGGAGGGGGGTGTACACCACATAGTGATTATATTCCATGTAGATTATGTATCCTTTTTGTAACAACTGTCATGTGCTCATCAAATTATTCTTTAGACCAGAAACATAATATACATCAGACATAACTTTATGTTCTCCTTGCTTAGTTAAAATTTTTATACTTCATTTTCCTAAGACAATGACTTGGATATCTGTTCCAAGTGTAACCTTGGTTTGGACTGACTCATCCAAAATAATATAAACAATTCTATGTTTCTTGTTATGTGGTTACCACAACCTGAATCTAAATACCATATGTCACATGGACTTGCTTGAACAATATTGAATTCAACTAGGGATACTATAGGCATTTTTGCAGTGCACACCATAAACATAGGATAAGTTTGGTTATTTGTGTTGTTTGACTGATCTTGACTTTGTTTGTTTTGATTATACTGTCTCTTCCTACACTCATATGAATAATTTCCATACCTTTTACATTAATGGCACTGAATCTTTGATTTGTCAGTTCTCTGACAACTTGACTGACTAGTGCTTGGGGTTGGACCTCTTCCACCATTATTTCCAGGATTGTTATTGCATCCACCTCTGACAGAACTTCTTCCTCTGCTTCTATAATTTTCTCTCCCCCTTCCTCTTCCATGGCTAATAGATGACTGCACGGAAAATGAATTCTCTAATGACTTGCTTGACCTATTCAATCTGTTTTCATGATTGATGAGGGAATCTTGCATTTCATCTAGGATAAGCTGACTCAAATCTTTTCTCTCTTCTAGAGTCATAACAAGGGTATCAAACTTAGGAGGAAGACTCCTAAGTACCTTCTCAACAACGTTTTTGTCTTCTATGGTTTCACCACGAGACTTAATCTGATTTATTAGGCCAATAACATGGGTATAAAAGGAATCTACTAAATCTGAATCTTTCATTGACAAAGTTTCAAAATCTCTTCTAAGGATTTGTAGTCTTGAAGTCTTTAGTTTGTCCATACCCTGATAAGAGTTTTGTAGTATGTCCCATGCCTCCTTGGATTTTTTCGCTGATGCAACTTTTGGAAGTATGCTCTCATGCATGGCTTGATGTATGTAAAAAAATTTCTTTCCGTCCTTCTTTCTTTGATCTTTTAAGACATTCTTCTCAGCTTGTGTGAGGGAATTGTATGTTGCATGATCTACTAGTTTCACATAGCCATTCTCGACTATTTCCCATACATCTTGAGCTCGAAACAACTCCTTCATGGTCAAGGACCACATCTCATAATTCTTTCGTGTAAACGTGGGAGGTTGCAGATTTGAGGTAGAAGCCATATTTCACTTTTCAAAAGAGTTTCTTCTATTGAACTTGTTCTGATACCAGATCTTAGATCAACAATGCACACAATATACTCTGCGAAACATAGTTTCAAATACTGTGCACCAAACAAGCTACATGATAGAGTTCTCAAAACCATTGCGCAATGCACAGACTGCTCAGTTTGATGTGCATTGTGAATACACACACTTAATGAAATGATTATGAATGTGAAATAACACATTGCTATGCTTAACACATAAACTCATAAATAAGACAGAAACTTGTCAATACACAAAATGCTTAATATTAATTAACTTCGATGCAGTGCGCGCGATTACTGAATACAATACAAAGATGAGCCTTGGCTCCAATTTCTTCTTCTATTGACTTCACAGACACAAATCCTATGCTCAGAATTCTTACACTCCTCAGTTGTTGTTTCTCTCGGTTGTTCTCTCTACCTCTCTTTTTTGCTTTGCATGCTGCTCTCTTCAACATCATACACTAACTAAATGACTCAGAATTAAATGGACTCCAGCTGAGACTTCCTAAAAAATCTAAGACCGACTCAACATTAAACACTACCATTAATTCGAGTGACTCTTCAACTACTTAGTTGAAATCGAGAAGATATAAATCAACTCCATTTATAACTTCACCGCTGGCCGATTGATTTTGAGTAAATGTGAAGACTGTTAAACTGACTGAATGAAAATTCGGCTACACCGACTTGTAATTACTATTTTCAACAATTACAGGGTGCTTAATCTCTGAATATCATTGTTAACACTTAGTTCCTTTTTCTACTTACTTATTATATGGTGGATAATTAATTTTCATGAGTATAATGTGCCTACAAATACGTTCAGAGTTTAGCATTTAAAAGGATATTTCACTAATGTTGCAAGTACTTATTTGTTATTCTAAATGTGAGTTTTCTCATGATAACATACGTGTGTTAATATGCTTTGAGTGTTCACTTTTTTATTGGTTATACTCTACTTTAAATACTATGGGGGTAATATACATTGAATGTTGAGTTACTTTGAGTATGATTGTTTTATTGGTTATACTCTACTTTAAATGCTATGGGGTAATATACATTGAATGTTGACATTACTTTGATTATGATTGGCATATGGGATTGATCACTTTGGACACAGTAAAAAATTTGAGCTCAAATCTGGTTTATGTTCTTAGTAATTAAATGATGCACTAATAATCACCGTGGACACATAATTATTCACTGCTCTATGCAATGTGTGGAATATTTCATGGACACAAACTAAGCATTTAGATCATTTTTTTTTTTATGTCTCAATAAATACATTTATACTCCATGGTTCAACAATGCATTAATGATCTCTCATAACTTTGCTATAAGTTTGTTGTTCCCTTTTTTTGAAACAACAACTATCTACTTTGGCTCACCACTGCAAATACTTGGAACATGATCTCTTGATGATTGATGCTAGGATGTGATGAATGGAAGACTACATGATCTTGATTTCTTGGAATGATCTTGCGATGGTTAATGCCGTTCTTTATTAGTCCTCGCCGAAAGCAAAGAGGGACTATAGCATTCAGTTTTGCGTTGAATGAGCATTAATTCATGTTTAAATTTCAATACTTATGCAAATGGATGCTTGTCCTGATTTGACCTATTACACATATTAGTTCAATTTATATAAAATAAACTTTGAAATGATTTTTTGGGATTGATATGCAAATGGATGCTTGTGGTGATTTGACCTATTACACACATATGCAAATGGATGCTTGTCTTGATTTGACCTATTACACATATTAGTTCAATTTATATAAAATAAATTATGAAATGATTTTTTGGGATCGATATGCAAATGATGCTTGTCCTGATTTGACCTATTACACACATATGCAAATGGATGCTTGTCCCGATTTGACCTATTACACATATTAGTTCAATTTATATAAAATAAACTTTGAAATGATTTTTTGGGATCGATATGCAAATGAATGCTTGTCCTAATTTGACCTATTATACGTATTAATTCAATTTATATGAAATAAACTTTGAAATGATTTTTTGGGATGCATAGTAGAAATGGGGAATCGATTATTGGCGAAGTCCATAGGGAATCCTCATGACAATGAGCTCTACCTAGCGAAAGTTGGCCCGCAAAGGTTGTGCCATATAGGCCATCTATTCATGTTTTGGAAGAATGAGTTGATACATCACTTTTCTTGCATTTGGAAATAGCATGTAAAATAGATGAATTCATGTCCAACTTTGGGATTTCTTTTGCAAATATAAATATAAATTAAAAAAAAAAAACTGAAAATAAATTTTGATCATTTTCCTATGTTTGATATGTATTTTTATGTTGGTAGACAAGGTGTCAACTTTCATCATTTTTTCAATGTTACAAGATAATATTTCTTTTAAGTCGCATGAGTATTTTAAAATATATTTATAAGTTTATTTGCCTATTCCTTGTTACATAAGCCCAATGGTGAGATGATCATAAAAACTTAACACCCAAGCATACATGTAATTTCCAATAAATGAGATTGTTTCCTCCATATTGAATTCACTTGGCATTGAATCACCTCAACAAACACATATGAAATAGAAATTGAAGAAACAACAAATATGAAATATATAAATAAAAAATAATAACATCGTTTTCAATACCATAGATTTTGATAAATAAAACTCAAACAACTATGAAATAAAAATGAAAAAAACAACAAATATGAAATATATAAATAAAGAATAAGAGCATCATTTTCAATATCATAGTTTTTCCTAATTAAAATTAGGAGAAATATAAAATATATAAATAAAGAATAATAACATCATTTTCAATATCATAATTTTCAGTAAATAAAACTCAAACAAATTAGAAAATGAAACCACCTATGCATTACATTGAATCAATAGAAGAAGAAGAATATCAATGTTTCCCATAAATTAAACCACTTAAACTAGAGCATTGAATCCATGTGTATTAAATCACCACATTGTCAAGGACAACCCTGAAATTTCAATTTTATCTTACTTATCAAGTGAAAATTTGATGATGGCAAACTTTGGTAGAAATGGAGTTTCAAGGAGCTAATAAAATATAATGCAATTTGGCATCCAGATCAAAATGGTCGCATAATTGTCAAGATCAGCAAATGAGAAATCTGGATAGACAAGCAAAATAGCATTGTTATCAATTTCTAAGTGATTAGCCTCTGGCTTCTTGATAGCAATTGATAGACAAAACATGAGAAAAAAAGTTGAGTGAGGAGACTAGTAAGCAATCCTCACTTAGCTACTCCTAGTCATAACAAAAAATGATACTCAGCTAAGTGCCTACTAAAAATGATGACGGGAACCCTACCCACTAAAATAAATACTAATATGTAGATTTGATATCTACCTGTCAAATAAATCTTAAAATAAAAAGAAATTCCTATTAAACATCAAATTACAAACCTACC
>SNQJ01S0006083.1:191504-252632 GCA_010110895.2 Picea sitchensis | reverse complement strand
TTGAAATTGAGGAGTTGAAAGCTCAGGAGGAAGAGTGTGAGTGCCAGGAGGACATGAGAAATTGTGAAAGGAACAAAGGGTCAATAACCTTTGAAGTCCAAGTGCTTAGAGGATCAGGAGAGTTAGTGAAAGTGTGTGCACAGAGTCTCTGCAAGGTGTGAAGATGAGGGGATCCTTTTAAGTTCTAGTTTTTAGAAAAGCGCAAGGTGTGTGCATGAGACTTCATTAAGTCTCAATATCAAGAGGGAAGCATAAGAGTGTGCAGGAGAACAGTCCAAGTCTCAGACTATGGGAGAAGCACAAGTGTGTGCTCACACTTCATCAAAGTGTTGAACATGCTCAGGAGGTGCAACGCAAGCAAAGGCCAAGGAGTCATCCCCGCAGGAGAAGATTTAAAGGCCAAGCCTTTGAAAGTTCGATAAAATTCCTTTATTGGAAGGAAAAAACAACCATGGTGGAGAAGAACCTACATCAACTATTGGATTAGTTGCAAGATTCAATTGGAGCCGTTGGATCCAAGTCAAGACAGAAGGAGGAGCATGTAGGGGAGGAGAACAGATTCTAGCCGTCAGATCTGAGCACAAGAATCGATAGTTGTTGGATCTAGGTAAGTGGCACATGGTTTAACCCTTGGAGTCCTTTGGACTTCACAAATTCAAATATTTTCTGAGCTTGAGTGCAAAGGAAACAAGACTCTTGAAGTCTCGAAGTCTGGAGAGAATCTGGACCATTGATTAGAGAAGAATACATGTCAATATATCAGGGGTAGTCCGGAAGCCCAAATATCCAAGAGAACAAAGGCGTGGAGTGTTCAAGACTATCGAAACTCTGAAGAGAAGTGTAAATACTAGCTGTTGGCACTAGGAGACACGCGTCACCAGATTACTAGTAGTTCAGAATTCAGCAGTCCGGGGAAATAGAGGTGAAAAAGGCTTTAATTCAAAATATCCCGAAGGCCCGAAGGTCGGAGTTGATCTTGACCGTTGGTCGAGGGGGGACAAGTGGAGAGACTATATAGCCTCCACTATTTTGGTGTTCGGAGGTTGTAAAGGGTTGTGTTGTGAAGGCACTCGAAGTCCCAAATCTCGGAGCAAATCCAGACCGTCCATCTGCCAGGACACATGAACCATAGATCACACCTCCAAGTCACTGCAAAGTTTGACACTCCATAGGTATGTGTGTGTTAGCCTTTCAGAACTCCAGAATTATAGAGTCTCAGAGAGGATCCTTTCCATTGATTGTTGGAGACTGGAGGACCGTCATATCTGGGAATCCTCCATAGGTCCATCGATTCGACGTTCGAAGGTGTTGTGAGTTGTGACAACCAGAACTCCCAAAGCTCAGAGTTATGAATTAGATATCAGTTGTTGGATGTTGGAAATATACAGAACGTTGATTTAGACCCCTTTGTGAGTTCGCATGTTCAGAGGAGTTGAGGTGTTGTAGGTTTGAAATGCTCAGAGTCCAAATCTCCGAGGCATCGAAGTAGTGCCTTTTGGGTTAGTTCCTAGTCATAGCTCACGGTCACATGAGGTTTTGGCCGAAGTAAAGGGGATATCACCTAAATTTTATTTTTAAAGGTAAAAATGGGTTTAGCATACAGTTTTGGCTGGAGGTCACATGGGTTTCTCCGTTAAGGTCACAAGGCCCTCGTGAATGCAATTTTGCGTGCAGAGAAGGGAAAAAGGCCAGTGGTAAGTAATTTTTAGGGATCAACAGGAGCCCGAGAGTTGATTCAGATCTGAAGATGATTGATCCTATACTGGGAGGTCGTGCGGACCCCATGAGGTGGTGGGGTTTTCCCTCAATTGGTATTAGAGCATGATTTTGTCTGCAGATTGTAGGCAAGGGAGAAAAAATTGTCTGATACCATCAAGTTGTATCAGATCCCAGAAAAGTTTTTTTCTGATACCATCAAGTGGTATTAGAGCCAAGAATTTTTTTTGTTTGATACCATCAAGTGGTATCAGAGTGGATTTTTGTCTGTAGACAACATGAAAAGGATAAGAAGAGAGAGTATTGATGCTCTGTGTGAAGACTATTTGCAAGTGTGGAGCAGATAGAATACAACCAGGTGGGATGAAAGAGAAGGACCAATTGTGTTCTTGAAGAAGAGGAGAGTCTGTGGAGCTCTTAAGGTGAGCAGTTGGAGTACAAAATCCAGAGAGCAAGGAGTGTGTAGGAGAAGGAGCGAGCGCAAGGTGTCCTCCTACACTCAACAGGAGTGTAAAATATCAGAGAATGTTCTAAGAGGTGAATCAAGAGGCTAATCAAGAAGAATCTTGGAAGAAGATGACTGTAACTCATAAAAAGAAAGTGGAATCTCACACACTTTCCAGGAGGGTAGGTAGAAGGAGAAGATGGCTACTGAAGGCCAAAAGCAAGTTTAAGGAGAATACTGCAAGCAATTGAGCAAAGAAGAGATGGATATATAGCTTAAGGAGACCCGAGAGAGGCTCAAAAAGATGATGTTGATATTGCATCAGGAAGCACAAGGGATCTGGAGGTATGAATGGCCCATGAAGCAGAAGGTGAAATGGCCTATCCAACAACTGATGGCCAAAAAACACAAACAAGTGTTAAAGAGGTGGATGAGGCAAGTGGAAAACCTTAGTGACACAGAGGAGGAGATGGTTTGTGTCTGTGAACTAGAGGATGGAGAAAACCTCAGTGAGGAGGAAGAAGAGATATCGACTAAAGATATTGCCGATTGCCAAGTAGGAAATGATAAGAGAGCAGTTGAAGATCTCACAGATTTCTAGGTGGGTAATAAAAAGGGATCAGTCAAAGATACCATAGACTGCCAGGAGGGAAGAGATGAAATTTCTGATTTCCATGTGGGAAACAAGAAGAGATCGATTGAAGATATCGCAGACTATAAGGATTGCAAGACGAAAAATTCATATTTCCAGGTGGGCAAGGAGAAAAAAATGAGATTGTCTAAGAGTCTCCAGGACTCAGTTAGGAGTTCATATCAGTAAGGAGTGCTGACAGGAATGAAGGGGATGAGACTGTCTGAATGTCTCAGAAACTCAGAACAAAGTTCAGATCAACTAGGAACGCCGACAGAGGAGGAGGATCAAAAATCCATTTTGATGATTGGGTGAATTAGAATATTCCTGCCAAGTAGCCCAACAAAGGCCAATGCACATATTGTAGGTGTAGAATAAAGACAACCAACATATACTATCTTGGAGGAGAAAAAAGAGTAGACATTGATATATTCCCAAGAGATGAAGGAAGAGGAGCATACAGATCAGATGCTCACTCAGTGGGAGAATGAGTTAAAGTTGCTGGAGGATTGGTTAGACAATCCATAGATGGAGGAATACTTCTAGAAAGATGCGGTCATGAACAATGGACAAAAATTCCAGCCTGAGGAGTAGATGGATGAAGATGGACTTGTACCATCATAGGGAGATAACATGAGAACGGAGGAACTGACAGAAGTTAAACTGTCAGGGAAGATGGATGAGCGGAAGATCAATAACATGGTTGCATAATTTAAGCCTACAGTGGAGTGGCAAGTCGAGGCCACATAAGGTGAAATCAATATGGGATATGAGGACGATCTACCCTTTGAAATTGATGAAGAGAAAGAGAAGCAGCAGCAGGGTAGACTGCATGAAAGAGGCTATCCAGTTAAACAACTGGACGGGGAGATAGAGGAGATAAAGAAGCTGATGCTGGAGTCAACACAGGAGAAAATCAACAACACATGGAGGCTAACTAGAGGAGGACGTACAAAAGCAACATGACAACAACAATAGTGACAAAAAGGAAGAGGAGCAAATGGACAACTCCACATCAAACTTTGGGACCCTGGAGGATCTCAACTGCAACAACAGAAGAGCCATGAGAAGGAGCTCATGATTTTTGTCAGCGTGAGAGTATGATACAGGAGCATCAATCCAAATCATCATCAACGCTAAAAACTAATGCAACAACGCACTTGGAGGGAATAGATCCCAAATAAGGACGCGCCAACCATCCCAATTTTGATTTTAAATCTCAAATTTTAATGAAATTTAATGTAATTAAATGTTTGAAGGCTCAAGAAAACTAAGCCACTGTGTTTGTACATGATGAGTGTAGAGACTCATTTAATGGCTGACAGTTAGGTGGATCTATATTTGATTTAGACTAGATATTTATTTATTGTAATAAATCATTAGTGGTAGGTTGTTTTTATTTTTAAGTGATAGCACTAAGGTAGTCTCGAGGGAAACCTCGAGAATCCCCCTCATGTATAAATCAATGTAATGTATGCCAAGTAGAGGTTGTTTTTATTCAATTAGTTAGCTACTAATAATAGAATAGGAGAGGAGAAGAGAAGGAATTGAGACTCAGTTGCAGTCCAGTCTTGTATACAATGTAAAAATACCATTCAAATTAATACAAAAGGCAGATTTCCCTGCATATGATTTCCTGCGTATGTTTATATGTGTTTTTTGAATGAAATTGAATGGTTACTGTGCATGTTTATGAATTCCATGGATGTATGAATGTTCCCTTTGCAGGAATAGATAGATTTTTCTATCAGTGTGATTTTCTAAGTGTTATGGGGTCTTAAGGCTAGTGCAAGGAGTGCACACTAGATTTGTTGAAAAACTCTATGAAGCGAACTAAAGGAGTGCGCTAGAAATATGATTTGAGTTCAGGAAGAGCGTGCCAGGTGGGCACACTAGAACAAGTCTTAAGCTTAGAAAGGATAGTGCAAGGGAGTGCACATCATAGTTATTGAACACTCTGAGGGTGAGCGCAAGGCGTGCACCTACACTCAGTGAAGTGTAAAGATCATAAGGGAAGGAGGCTCTACAAGGAGTGCATAGAGCGAGCTCAAGGAGTGTGAAAGTAAGTTTTTAAATTCTAATAATCGAAGGAGATTTGATTGCAAGGATTTCACGAAGCCAACACACCAATGAAGTGTTGGTAAATCTTAGGAGGAAAAAGCATAGAGTTCTTAGAGTGCACAAGAACGAATTTCGAAAGAACAAAGGGACTCAACCCTTTGAAACTGAGGAGTTGAAAGATCAGGAGGAAGAGAGTGCGTTCCATAAGGGAACGAGAAACTGTTAAGGAATAAAGGGTCAAGAACCTTTGAATTCCGAGTGCTTACAAGCTCAGGAGAGTTAGTGCAAGTGTGCATAGAGTCTTTGGAATGTGTGCAGAGGAGGGGAACCTTTTAAGTTCTAGTTTTTAGATAATCGTACGGTGTGCACATGAGACTTCCTTAAGTCTCAAGATCAAGAGGGAAGTGCAAGAGTGCGCAGGAGAAAAATCCAAGTCTTGAACTGTGGGAGAAGCGCAAGTGTGTGCTCACACTTCATAGAAGTGTTGAACAAGATCAGGAGGTGCAATGCAAGCAGAGGCCAAGGATTCATACCTACAAGAGAAGATTCAAAGGCCAATCCTTTGAAAGTTCGAGAAAATTCCTTTATTGGAAGGAAAGCATAGCCATGGTGGAGAATAAGCTACAACATCCATTGGATTAGCTACAAAATTCAACTAGATCCATTGGATACAAGTATAGACAGAAGGAGGACCGCGTAGGGGAGGCGAATAGATCCTAGCCGTCGGATCTGAGCACAAGAATCGACAGTTGTCGGATCTAGGTAAGTAGCATGGGGCTTAACCCTCGGAGTCCTTTGGACTTGGTGAACTCAAAGATTTTACGAGCTTGAGTGAAAAGGAGACAAGACTCCCAAAGTCCCAAGGTCCAGAGAGAATATGGACTGTTGACCAGAGGAGGATATGTGTCAACAGATCATGGGTAGTCCGTAATATCGACTATCTGGGAGAACAAAGGCGTGGAGTGTTGTTACAGAAAAATCCCACTACGGACAGGTGGAGCTTCCCTAAGATTCTAGAACCCTAATACTGAGACATAAATATGCAAATGGACACTAACATACCTTTACATATAGTTAAGCTAATCAAAAGAAAGAGAGGGAGAAGGTATGATGTACCTTGTTTCGAAGCTTGTCCTCGCTTAATCCAATTTGAACTTGATCTCCAAGATCCTTAGCACGACACAATACCCACAATGAAATGGACAATGAAGAAAAACAAAGACTTCCTACTCTACCAAGATTAGTTTAAACAAAATTCATCCATAATAGACAAGCATATGTAAAGATACATAAACTAGAAGTAAATTGTCCAAGCATATATTAATGAGAACATCAAAAATACACATACAATCTGTACATGCAGTTGCAACAACCTCTCCAAGTCCTCCTCGTCCAACCCTTTCATGATGCTCCCAAGACCATAAGTTTGATATCCAAAATATTTCTCCCAAGATCATAAGTTTGATACCTCAAATCCGCCTTTACTTCTCCATGGAAATCCCTCATTATATAGTATTTGGAGGCTTAACCACCATGGAGAGGATCACTCATCAGATCCACTAAAATGGGATCTCCAATATATTTAGGGAGAAAATATCTCTTAAGTATTTTAGGGAAAAAATATCTCTCAAGTATTTTAAGGAGGAAATATTTCAACCATCCATGAGATCCTCAACCTCCCCTAAAAAAAAAGGAAACCAAATGTGAGGTGGATTCTCACACTAAATTAATTTCCTTTTCATGAATATTAATAATAATTCATGTGCACATAGTATTTTGACCTTCATATAATATATTTATCCTCCACATTGACTGTGGATTATGACATGTTATTTGATGGTTTCGAGGTGTATTCGACACTTAGCAATGTGCATATGACACTTTTATGACAGTTGTGACACTTAGGGCGAGGTACCAAGGTGTGGAAATTTGATGTGTAACAATATTCCCCCTAAAGTGTGAGGTCAAAAGAGAAACTGATGGTTGAAACACTTTACAATTCTTCAATGCAAGGGCATGGATTTGGAGAACCTGGAAGAATATGCAAACAACCATCAAACTATGCTCGTGGCTCCGGGTTCAATCCCCAGATTTCTATTCATTTTTTAACGAGCTTGCTACAAGAGGAAAAATATGCTCGTTTTTTATCACAGAAGCCACACTAAGAGGGGGGGTGGTGAATTAGTGTGTGGACTTTTATAAATTTTCTTCTTTCAAGTTAGCAGTTTAAAACATAATTGTACACATTAAGAACAATCAAATCATAATCATAATGAACAGAAGAGATACCAGATGTATGCATAAGCTTTTGTATAATTTACATATATATATGTGACTATAGTAATGGGGGGTTTCCCAACACCAAATATTTTGTATAAGCACCAACTTAAGTAAGGAGCACCAAATCCTCCGGGAGAACCAACTCTCAAGGAAGACCCAACTTTCCACAAGACCCAACTTGTTGATAGAATGAAATCTATCCAAATAGAGTTCATTTAGTACTTCAACCAACTTTATTAGCAGTGATCCATTTATTGAATCAACTCTATATCATGGTCAGAGGTAGACCACAAATTCTCATTACTGGACTTCATCTTCTCTCTGAAATTCACTCCTTCTTAACTTCATCTTCTCTCTGAAATTCAAACCTTCTTCACTTCAACTTCTCTCTGATATTTGTACCTTCTTCACTTCATCTTCTCTCTGATATTCACACCTTTCTATATCAAAGAATCATCATTATAGGAATCACCGACCTCAGGTACAGGTCCACCTCTTCCCCACTCTCATCTTATCTCTCAAGTGAACCAATCATCTTTGTATTTATACTCGTTTATGATCAAAACTTGTTTAAGTTATTGGGATGCCTTGTGACACAAGTTACAACTAATTTGTCCATTTACAATAATTTTGGGACCACCAGAGAACATCATTCTAGGTATTCAACTTTAAACTTGACATCTCCCCTATTTTCATAAATCGATCATAGGTATGGATTGATTTCCTTTGTCTCTACGAATGTTTCAGAAATCAAATATTTTAGAGGCACTTCCTTCAAACCATTTACATATGACCATACATGCAAGACCACATGATTATTAATTTAAGCGATGCTTCTTCTTTCGCCCTTTGTTTCTTTATTCCATACAACCTCAGGTGGTGACCAGGCACTAATCCAAGCGAGTGATTGATAACTTATCAAAATCAACGATCATGTTTTAATGTCACGATCAAATGGACGATTCTCATTTACTTTGGGACTTAGACTATTCGTGGCTCTCAAATTCTGGAGTAGTAATTCCTCCGGAGTAATTACCTACTGAATAAGTCATACATGAGTGGTGATCGCTTGTTGTTGGTTAACAATTCCACTTATTATATCCTTCCATTGTACTTGATCAACGGTCAAGAACACTCCCAAAGTGTTCTTCAGATTGGACGACTCATGTCCACTTCGAGACTTCAGCCTTCGGGACTTCGGGAATTTGCTGGTGGTGAAACTCCCGAAGTAAAAAATCCCAGAGTGACGTAAATTTCTGACATCACTTTTTGACATGGCACTTCCTAAGTGGCTGTCACGTGTGACCTAGATTCATGGCTTATTTATTCCAAAAGTACATATGGGACCTTGACACTTGTCACCACCTGATTGGGCCACATGTCCTAGTTGATGTCACTTTTGATGACGTGGGATATCGATGTGAGTGCTACATGTCTTAACCTCGTGACTTCGGAACTTTGGCCTTCAGGACTTTGGGTAATTTGATTTCTGCACTTCCCAATTCTCACGAAGTGAGATTCCCCGAAGTGTAAACCTCGAGTAACTTTGACTTCATATAATGGTCATTCTTTAACTCGAAAAGGATTAACATGATCCAATGACTATCGAGAATTTGACTATTCTGGATCTCAGGCCTCTTCCCTTGCTTATCCTATCCTTATACTTTCCTCAATCCAACGGTTAGGATATCTCCCGAATTGTTTCCTTAGATCAAACGGACTACGTCTACTTCGAGACATTTTTGGCTTACTCTATCCTTCCACTAAACATGATTTGATGGTATTGATATCTCCCAAAGTGTTCTTCAGATCAAACGGTCCTCATTTACTTTGGGACTTCAGCCTTCTGGTGATCTTACTTGTTCTCAACCCTTTTCTCCCGAAGTGGTCAGCACCGAAGTTTGAGCACTATTCTTATCTAGCGATCATCATGTATTGTCTAGATCGAATGGTTCTCATTTACTTCGGGTCTTTGAGGTTCCAGTCTTCATCTTTTCTTATCCTATCCTTCCACTGAACTTGATCCAATGGTCGATGTGGATTTCAGAATTGTAACTTGCATGTGGTTTAGTTTGTCTCCCAAACTTCGCAATTTGAAGTTGTGTGATTGTTGGTGGATCAACCACAGTTGTCGATCTTTGAGTCTATGAGATTTGATGATCTAGAATAATTGCAAGATTGCAAATAAAATGTAGTTTAATTCTCCCTTCGTTCTCTGGAATCAATCCCTGCCCTTGATCTAGTGCTTACGTATCCAATGGTCACAACTTGATTTGATCATTTGGTGGATCAACCACAGTCTTTGATCTTTGAGTCAATGAGATATGATGATCTAGACTAATTGCGGGATTGGAAATAGCATGTAGTTTAATTCTCCCTTCGCGCTCTGCAATCAATCCCTACCCTTGATATGGAACTTGTGTATCCAACGGTCATGACTTGATCTGATCGTGTTTCTGCAATGCACTTTCCTTTCTAAGCTTCATGTGCATCATCTCTTCTGAGCTTCTGATCTTTATTCGCTAACCCTCCTGAGATTTAATCTCTGCATATTGTCATACTGTTTGAAATCAATGACAACACATCAATGATACTTGCATATATTTATTTGACATGAAATCTGCATACTGTTATACTGTTTGACATCAATGACACTATGTCCAACAATCTCCCCCTTTGTCACTGATGGAAACACACCAACTTCATACACAATCTCCCCCTGTGATGATGCTTCTCTCCTCTAAATTTACTCTCCCCCTTTGACATCAATGGAAAAGGATTTCTCCGCCTATGATCTATCTGTCTATATGCTACTGATCAATATCTGAACTCCGGTAACTCCCCCTACAATCATGCTCCGCCTGCCATAAATGAATAACTCCCCCTGTCACTATGCTCTCTTTGCCTCTGATTGTTCTCCCCCTTTGTTTCTAAAAGGGTATCTCTTCCTGACAAGGTCTCTCCTCTTTTTATCTCTACAGGATGTCATGTATATCATTTTTTACATCATAGTGTTGCTACTGCAGATACTGTTGACCTACTGGAACATTGTGCAGTTGTAGCTCATATTTTTCAAACGACCCTTGGATCTGTCCATTGATTCTCATCGATATCCTACTAGATATATCCATCTATATCCATGATACTTTTCTATTGTACATTGCTCTAAATTTGTCTAAGAAATTTTATACTATGCTGGTCACATGACTGCAATTATTTTTGCAACAATTGACTTCACTCATGTTCACTTGTTCAGTCTTTTTTATCCACATATGTGAATGTCGTGGTTTCTTGAACTTTGTTCTCTAATCTTCTATTACTACAATTTCATTTTTCTTCCATGTTTCATTTATTGTTCTTTCTGTATTGTATGAATCATTTCGCATTGACTGTCTTCTTGAGTTCCAACAATTATGGTCTTTGTGGCCATATCCACCACAACTGTAGCATCTCATAGTGTAACAATGTGTAGCAATATGTCCAACAAGATTGCAGTTCCAACATCTTATACTGTTTTTGAACCTACCAACTTATTTTCTTCCATGATGCCTACAATCCAAGGATTTATGACCATATTCATCACAAGAAAAACAATAACCATTAAAAACACTCTCATACCTCCTTTGATTCATCCATGAAGGTGTCTCTCTTCTAAACTTACTTGTAGGTGTATGAGCAGATTCTAGATGTCTTCCTTGATCCGATCTTCTAAATATTGTAGTGTTTCTTTCATTCTTTGAACATGAAGGACCTGCGTCATACCTGCTTTCCCATTTTAAAAATAAAGGATCTGTATCAGACCTACCTTCACTTTTTATAAATGAAAGACCTGCATCATACCCGTCTTCACCCTTTACAAATGAAGGACTTGCATCAGGTTTCTTAGGATTACTAATTTCTTCCTTATTGTAGCCAAGACCGGATTTGTCATTAGGTGATATCTGACTATCCAAGATGTCATCCAAGGTCATGGAGCTATTCAAGAACTTGATTTGGGTGTTTGACTTCTCAATGTTATTTCTAATATTCACAACTTCTTCTTCCAGCTTATGACATGATTCTTCCCTTTTGTTCAACTGGTTCCTCACTACCTCCTGTCTTCTTTTGGCTTCTTCAAGTTGGGTTTTCAGATTGACATTGCTTTCTCTTAGTTCTTTTAGATCTGCAAGGTTTCTACTAAGTTCATCATCCTCCTTATTTTCTTCTTTTGCTTGACTGATTTCATTATTCAATTTCTCAATCTCCTCTTCTTTTTCTTCTAGCTTAATATTTTTCTCAGATATGCTTTTTTCATTGTCTTTGAGATTTTCCTTTGTTTCCAAGATATGATTTTGATTTCTAAGCTCATCATCTTCATTATTCTTTTCTTTTACTTGACTAATTTATTTCTTCAACTTCTCGATCTCCTCTTCTTTTTCTTCTAACTGATTATCTTGCTCAGATATCATATTTTCATTTTCTTTGAGCATTTCCTTTATTTCCAAGGTATCCTTTTGACTCTTTTCAGGAAATTCTTTAGTGTAGTCATGAAGATATCTATAGTCCAAATAATTATGGTCATAGTAGTATTCATAGAGACCCCAATCAATTTTCTGTTTGGCCTTTGATAGTTCTTCTTCTACTTCTTCCATGGGATAAATGCTAACATAACATTCTTCTATTGTATTTGAATATTCTTCTTTACTTGCAGGGGAGAATTCAATATCAACATTATTGTAATCGAAAGATTGTGGAGAGTCTTTACCTTTATTGATGGCTGAGTCTTCCTGTTCATCCTTGATAGGAACGTCTTCTATGTCTTATCTTTTGATTTGATACATATTTTCTAACTTCATCCATAAGTCCTTGGCGGATGTGCCTAGTCCCATGATTTCCTTGACAGTATTTGATAGTCCATTGAGAAGAATATTCAATTCCACTTCATTGTTTTTCCTTACTCTTCTTTGGGATAAAATATTGGATAGATTCTTTGAGGTGGTTAAGTCCCAGGGATTTCTTACTACTGAATTCCAAACTTTAGATCCTCTTGACTTCAAATAGTGTTTCATATTTTCTCTCCATGAAGAATAATCTGTTCCATCAAATAAGGGAGCTTCAATTGTGGAGAGATCCATTTGTCCACCCATTTCTTCAGAATCTACCTTCCAGCGTTTAAACTATGCTGAAGGAACCTTCTTTGATACCAATTGTTGATCACACCAGCCACACTAAGAGGGGGGGTGACTTAGTGTGTGGACTTTTATAACTTTTCTTCTTTCAAGTTAGCAGTTTAAAACATAATTGTACACATTAAGAACAATCAAATCATAATCATAATGAACACAAGAGATACCAGATGTCTGTATAAGATTTTTTATAATTTATATATATATATATATGCATGTGTGTGTGTGTGTGTGACTATAGTGATGGGGGTTTTACCAGCACCAACTATTTTGTATCAGCACCAACTAAAGTAAGGAGCACAAAGTCCTAGGAGAGCACCAACTCTCAAGTAAGACCCAACTTTCCACAAGACCCAACTTGATGATAGAATGCAATCTATCCAACTAGAGTTCATATAGTAGTTCAACCAACTCTAGTAGTAGTTATCCATTTATTGAATCAACTTTATCTCATGATCAACAATATACCACAAATTCTCATTACCACACTTCATCTTCTCTCTGAAATTCACACCTTCTTCACTTCATCTTCTCTCTGAAATTTGCACCTTATTCACTTCATCTTCTCTCTGATATTCACACCTTCTTCACTTCATATTAACTCTGATATTCTCACCTTTCTATGTCAAAGAATCATCATTATAGAAATCACCGACCTCAGGTGCAGATCCACCTCTTCCCCACTCTCAACTTATCTCTCAAGTAAACCAATCATGGTTGTATTTATACTCGTTTATGCTCAAAGATTGTTTAATCTATTGGGCTGACTTGTGACACAAGTTACAACTAACTTGTCCATTTACAACAATTTTGGGACCACTAAAGAACATCATTCCGGGTCTTCAAATTTAAACTTGCCATCTCTCCTATTTTAATAAATTGATCATAGGTATGGATCAATTTCCTTTGTCTTTGTGAATGTTGCAGAAATCAAATATTGTAGGGGTTCTTCCTTCAAACCATTTACATATGACCATAAGCAGAGGACCACGAGCTTATTAATTTAAGTGTTTCTTCTTCTTTCTCCCTTTGTTTCTTTATTCCATACGACCTCAGGTGGTGACCAGGCGCTAAGCCAAGCAAGTGATTGATCACTTATCAAAATCAATGATCATGTTTTAATGTCATGATCATAAGGAATATTCTCATTTACTTCAGGACTTCGGCTATTCGTGGCTCTCAAATTCTAAAGTAGCAATTCCTCCGGAGTGATTACCTACCGAATAAGTCATAAAACAGTGGTGACCGCTTGTTGTTGGTTAAAAATTCCACTTACACTATCCTTTCACTATACTTGATCAATGGTCGAGAATGCTCCCAAAGTTTTCTTTAGATCGGATGACTCATGTTCACTTCGGGACTTCGGGACTTTAGGAATTTGTTGGTGGTGAAACTCCTGAACTAAAAAATCTCAGAGTGACGTAATTTGCTGATGTCACTTGTTGACATGGCACCTCTTGAGTGGCTGCCATGTGTCACCTAGATTCATGGCTTACATATTCTTAAAGTACCTATGGGATCTTCACATTTGTCACCAACTAATTGGGCCACATGTCCTAGCTGATGTCATTGTTGATGACGTGGGTTCTCAATGTGAGTGCTACATGTCTTAACCTCATGACTTCAAAACTTCGACCTTTGAGACTTAGGGTAATTCAATTTCTCCACTTCCCAATTCTCCCAAAGTGATATTCCCCGAAGTGTAAACTTCGAGTAACTTTGAATTCATCTAATGGTCATTCTTTAACCCGAAAGGCTTAACATGATCCAATGACTGTCAGGAATTTGACTATTTGGGATCTTGGCCCTTTTCCCTTTCTTATCCTATCCTTCCACTTTACTCGATCCAAAGGTTAGGATATCTCCCGAAGTGTTTCCTCATATCATACGAGTTGTGTCTACTTCGGGACATTTGTGGCTTACTCTATCCTTCCACTAAACATGATCTAACGATCCTGATATCTCCCAAAGTATTCTTCATATCGGACGGTCCTCATTTACTTCGGGACTCCGGCCTTTGGCCTTCGGGTGATCTTACTTGTTCTCAAACCTTTTCTCCTGAAGTGGTTTGCGCCGAAGTTTGACCATTATTCTGATCCAACGATCATCATGTATTGTCCAGATCCGATGGTCCTTATTTACTTTGGGACTTCAACGCTCCGATCTTTGTCTTTTCTTATCCTATCCTTCCACTGAACTTTATCCAACGATTGAGGTGGATTGCGGAACCGTAACTTGTGTGTGGTTTAGTTCATCGCCCAAACTCTGCAATTTGAAGTTGTGCAATTGTTGGTAGATCAACTATAGTCGTCGATCTTTGAGTCAATGAGATCTGATGATCTAGACTAATTGCAAGATTGGAAATAGCATGTAGTTTAATTCCCCCTTCACGCTCTGCAATCAATCCCTGCCATTGATCTCGTGCTTTTATATCCAATGGTCATGAATTGACTTGATCGTTTGGTGGATCAACCATAGTTGTCGATATTTGAGTCGATGAGATTTGACGATCTAGACTAATTGTGGGATTGGAAATATTGTGTAGTTTAATTCTCCCTTTGCGCTCCGCAATCAGTCCCTGCCCTTGATTTGGTGCTTGCGTATCCAACGATCACGATTTGATATGATCATGTGTCTTAAATTATCTTTCCATTCTGAGCTTCATGTGTGTCATCTCTTCTAAGCTTCTTATCTTCATTCGCTAACCCTCCTAAGATTTAATCTCTGCATACTTCCATACTATTTGACATCAATGACAACACATCAATGATACCTGCATATATTTATTTGACATGAACTTTTCATACTATTATATTGTTTGACATCAATGAAAACACATTAATGACACTAAGCTTCTTCTTGATCATGGATTCCAAGAGGAAAATGCTCCGGAAGGAATACATGTCAAAGGAAAAACACCGGTCATGGCTTCCAAGAGATCTTCTCTAGATGGAAGAAAAACACTCTAGAAGGAAAACATGTCGAAGAATTCGATAAGGGTAGGGATATGTGACTCTAATAGCCCTAACAAAGAGATGACCATGTCAACTACCGAATCTAAGTCAGGAGAAGGGAGAGATTCCCTCTCGTGTAGGGTTGAACGCATGGGGTAAGTCGTTACATAATTGACCTGTGGTGGAGAGGACATCGCTTACATGTATGGATTGTTCAGGGAAGGTGTATGGTTGACCATCAGATGAGGGTCAATGAATGAAATCCTGATTGATCATTATTATGTTTCTGTTGTGAGGGAAACACATCACTCGAAAGAGAGTCTCTCATAATGTAGACATAGTCTCGCCTGAGGAGTAGGTTAAATTCCAAGGGGTCGTGAACTACCCTCACATTGACATAGATCGTTTCCCCCCCAAAAGTAACCAGAAACAAAGGAAGGATATCTAAAGGTTAACTAGCACTTTTGTCAAAGGTGAACAGATTCTGAGTAATGGGCGCAAGATGCGGGGAACCAAAATATTTCCAAGCATTTGTGGATAAAATGATAACAGAAGAACGTTCATCTATTATAGTGTTAGGAATATTCCTATCAAAAACCTTCACGGTGATTTGGAAAGGCACGTAAGAAGGAATACGGGGTTCTATCAAATGATTCCAATTAATAGAAATTATTTGATTGCTTGAAGGGGGTGCCATCGGGAAGGGTGGAGTGCCCCCTTATCTAGGTGAATTAATATTAATGAGGTATACCTGAGCAACATCCTCACTCTTTGAATGAGGAGTGGGATTGACTGATAACAGAACTAGATCAACCACCTTGGTTGAACTCTTCAAGGTATGAGTGGGATTCATCGGTGATGGAACTGGATCGACCACTTTTGAAACTGGTTCAACTAAGGATGTGACCATATTGACTACTTGATCAACCAGAATGATGGGCAAAGAGAAAATATTGATCATTCCATTAAATACAAGTGGGTTGAGAGAAAACAGAGGTTGAGGCTAGGAAAAAATCATGTGTTCCAGTAATTTTGATGCTTCGTCCATGCAAGGGTAAAGGTGAGTTTGATGAAATGCTCCACATAAACTACAAGGAAACTTGACTCTACTTTTGTTCTTCCCAACAGTATCCTGATTAGTTGACAGGAGGTCATCAACAAAGAAAATCCCCCTACAGAAAGGTGGATCTTCCCTTGGATTCTAGACCCATAATACCGAGACATAAAGATGCAAATGGACACTAACATCCCTTTAAATATGATGCAGACCCCGCTTCTCTCCTAAGGGCTGTGCGACCTCCCGGTCTAGGATCGATCAAGATATTGAGTCTGATTCACTCTCTAGGTCTCTACTAGACCCCAAACCCACTTACACAGGTCCTTTCTCCAAATGCGTAGGTCGTCTGAGACCCGTGACTTCTCTCCAATCATTTTTCGAATCTCAATGCCAAATGTGCACTAGCTCCTCTCGGCTAAGCCCTTTCTCCCTTGTGACCACTGGCGGTGACCATGCGCTTAAGTGAAAGGAGCATCCCGATTTTACATTTCGCGACCCTAGGAGTGTTGCTACCTCCATTCATCCGGTAGCAGAAATTGTGATGACCCAAGATCTACAATCTAGATATTCCCTTGATCGACGACTACAATCGAGTCGACGTTTCGCGTTTCGTGACTTCAAAGTTCCCTTGCCTCCATTCTCCCGATAGTCGAAATTGCGATGGCACTAGATCAATGGTCCATGTCTCTCCTCAGAACTATCATTCATGATGATTTCGGGACTTCGCATTTCACGAAATCAAAACACTTGTCACCTCCGGTCCTCCGATCCCCGAAATGCCGATATTTCACCCTGGACAATCAATGGTCCAACTCTCTCCTGGATATAACAACTCAGATCAAGTCGTGGATTCAGATCAAGTTCCATATACTCAAAATGAGATTCATTCATTAATGAAAACACAATATAAAGAATTGCAAGCAATGTCCACACCATACACTGGGTCAATTTTCCTCTGTTATATTCATAAGTGAAAATGGTTACAAGTGTAAATAAACAACATAAACTAAAAACTTCTCCTAATCTCTATTCCAGCCATATACCGACTAACTAGCCCCATTTGGGCGTACAAAACCTCTATTTATCTCAAAGGGCTCTTAGGGTTCTCCCTGGCTACTTATCTACTCTAAAACTTAACCTAATGACTATCTGGACCAGTCGCATTCCAGAGTCGTAGTGGAATCTCCTACTTCGCTCGCAATCATTCAAGCGTGCCTCAAAAGATTTTTTCGGTGCCGAGTTAAGGTGGATTTCAAAATTTTGGCTGCAACTTCCAGCATTAAGGTCTCGTATAGATTCCCAGACGCTGATAGGTCTTACTGCACGCGAGTGACAACAATGCTCCTGCATCATACTCCCCTTGAAAAAAATTCATGGACTCCTGTCCATGAGATTCTGTACTGAATTTCCATGCTTCTGGATAACAACTTCATTTCCCAACTGGCATCTTCTATTGGGTGTCCCTTCCACTTGACCAGATATTCAAAGTAGGTCTTCTTGCTAGTTTTTTTGCAAATCCTTTGATCAACAATCTTCTCCATTTGTGGTTTTTCTGCTATTGGCATTTGTTTCTCCCACTGAATCTTCTCTTGATCTTCTGACCCCTCTATGTCATCTTTCCTATAAGGATACAAGTCCGAAACATTGAATACGGGCGATATACCCACATCATCTGGCAACTCAATCTCATAGGCGTTTGCATAAAACTTCCTCAAGATCTTACATGGCCCTATTTTCATAATATTTAGCTTTTTATATGTCCCCCTAGGGAACCTTTCCTTCCTCATATGTGCCAAAACCTAATCTCCTACTTCAAATTGAAGTTCTTTGTGATGTTGATCAGCTTTGCATTTGTACTCCCGGTTAGAACTCTGCAACTGTCCTCTAATCTGGCTATGGAGCTTCTGCATTTTTGTAGCAAAATATTCTACTCCAATGCTCCTGATCTCATTCTGTTCCAAGTCTCTCAACTCAGACACTCCCCTGGGTTGCATTCCATATAATATTTCGAATGGGATCTTTCCATTGCTCCTTCTTGGTGAGTCATTATATCAAAATTCTGCTTGTGGCAGAATCTGATCAAACTGATTATGGTGTTTAGTGACCAAACTCCTCAATAAGTTTCCCAAACTTATGTTTACCACCTCAGTCTATCCATTTATCTGAGGATGATAAGCTGAGCTGAAGGACAGGTCTGTCCCCAACTTCTTCCATAGTGTTCTCCAAAAGTGACCAACAAATTTTGTGTCTGGAGGAATCGAAGGAACCACAATATTGTTAATCGGAGGTCGACGTTTCGAGTCCATATCAGGACCCATCTAAGCTTGGGTAAAGAATAAACCAAAGAGCATAGATAAATAGTAAACTTACGAGGGAGAAACTAGAGTCTTGAAGTCGGCTTTAAATTTTTTTATTAAAAAGATTAGGGTTTTCTTTTTGTATTAAATTATTAATTAATTTGTAATTTTTTATTAATTTCAATCTATTATTAAGGTAAATTATAGACTAAGATATTATTATAAGAGGTTTCTTCATTTTATTCAAGTGTATTAATGAAATCATGTTGTGTATACTATTAGTTATATTAAATTGTATTAAGGTAATGTATGTTTAGAATCAATTTTTAATGATGTAATGTTTAGAGTCAATTTTAAATTTTCTAATTTTAATTATTATTCTATTTTAAATTATTTTATTTTAGAGTAATATTAAAGTAGGAAAAAGGTTTTAAGGGAGAAACTTTGTTAATATTGAAACTAAGGTTTTAGGTTTTAGGTTTATTAATATTGGGAAATAGTTTTTAGTTGAGAAAGAGGGACCTAGGTTTTTAGGGTTTTAAAGGGAAATTACCTGGTATGTCTGTCTTGGATTAGAGAAACCTAGTTTTAGCTGATTTCTAGGCCATTATCTCTATTTAAGTTGTTAGGGTGATTAAGGATTTCGATGGCTTCTTTGATTATGCGTTTGAAGAAGTGATCTTCCTTGGCTAAAATTTTTGTGTCTTCTAGGCGTATGTGGTATTTGGAAGAATAAGAGTGTTTGGCTAAAGCTTAGGTGTGTGTACGTTCATTTTTTATATCCGTTCCATGTTCTTTAATTCTGATTTGAAAGGAACGAACAATTTCTCCCATGTAGCATTTACCACAGGAGCATTCTATTTTGTAAGCGCCTTTACATTTCTTATGGCCAGGTTCATCTTTAATGTATTTCATTTTTTGTTTGATGGTTTCCGAGGGTTTAAAGGAGGTCTTAATCTCTTTCTTTCTGAGCACATTGGCAATCTTATCAATTATTCCTTGGATATAACAGAAGCTTGCATGCTTAATCAATCCAAAATTATGGAAAATAGTGGGCACCCTGCCTCCCTCAAAGCTGAAAAAGAATGCCACATTGTGCACGCTAGGCATAAGAAGAAGATGGATATTATGTTAAAGAACACTGCAAGAAAAAATGTAGGAACTAACAAAGACAACAATCCCGCGAATAGAAAGGTGTTTAACCTCTCCTCACATGCACTTGACATTGCCGAACTGAGCGTCCTCGAAAAGGGACTGAATTTTGAGATCTCGCCCACCTCCGTCTCGATAGATAATTTGATATGTTGCATAGAAGAAAGTATAAAAAACCTAACAGATGAGGACATGGGACAAGTTAGACAGGATTTTGCCTTCATCTTAAGAAAATCGAAACCCCCAAGGAGCAACATCAGCAAAGAGGAAAGACGAGCCATTACAAACCTTAGAAATAATACGAACTTAGCTATCCAAAGAGCAGATAAAGGTGGTGCCATGGTAGTAATGAATCAAGTAGATTACAACATAAGAATGATTGAGCACTTGTCTCAATGTGGGAGCTACGAGAAGCTTCCTAGTAACCCCATTGCAAAGATCATGAAAGAAGTCAAAATAGCTATAAAAAACTCCAGCCTAGATGATAGAATAAAAAAGTGGCTTCTCCCGAGTAGTGAGATTACTCCAAGAATCTACGAGCTAAATAAAATTCACAAAGACGGGGTTCCCCTTAGACCTATAGTAACCAAAATAGGCTCACCCACTTACGAACTGACCAAGTATGTAGCAAAAATCCTCGGCCCCCTAGTAGGTAACGCAGACTCCTTCATTAAGGACTCGAATGATTTCGTAAAGATCATCAAGAAGGAAAAAATAAAACCCGAAGACATCCTTATTGGCTTCGACGTTGTCTCGCTTTTCACAAAGATCCCATTAGAAGAAGCCATTCAGGTTGTTAAAGAAGTGATAGACTCAAAAACAACAAAACTAGTAGAGGTTTGTCTCCGCTCCACATTTTTTAGCTATCAAGGGGAATTCTATGAAGAAACAAGCGGCGTAGCCATGGGATCCCCACTTTCTCCCATTGTTTCCAATCTCTTCATGGAAAACTTCGAGAAAAAATCCCTAGATTCCTTTCCTCTTAAACCATTAAGATGGAAGAGATTTGTTGATGACACGAACATACTTTGTCCCCACAGTAGAGATGAACTAGATAAATTCTTCCAACATCTAAATGGTATCTCCAAAGACATCAAATTCACAATGGAACTTGAGGAAAATGGTAACATTCCCTTCCTAGACGTACTATTCAAAAGGAAAGAAGACGAGAGTCGTGGACATAAAGTCTATAAGAAAAAGACCCACACAGAAAACTACCTTCATGCTACCTTCACGCTAACTCTCATAACCTCGCTACAAAATCTAAGATCGACTCAACATTAAACACTACCATTAATATGACTGACTCTTCAACTACTCACCTGAACTCGAGAAGATATAAATCTTCTCCATTTATAACTTCACCGCTGACAGACTGATTTTAAGTAAACGTGCGACTTTGAACTTGCAGATTGTCAGACTGACTGACTAACATTTTGGATACTGACATATTGACTGACTAACATTTTGGATACTGACATATTGACTGACAGACAAATCAACAGATACGTGAAGATCTCATCGAATTGTAATTACTATTTCCAATACTCCCCCTTATTTATAAGTAGGTGGAATTACAAAAGAAAATTACAACAAAAAATGAGTTTACAATTTTATTGTCACTCATCTGTTACTGCGCAGACTCCCAGACTACTGCGTAGATGCTAAAATGCATATCTTGTTAAATCCTTTGTAAAAATGTTTGCAACTTGATCTTTTGACCTGCAAAACTCTAAACATATCTCTTTGTTATTCACCAATTCTCTGATGAAATGATACCTTGTATCATTGTGCTTAGTTTTCTTTTGAAACACATAGTTCTTTGATAACATGATGGCTGAATTGTTTTCACAGAAAATTGTTGTTGGTTCCTGTTGGTTCTTGTTGTTCCTGCAACAAATCGTTTAGCATCCTGCTTCTGTTGAAGAAAGAGTCACTATGAGCTGCTTCCTTGATGCCCATGATACCATACCTATTCCAAAATGAAATGTGTACCCAAAGGTACTTTTTCTGTCATCTATGTTGCCTCCACAATCACTGTCAGTGTATCTAATGAGTCTGAAATATTCTGAAGTGGAGTATTTAATGCCAAAATATTTTTTTCCATTCACATATCTCATGATTCTCTTTCCTTCTTTCCAATGTGGTTCTTTTGGAGTTTCTATGAACCTTGAAATTAGACTCACTCCATACATAATATCAGTTCATGTCATTGTGAGATACATAAGACTCCCTACCAGTCTTTTAAACAATGTGGGATCCACCTTAGACCCTTTATCTTCCTTGTTTAAATTCAATCCTACTATGACAGGTGTTGGTGTTGCTTTTGTATTCATCATATTGAATCTTTTCAATATTTCATGCGCATAAATATACTATGAGATAAATATACCAGTTTTGGACTAGTGAACTTTAATTCCCAAAAAAATCTCATAAGCCCTAAATCAGTCATTTCAAATTCATCCTTCATGTTTGACTCGAATTCTTCTATGCCAAAATTACCTGAAAAAATCAAATCATCTACATATAGACAAATAATTAGCATATTACCTTGATGATTTTCTTTGATGTACAATGTTGGCTCACTTTCACTTCTCTGAAATCCATTATGTGTCAGATAGGAATCAATGCGACTATAACATGCTCTCAGAGCTTTCTTTAACCCATACAATGCTTTATTCAATATATACACTTTTTCTTCTTGTCCTGGAAACTCATAACCTTGTGGTTTTTCCACATATACTTCTTCTTCTAAGTTTCCATTCTTCACATCCATCTGATAAACTTGCCACTTGTACTGCATGGCAATGGCTAACATAGTTCTGACTGTGTCCATGCGTGAAATTGGTGAAAATGATTCATTGAAATCAATTCCAGGTTGTTGTGTAAAGCCTCTTGCAACTAATATTTCCTTGTGCTTCTGCACTTTTCCTTTTGCATCTTGCTTGGTTTTATAAATCCACTTCACACTAATCACATCCTTGTCTTCAGGTACATCTACCAATTTCCATGTTTGATTTTTCTCTATGCATCAGATTTCTTCATCCATGGTTCGTGCCCATACATAATCTTTGACAACTTATTCAAAGGTTAATGGATCATCTATTTGTGAAAACAAGGTGAAAACTGAAAATGAATATTCTACATCTTCATTATAGATTTCACGTAGACTTCTTCTCTTTATTGGTAACATATTTGCTAATGTTGGATCTGGAGATGTAGAACTACTCGAACTGCTTGTTGGTGTTTACTACGCTCTAGGTGTAGACTGCACACCTATTGTTCTTACTGGAGTGTTTTGCGTCGCAGGGCCAGGTGTAGAAGGGAATGCGCACTGACTTGTACACAGTGTTTGAAACACCTCTTCTTCTGTGTCATCATGTTGCATCACATCAATAATTTTCATTGTCTTTGTTATGGTTCCATCCCATGCTTCATTCTCCACGAAATGAACATCGCGGTTGATTATGACTTTTCTTGCGACAAGGTCATACAACTTGTATCCTTTTGTTTCTTCAAAATACCCAACAAATATATATTTATGTCCTTTTTTGTCCAGCTTTCTTCTTAGCTCATCTGGAACGTGTGCGTATGTAACACATCCAAAAAATTTTAAATGCACCACATTATGCTTTAATCTCGTTCAGGCTTCTTGAGGAACTCTGTTCTTCACACTCTTTGTTGGACATCTGTTCAAGATGTATACTGCAGTTGCTACTACCTCAGCCAAATACTCATCTGAAAAATGTTTGGCTGACAACATAATGCGCACCATTTCCATGATGGTTCTATTCTTTCTTTCCGCGACACCATTTTCTTGTGGGGTGTATCACGCGGTAAATTTCTTGTATATGCCATGAACTTTAATTTTTTTTTGAAATTCTCTTGACATGTATTCTCCTCCTCTATCACTTGTTCGACACTTGATGTAATAACGACTTTATTTTTCCACAAGTGATTTAAACTGCTGAAAACAACCCAATGCGTCAGATTTATGCTTTAGGAAATAAATCCATGTCTTTCTTGATAAATCATCAATGAATGCTAGGAAATATGTACTGCCTCCTATTGATGGAGTTTGCATTGGTCCACAGATGTCTGAGTGTACTATTTCCAATGGAGATTTTTCTCTGTAAGACTTTAAAAATGGAAATGATTCTCTGTGTCGCTTGCCAAATATGCAGCCTTCACATTTCCTTTCTGGTTTTTCAATTAATGGAAAACCTTTTACCATTTCCTTTGTGTGTCGCAACTTTAGACCTCCAAAGTTCAAATGTCCAAATATGAAATGCCATAACTAGGAACCATCTTGTATTTCAGATTGGAATGTTTCCTTCATTTCTGTGCCATTTTCTCCTTTCTTGATACTACACGCACTATTTTCTTCATTGGAACTGCGCACACTTTCTGTTGTAAATGCAGTGTCTGACTGCACATATTTTGCTTTACCAATATCTTGCACTGTATTTTTCTTCTTGGCTGGATTCAATGTCAATGGGAACATTGTGTTACTTTTCATCTGGATTTTTTCAATAAGTAGATTTCTTGGGAATTTATCCATAATCACATAATGATGCAGGAGAATCACTCCACCTCAGCACACGCCAGCTGATTAGCATGATTGGTCTGCATTCAAGGAAGGGAGAGGCATCACCCTCCCATTTTTCCTTCGAAAAGTTTAAAATGTAATTAAGGAAATTAATGTTGTCAAGTTGGTAGAGCCAAGTTGTGCCTTCACACAAGCTATAGATGAAGTCACTATTAAGTGGCTGACGATAGAGGAATCTGTATCCAATTCAGATCATATTTCCATCATTGTAATCTGCCTCATTAGTCAGGAGTTTTGAATGGTGATTAGATCCACCACTGGATTAGTTTGGAGGGAAGCTCGACGCGCCCCTCTTGTATAAATCTTTGTATTGTATGCCCTTAGGGGGGTGTTGTTGTTGTTGTTGACACTCGGGTCGAGAGAGTGGCTAGAGAGGTTTATGAGATCCAAGACTTAGTCGTGGTCCAGACTCACATATTGTAATGGACATTCCACCATTAATAGAAAAATAATAGATTTTCTTGTTTGTTAATTTCTGTGTAATGGATGATTAGTATTGAAGGTCGTTCGTGTGTGTTTATTCTATAGATGCATGTTAGAAATTGTCTATAGGGATAGAATTATAATCTTCTATCTGTGAGTGTGTTGGATTAATTTTGGTTCTCTAGGCTAAGTGGAAGGAGTGCACAACAAAGAGTTGAAACATTGTGACCCAATGCAAGCAGTGTGTGTTTGAACTCATTCGAGTTAGAAGAGAAGCTTCCAGGAGGGCATACCAGGATAATTCACAGATTCGGAGGGGAGTTTCAAGGTTGATGAATACCTTGGAAATAAATTCTTCGTAGGAGAAGACATAGTGCAGAGTTACTGAATACTCTGTAAGACTCTGCCAGGAGGGCATTGAGCTAGTGCGAGTGCGCATAGGAGCAACACATTTTGGAGTGTTGGAGACATTGAGAGAATCCTAGGGTTGTTGAACACTCTGAGGAAGGAAGGCTTTGCAAGTGTGCATCGATCGAGGAAAGGATATTCCTTAACACTTCTAGAAGGGATCAGGAAGAAGCTTTCAGAAGGCTGAAATGAGAACAAAGAGTGCACCAAGGATAGAGTAAGTTCATCTTACAAGCTAAGGAGGAAGAGAATTAAGTTGCTAGGAGGGCATCAGAAAGTTCGTGAAAGGACACAAGAGAACTGAGAACCTTTAAGGTTTCAAGTCGAACAAAATATAATAAGAGCTAGCACAGAACTCTGCAAGGAGTGCAGAAGAAGGGTTGAGAAGATCCTAAGTCTCTTGAATAAATTATTCTAAGTGCGCAAGGGGGTTGAGGACTCATAGAAGTCCTGAAGGCAGCATAATCGTCCATCATCGGGAGGATACAAGTGGTGAAATATCAGGAGATATGGTAGTTAGAGCTCTGGTAGGTTTTCCAAGAGAAAACATAAGTTTTTGCGAAGTCACGAAGAGCGGTTTGAATCCAGACCGTTGGATATGGAAGGGACACATGGAAGAAATCCACACATTTAAGAGGAGTAGTACTCCAAAAGTTTTTTGAAAAGGAGAGAGCAAGGTTGTCGAAGCTTCGAAGAGCAGAGTAGATCTTGGTTGTCGATCGTCAAGAGGCACGTGATGTTAGATCGCAGAGTCTAGAAGGAAGTACTCTGGAAGAAATTAGTGGAAGACAAGTGAGAGAATCTCGAAGGTTGGAGTTCAAATATATCACATCCATCAATTTGAAGGAGGGAGGGGGAATGTTGATCCTCACACCATTTAAATATATCCAATTCGGAGTTTGGGAACGTAGGAGTTGGCCATTGTGGAACAAGCCAAAACCCGAAGCTCGAAGCACTTTTGTGGTAGAGCCTCGGGAAACAACCCAAGGTCATATGATAAAAAGAGCTTGGAATAGAGAGCTAAGTTCCACCACTAAACTTCCTTTGAAGGGCCAAGAAGAGAGTTGCGGGGTTAAGGGGACCTGCACTTTGAAGAAAGAGGGACCTGTGATAAAGCATATTGGGTTCCAGCAAGGAGCCAAAGAGTCGATTCTACTCAGGTATTTGAAAGATCCTATACCGAGAGGTCGATCAACCTCGAAGGAGAGAAAATAAGGGGAGGGGGGTCTGCGCTAGGTGGTATCAGAGACATGATTTTGTCTACAGAGTGTAGAAAAGGGAGAGACGGTGAAAGGAGATACTTTGATACTAGGTGGTATCAAAGCCATGATTTTGTTTGCAGGGTGTAGACAAGGGAGAGACAGTGAAAGGAGATACTATGCTACCAAGTGGTATCAGATCCTGAAATTGTTTTCAGGAAAAGGAGACAGTCTTTCTACATTGAGTAGAGTCAGAGCTTGAATTCTCCTTTAGACAACAGGTGAATAAGGACATAGTGATATGCTCTATGAAAACTGTTGTGAGGTGCGTAAAATATGATAAACAACCAGGAAGGATGCAAGAGAAGCAATATGGCCACTGGAGGTCACCAACACGGTCGAAGAGAAGACTACTCGCAGAAGAGAAAAGCGGAGATGGACAAGGAGCATAGCGAAATCTGAGCAGAGATGGAGAAGCTAGAATTTAAGATGCAACAAGAGGCAAAGGTACACTGGATATACGAGTGGCCTTTGAAAAGGAAAGCTAAGTGGCCTATTCAAAATTTTTTGGCCAGAAGGCAACAACAGGTGTTAAAAATATGGTTGAGATATGTCGAAAACCTCAATGGCTTGGGAAAGAGATCTGGCAGAGGTCTCATAGATTTCCAGGTGGGCAATGAGAAGGGATCAGTTGATCTCGTAAGATTCCAGGAGGGAAGAGGAGACATCCCGATTTTCCAGGTAGGCAAGGGAGAAGAGATGAGATGAGCTGAAAGTTCATGTCAGCAAGGGGTGTTGGAAGATGGAGAGGAGGAAAAAGAAAGGCCTCATCCATATGAATATTCATGCGGAGCTGCAAGCCGCGTGAATGAAGATGATGACAAGTTTAAAACTTCTTTCACAGAGTAGAAGGATCAAAGGAATGTTCTAGTCATTGGGGGAATCCAGATGTTCCTGCCAAGTAGCCGAGGTGAGGCTAGCATAGGTATTGCAGATGAAACAAAAGGACAACAAGCTGAGACTTTGATGAAGGAGAAGGAGCAGGTACTGAATTCTACCCCAACCAAAGAGGAGCACCCAATTGAGTTACTCACTCAGTGGGAGATGGAGTTAAAGGCATTGGAGGATTGTTTGGACAGTTCAGAACTAGGAGGTGGTTTCCATGTGATAGCCATGCTAGAGGAGACATACCAACGCGAGTTGCAGCTGGAGGAGGTTGGAGTCAAACCAACGCAAGAAGAACTAACAGGAGTTAGTTTGTTAGAGGAGGCAGTTGAACAACAGTTCGGTAAGGAGACTGTGGAATTGGAGTCTGCAGTAGAGTGACCAGTCAGCACCACCGGAGATGAAATAATCTTAGAAGATTAGGATGATCTACCCTCATAGCAGCATGAAGAGTCGTAGCCGAGCAGACTGCACAAGGAAAACCATTCAATGGAGTAGTTGGAAGAGGTGATATGGGAGATAAGGGAGATGATGTCGAGGTCAAAGGAAGAAGCTGTCAGCAAGGAGAATATGGACAGAGGAAAACTTGCACGAGTAGCATGAGAGATTTTGAAGCAACACCAACGAACCAAAGGAAAAAGAGGACAACTGCAAGAGAAAGTTTTGGATCCTGGAGGATGTCAAAAAAGCTGGGAAGCTCATGAGCAGGAGCTCATGAATTTTCATATCCGTGGAGTATGATGCAGGAGCATCGCTCTACCTCAACACGTGCTAGATGATTAGCATGATTGGTGCACATTCAAGGAAGGGAGAGGTACCTCCCTCTCATTTTCCATTCGAAAAGTTTAAAATGTAATTAAGGAAATTAATGTTGTCAGGATGGCAGAGCCAAGTTGTCTCTTCGCACAAGCTATATATTAAGTCTCCATTAAGTGGTTGATGGTAGGGGCATTTGTATCCAATTCGGATTAGATTTCCATCATTGTAATCTGCCTCGTTAGTCATGTGTTTTGAATGGTGATTAGACACCACTAGCTTAGTTTGGAGGGAAGTTCATAGAGCCCCTCTTGTATAAATCTTTGTATTGTATGCCCTTAGGGTTTTGTTGTTGTTGTTGTTGACACTTGGGTCGAGAGAGTGGATAGAGAGGTTGATGAGAGTCGAGACATAGTCGTGGCCCAGACTCACATATTGTAATGGACATTCCACCATTAATAGAAAAAGAACAGATTTTCTTGTTTTTCAATTTATGTGTAATGGATGATTAGTATTGAAGGTCGTTCATCCATGTTTATGCTCTAGATGCATGTTAGAAATTATCTACAGGGATAGAATTATAATCTTGTATCTGTGAGTGTGTTGGAATAATTCTAGTTCTCTAGGCTAAGCACAAGGGGTGCGCAACAGAGAGTTGAAACTCTATGAGCCAACACAAGGAGTGCGTGTTTGAACTCATTCAATTTAGAGGAGAAGTTGTCAGGAAGGAACACCAGGATAATTCACAGACTCGAAGGGGAGTTTCAAGGTTGATGAATACCTTGGAAATAAATTATGCATAGGAGAAGGCATAGTGCAGAGTTACTGAATACTCTGTAAGACTCTGCCAGGGGGGAATTGAGCTCGTGAGAGTGCGCATAGGAGTAGCACATTTTGGATTGTTGGAGACATTGAGAGAATCCCAGGGTTGCTGAACACTCTGAGAAAGGAAGGCTTTGCAAGTGTGCATCGACTGAGGAAAGGAGATGCGTTAACACTTCTGGAAGGGCTCAGGAAGAAGTCGTCAGAAGGCTGAAATGAGCGCAAAGAGTGCACCAAGGACAGAGTAAGTTCATCTTACAAGCTCAGGAGGAGGAGTGTTAAGTTGCTAGGAGGGAATCAAAAAGTCCATGAAAGGACACAAGAGAATTGAGAACCTCGAAGGTTTCAAGCCAAGAAAAATCTTAGAAGAGCTAGAGCAGAACTCTGTAAGGAGTGAAAAAGAAGGGTCGAGAACAACCTAAGTCTCAGGCATAAATTATTCTAAGTGCGCAAGGGGGTCGAAGACTCGCCGAAGTCTCGAAGGCAGCACAATCATCCATCATCGGGAGGAGATAGGTGGCAGTAGTTCAGGAGATCTGAGAGTCAGATCTTCGGAAGTTTTTCCAAGAGAAAACAAAATTTTTCGCGAAGTCGTAAAGAGAGGTTTGAATCCAAACTGTTGGATCTGTAAGGGACGTGTGGAAGAAATATGCACATTTCGAATGAGTAGTACTCTGAAATTTTTTCGACAAGGAGAGAGAAAGGTCTTCGAAGCTCTGAAGAGCGAAGTAGATCTTGGTCGTCGATTTTCAGGAGGCATGTGGTTTTAGATCGCGAGGTCCAGAAGGAAGTACTCCAGAAGAAATTAGAGGAATACAAGCGAGAGACTCTTGAAGGTCGGAGTCTTAATAGATCACAACCGTCAATCTGAAGGAGGTATGGGGACCATTTATGCTCATGCCATTTAAAGTTCGTCGATTCATAGTTTGGGAATGTCAGAGTTGGTTGTTGTGGAACAAGCCGAAACCCAAAGCCCGAAGCGCTTTTGTGGTAGAGCTACGGGACACAGCCCGAGGTCATATGATAGAAAGGGCCTGGCACAAAGAGCTAAGTGTCGCCGCTAAAATTTATTTGAAGGGACAAGAAGAGATCCACGAGGTTAAGGGGACCCGCACTTTGAAGAAACAGGGACCTGTGATAAAGCATATTGGGTTCTATCAAGGAGCCAAAGACTCAATTCGACTCAGGTATTCGAACGATTCTAGACTGGGAGGTCGAGCAGCCCTGAAGGAAAGAAAAAGAGGGGAGGCCGGTCTACGTCACATAATTATTATAATCCATGTAGATTATGTATCCTTTTTGTAACAACTGTCATGTGCTCATCAAATTATGCTTCAGACCAGAAACATAATATACATCAGACATAACTTTATGTTCTCCTTGCTTAGATACAATTTTTATACTTCCTTTTCCTAAGACAGTGACTTGGATATCTGTTCCAAGTGTAACCTTGGTTTGGACTGACTCATCCAAAATAATAAAAACAATTCTATGTTTCTTTTCATGTGGTTACCACAACCTGAATCTAAATACCATATGTCACATGGACTTGCTTGAACAATATTGAATTCAACTGGGATACTATAGGCATTTTTGCAGCGCGCACCATAAACATAGGATAAGTTTGGTTATTTGCGTTGTTTGATTGATCTTGACTTTGTTTGTTTTGATTATACTGTCTCTTCCTGCACTCATATGAATAATGTCCATACCTTTTATAGTAATGGTACTGAATCTTTGATTTGTCAGTTATCTGACAACTTGACTGACTAGTACTTGGGGTTGGACCTCTTCCACCATTATTTCCAGGATTTCTATTGCATCCACCACTGACAGAACTTATTCCTCTGCTTCTATAATTTTCTCTCCCCCTTCCTCTTCCATGGATTATAGATGACTTCACCACTGGCCGATTGATTTTGAGTAAATGTGCAGACTGTTAAACTGACTGAATGACAATTCGACTACACCACCTTGTAATTACTATTTTCAACAATGACAGGGTGCTTAATCTTTGAATATCATTGTTAACACTTAGTTCCTTTTTCTACTTACTTATTATATGGTGGATAATTAATTTTCATGAGTATAATGTGCCTACAAATACGTTCAGACTTTAGCATTTAAAAAGATATTTCACTATTGTTGCAAGTACTTATTGGTTATTCTAGATGTGAGTTTTCTCATGATAACATTCCTGTGTTAATATGCTTTGAGTGTTCACTTTTTTATTGTTTATACTCTACTTTAAATACTATGGGGTAATATACATTGAATGTTGAATTACTTTGAGTATGATTGTTTTATTGGTTATACTCTACTTTAGATACTATGGGGTAATATACATTGAATGTTGACATTACTTTGAGTATGATTGGCATATGGGATTGATCACTTTGGACACAATAAAAAAATCTGAGATCAAATCTGGTTTATGTTCTCAGTAATCAAATGATGCACTAATAATCAACGTGGACACATAATTATTCACTGCTCTATGCAATGTGTGGAATATTTCATGGACACAAACTAAGCATTCAGATCTTTTTTTTTATGGCTGAAGAAATACATTTATACTCCATGGTTCAACAATGCATTAATGATCTCTCACTGGAAAATTGGATGATATAACTTTGCTATAAGTTTGTTGTTCCCTTTTTTTGAAACAACAACTATCTACTTTGGTTCACCAATGCAAATACTTGAAACATGATCTCTTGATGATTGATGCTAGGATGTGATGAATGGAAGACTACATGATCTTGATTTCTTGGAATTATCTTGCGATGGTTAATGCCGTTCTTTATTAGTCCTCGCCGAAAGAAAAAAGGGACTATAGCATTCAGTTCTGCGTTGAATGAGCATTAATTCATGTTTAAATTTCAATACATATGGAAATGGATGCTTGTCCTGATTTGACATATTACACATATTAGTTCAATTTATATAAAATAAACTTTGAAATGATTTTTTGGGATCGATATGCAAATGTATGCTTGTGGTGATTTGACCTATTACACACATATGCAAATGGATGCTTGTCCTTATTTGACCTATTACACATATTAGTTCAATTTATATAAAATAAACTTTGAAATGATTTTTTGGGATCAATATGCAAATGGATGCTTGTCCTGATTTGACCTATTACACAGATATGCAAATGGATGCTTGTCCCGATTTGACCTATTACACATATTAGTTCAATTTATATAAAATAAACTTTGAAATGTTTTTTTGGGATAGATATGCAAATGGATGCTTGTCCTGATTTGACCTATTATACATATTAATTCAATTTATATGAAATAAACTTTGAAATGTTTTTTTGGGATGTATAGTAGAAATGGGGAATCAATTATTGGCGAAGTCCACAGGGAATCCTCATGACAATGGGTTCTACCCAGCAAAAGTTGGCCCACAAAGGTTGTTCCATATAGGCCATCTATTCATGTTTTGGAAGAATGAGTTGATACATCACTTTTCTTGCATTTGGAAATAACATGTAAAATAGATGAATTCATGTCCAACTTTGGGATTTATTTTGCAAATATAAATATAAATTAAAAAAAAAAAAACTGAAAATAAATTTTGACCATTTTCCTATGTTTGATATGTATTTTTATGTTGGTAGACAGGGTGTCAACCTTCATCATTTTTTCAAAGTTACAAGATAATATTTCTTTTAAGTTGCATGAGTATTTTAAGATATATTTATAAGTTTATTTGCCTATTCCTTGTTACATAAGCCCAATGGTGAGACGATCATAAAAACTTAACACACAAGCATACATGTAATTTCCAATAAATGAGATTGTTTCCTCTGTATTGAATTCACTTGGCATTGAATCACCTCTTCACCAACAAACACATATGAAATAGAAATTATAGAAACCAACAAATATGAAATATATAAATAAAAAATAATAGCATCACTTTCAATACCATAGATTTCAGTAAACAAAACTAGGAAAAATATGAAATATATAAATAAAAAATAATAGCATCATTTTCAATACCATAGTTTTTGATAAATAAAACTAAAACAATTATGAAATAAAAAATGAAAAAAACAACAAATATGAAATATATAAATAAAGAATAAGAACGTCATTTTCAATACCATAGTTTTTCGTAAATAAAACTAGAAAAAATATAAAATATATAAATAAATAATAATAACATCATTTTCAATATCATAGTTTTCAGTAAATAAAACTAAAACAAATTAGAAAATGAAACCACCTATGCATTACATTGAATCAATAGAAGAAGAAGAATATCAATGTTTCCCATAAATTAAACCACTCAAACTAGAGCATTGAATCCATGTGTATTAAATCACCACATTGTCAAGGACAAGCCTAAAATTTCAATTTTATCCTACTTATCAAGTGAAAATTTGATGATGGTAAACTTTGGTAGGAATGGAGTTTCAAGGAGCAAATCAAATATAATGCAATCTGGCATCCAGACCAAAATGGTGGCATAATTGTCAAGATTAGCAAATGAGAAATCTGGATAGACAAGAAAAATAGCCTTGTTATCAATTTCTAAGTGATTAGCCTCTGGCTTCTTGGTAGCAATTGATAGACAAAACATGAGAATAAAAGTTGAGTGAGGAAACTAGTAAGCAATCCTCACTTAGCTACTCCTAGGCATAACAAAAAAGGATGCTCAACTAAGTACCTACTATAAATTATGATGGGAACCTTACCCACTGAAATAAATACTAATATGTAGATTTGGTATCTACCTGTCAAATAAATCTTAAAATAACTTAGAGAGTTACTGGTTTTTCCACTAGATTTTTCAAGCACACATTTAGGTGAGAGTGTCTTTGAAGAATTTTGAAAGTCAATCTAGAGCTTCTGTAATAGAATAACTTGACCTTAGAGTGGGGCACTTACAAGATAACAATAAAGAAGGTTCTAATAAAATTGTGATGCTAGAGAAGGAGTCCATAGTAAGGTTAGGGGTTTAGTTTCCAAAGGCATGTCAATTTTCAAGAGTATAAGAAATAGTTAAGGAAAAACCCTAGTTATGCTAAGCAATGCTATAAACCCTAAAGATAAATCTCCTTCTGAGTTTTTGGTCTTCCTCGAAATATTAGTGATGCAGGAGCATTTCTCCAACTCGCCATACGCGTCAACAACTAGTGCAACAACTCACTTGGAGGGAATGGATCCCAAAGAATGATGCGCTAGCTGTCCCAATTTTTATTTTAAATCTCAAATTTTAATGACATTTAATGTAATTAAATGTTTGAAGGCTCAAGGAAAGTCGAGCCACGATGTTTGTACCTGCTGAATGTAGAGTTTCCTTTAATGGCTGACAACTAGGTGGATCTAGATCTGATTCAGACTAGATGTTTATTTATTGTAATAAAGCCTTAGTGGTAGGTTGTTTTTATTGTGAAGTGATAACACTAAGGTAGTCTAGAGGGAAAGCTTGAGAAGCCCCCTCATGTATAAATCAATGTAATGTATGTCAAGTAGAGGTTGTTGTTAGTCAATTAGTTAGCTACTAAGAAGAGAATAGGAGAGGAGAGGAGAAGGAACTTAGACTCAGTTGTAGTCCAGTCTTGTATACAGTGTAAAAGGACCATTCAGATTAATACAAAAGGAATATTTCCATGCATATGATTTCCTGTGTATTTTTAACTGTGTTTTCTAAATGCAATTGAATGGTTACTGTGTATGTTTATGAATTCCATGGATGTATGAATTTTCCATTTGCAGGAATATATATATTTCTCTATCAGTGTGAGTTTCTGAGTGTTCTGAACTCTTAAGGCTAGTGCAAGGAGTGCACACCAGAGTTTTTGAAAATATCTGTGAAGCCAGCGCAAGGAGTGCGCTAGAACTCTGATTCGAGTTCAGGAAGAGCATTCCAGATGGGAACACTAGAACAAGTCTTAAGATCAGAAGGGATAGTGAAAGGGAGTGCACATTAGAGTTACTGAACACTCTGAGGGAAAGTGAAAGGAGTTCACATACACTCGGTGAAGTGTAAAAGCTCAGAAGGAAATGAGGCTCTGCAAAGAGTGCATAGAGCAAGCGCATGGAGTGCGCAGGTAAGTTTTTAAAGTCTAAGACTTAGAGGAGATTCGAGTGAAAGGAGTGCATGAAGCCAACACACTACTTAAGTGTTGGTAAATCTTAGGAGGAAAAATCATAGAGTGCTTGGAGGGCACAAGAAGGTATTTGGAAAGAAAAAAGGGAGTGAACCCCTTGAAATTGAGGAGTTGAAAGCTCAGGAGGAAGAGCGTGAGTGCCAGGAGGACACGAGAAATTGTTAAAGGAACAAAGGGTCAAGAACCTTTGAAGTCCAAGTGCTTACAGGTTCAGGAGAGTTAGTGCAAGTGTGCACAGAGTCTCTGCAAGGTGTGTAGAGGAGGGGAACCTTTTAAGTTCTAGTTTTCAGAAAAGCACAAGGTGTGCGCATGAGACTTCATTAAGTCTCAATATCAGGAGGGAAGTGCAAGAGTGTGTAGGAGAACAGTCCAAGTCTCAGACTGTGGGAGAAGCAAAAGTGTGTGCTCACACTTCATCGAAGTGTTAAACAAGCTCAGGAGGTGTAGCGCAAGCAAAGGCCAAGGAGTCATCCCTGCAGGAGAATATTTAAAGGCCAAGCCTTTGAAAGTTCGAGAAAATTCCTTTATTGGAAGGAAAAAACAACCATGGTGGAGAAGAAGCTACATCAACTGTTAGATTAGTTGCAAGATTCAATTGGAGTCATTGGATCCAAGTCAAGACAAAAGGAGGAGCACATAGGGGAGGAGAACAGATCCTAGCCGTCAGATCTGAGCACAAGAATCGATAGTCATCGGATATAGGTAAGTAGCACATGGTTTAACCCTTGGATTCCTTTTGACTTTAGGAATTCAAAGATTTTATGAGCTTGAGTGCAAAGGAAATAGGACTCCCGAAGTCCCAAAGTCCAGAGAGAATCTAGACCATTGATCAGAAAAGAATACGTGTCAATAGATCAGGGGTAGTTCGGAAGCCCGAATATCTGAGAGAACAAAGGTATGGAGTGTTCAAGACTACCAAAACTCCAAAGATAAGAGTAAATCCTAGCCGTTGGCACTAGGACACACGCGTCACCAGATTACTAGTAGTTCAGAATTCGACAGTCAGGGGAAACAGGGGTGAAAAAGGATTTAATTCGAAATCTCCCGAAGGCCTGAAGGTCGGAGTTGATCTCGACCATTGGTCGAGGAAGTGTTATCACAATATTGGTTTATTCCTCAGCGTTGCATAAGTGGGGCTACCTACAGGCGCTACCTAATATTTCACAGAGAACAAAATCTGCATTTCATTATTCATTTTGGCAAATGAATACAATTGTTATGGGATTTTTATTTTGTTTTGGGAAAAATTGAAATTATATTGAGATATTCCCAATATCCAAGTTCAAGAATCAAAGAACCCATGGATTTATGCTACTGAATTGCATGCAAAAATACAGTCGGGCACTACCTACAGGCGCTGTGTAATATTCTAGCAGAGGCTAAATTGTGCAAAGTTATTCTGCCAGTTTTGAGTCACTAATTTAAAAATTGGGTTATGAGAAGTTGAGGATGTATTTTTGGAAATAGGAGGATGATTTTGTTAATGGAATTCCAAATAAAAAACACCTCTCTCATTTTTTCAAAATGTGTTTTGGTTTGAGAGATATTGGATATAGAAGTAGGCGTTGCGTACTCTGCACATTGGCATTGCGCACTGATTTCCTGTAGCGATCACAGTTTTGATATTCTCCTTGTTGGGAGGTTGCCACATGTCAAGGAGGGTTCAAATGACTTCTCAAGGATCAGTTAAATGTCAAGGGACACCTGCACCTAATATTTAGCTCCAGAAAAGGCCTCATGCATGAGGTGGAAACTATTTATTAATGACTTCCAACAAATTCTTGAAAATCAATAGTTTGTTGGATTTTTGTCTCTTTGACTATTGCACCTATCTCCAAGGCTTAAAATCCAATGGAGGAGATGGGATTAGACCTCCTTAGGTTATTTGGATTCTATTTTCTATTTAAAGAGGGAGATATCTCTTGGAGAAAGGGATTCATGAGCCAAGAGAGGCCAGAAAGAAATGTAGCAGGCAGTTTTCCTATGTGTGTTCATTTGTAAGCCCGTGGGAATTTTTTTGATTGTAAGCATTACTTCTATTGGAGACTCATGAGAGCTGTGATTTCAGATTGTAACTTTTCTTTTATATTTCTTCTTATTTTAATATATTGCATATTTGAGGATCAAGGGTTGTCAATGATTTATGGATCCCTAAGCAGTAGAGGATCTGTTGTATTTTGCCCATCAATCATTGTTTATATTCAAGTATTTGTTGATTCATTAAATTGAGAGGATCTTTATTTACTGAACATTCTATCTTATGCTTCCCTTATTCATTTCTTCCACCTATCAGCATATAATCTTGTTTTCTGTTAAGCATCTTTTGTGCCTTAGATGAGTGGGATGTTTGTGACTCCATTGCCCATTGGTGTAGCCTAAAGATCTGCAGTTTGTTGCCCTCTCTCTTTATTTATCCATCTTGCTGATCCACCTATTCAAAACCAAAGCTATCTTTTACATTCTAATGGGTGTTGATCTTACACTTTAGTAGTCAAAGTGTGACTTTCAGTGCTAACAGGAGGGACACGTGGAGAGTATATATAACCTCCACTAGTTTGGTGTTCGGAGGTTGTAAAGGGTTGTGTTGTGAAGGCACCCGAATTCCCAGATCTTGGAGAAGATCCAGACCATCAATCCTCCAGGACACGTGGACCATAGATCTCGCCTCCAAGTCACTGCAGAGTTTGACACTCCATAGGTATGTGTGTGTTAGCCTTTCATAACTCCAGAAGGATAGAGTCTCAGAGACGATCCTATCCATTGATTGCTGGAGAGTGGAGGACCGTCATATCTGGGAATCCTCCGTAGGTCCATCAATTCGATGTTCGAAGGTGTTGTGAGTTCTGACAACCAGAACTCCCAAAGCTCAAAGTTATGAATTAGATATCAGTCATTGGATGCTGGAAATATACAAACCGTTGATTTAGATCCCTTTGTGAGTTCGCATGCTCAGAGGAGTTGAGGTCTTGTAGGTTTGAAACACTCAGAGTCCGAAGCTCCGAGGCACCGAAGTAGCGCCTTTTGGGTTAGCGCCTAGTCATAACTCATGGTCACATGAGGTTTTGGCTGAAGTAAAGGTGATAGCACCTGAATTTTATTTTTAAAGGTAAAAATGGGTTTAGCCTACAGTTTTGGCTGGAGGTCACATGGGTTTCTCTGTTAAGGTCACAAGGCCCTCGCAAATGAAATTTCGCGTGTGGAGAAGGGAAAAAGGCCAATGGTAAGTAATTTTGAGGGATCAATAAGAAACTGAGAGTTGATTCAGCTCCAAAGACGATCGATCCTAGACCAGGAGGTCATGCGGACCCCATGAGGTGGTGGGGCTTTGCATCAAGTGGTATCAGAGCATGATTTTGTCTGTAGATAGAAGGAAAGGGAGAAAAAATTGTCTGATATCATCAAGTTGTATCAGATCCTAGATTTTTTTTTTTTTGATACCATCAAGTGGTATTGGAGCCAAGAATGTTTTTGCCTGATACCATCAAGTGGTATCAGAGTATATTTTTGTCTGTAGACAACATGAAAAGGAGAAGAAGAGAGAGCATTGATGCTCTATGTGAAGACTATTTGCAAGTGTGCAGCAGATAGAAGACAACCAGGTGGGTTGAAAGAGAAGGACTAATTGTGTTCTTGAAGAAGAGGAGATTCTGTGGAGCTCTTAAGGTGAGTAGTTGGAGTACAAAATCTAGAGAGCAAGGAGTGCTCAGGAGAAGTAAAATATTAGACAATGTTCCAAGAGGTGAATCAAGAGGCTAATCAAGGAGAATCTTGGAAGAGGATGACTGTAACTCATAACAAGCAAATGGAAGCTCACACACTTTCCAAGAGGGCAGGTATAAGGAGAAGATGACTACTAAAGGCCAGAAGCAAGGTCAAGGAGAATACCACAAGCAATTGAGAAAATAAGAGATGGATATAGAGCTTAAGGAGGCCCAAGAGAGGCTTAAAAACATGATGTTGATATTGCATCAGGAATCACAAGGGATCTGGAGGTATGAATGGCCCATGAAGCATAAGGTGAAATGACCTGTCAACAACTGATGGTCAGAAAACACAAAAAAGTGTTGAAGAGGTGGATGAGGCAAGTCGAAAACCTTAGTGACACAGAGGAGGAGATGGTTTGTTTCTGTGAACTAGAGGATGGAGAAAACCTCAGTGAGGAGGAAGAAGAGATATCGACTGAAGATATCACCGATTGCCAAGTGGGAAATGAGAAGAGAGCAGTCGAAGATCTCACAGATTTCTAGGTGGGCAATAAAAAGGGACCAGTCAAAGATATCATAGACTGCCAGGAGGGAAGAGATGAAATTTCCAATTTCCAGGTGGGAAATAAGAAGAGATAGATTGAAGGTCTCGCAGACTGCAAGGAAGGCAAGATGAAAAATTCATATTTCCAGGTGGGAAAGGAGAAACAAATGAGACTGTCTGAGAGTCTCGAGGACTCAGTTAGGAGTTCATATCAACAAGGAGTGATGACAAGAATGAAGGGGATGAGACTGTCTGAAAGTCTCAGAAACTCAGAACAAAGTTCAGATCAACTAGGAATGCTGACAGAGGAGGAGGATCAGAAATCCATTCTGATGATTGGGTGAATTAGAATATTCCTGCCAAGTAGCCCAACATAGGCTAATGCACATATTGCAGGTGCAGAATAAAGACAACCAACATAGACTATCTTGGAGGAGAAAAAGGAGAAGACATTGATATCTTCCCAAGAGATGAAGGAAGAGGAGCATCCAGATCAGATGCTCACTCAATGGGAGAATGAGTTAAAGTTGCTGGAGGATTGGTTAGACAATCTAGAGATAGAGGAATACTTCCAGAAGGGTGCGGTCATGAATAGTGGAGAAAATTCCAGCCTGAGGAGTAGATGGATGAATATGGACTTGCACCATCACAATGAGATAACATGAGAAGCGTGGAACTAACAGAAGTTAAATTGTTAGGGAAGATGGATGAGTGGAAGATCAATACCATGGTTGCATAATTTAAGCCTACAGTGGAGTGGCAAGTTGGGCCCATAGAAGGTGAAATCAGTATGGGATATTAGGACGATCTAGCCTTTAAATTGATGAAGAGAAAGAGATGTAGCAACAGGGAAGACTACATGAAAGAGGCTATCCATTAGAACAATTGGACAGGGAGATAGAGGAGATAAAGAAGCTGATGCTGGAGTGAACATAGGAGAAAATCAACAATAGATGGAGGCTAACCAGAGGAGGACATACAAAAGCAACACGACAACAACAGTAGCAACAAAAAGGAAGAGGAGCAGATGGAAAAATCCACATCAAACTTTGGGACCCTGGAGGATCTCAATCGCAACAGCAGAAGAGATATGAGAAGGAGCTCAAGATTTTTTTCAGCATGGGAGTATGATGCAGGAGCATCAATCCAACTCATCATACACGTCAGAAACTAGAGAAACAACGCACTTGGAGGGAATGAATCCCAAATAAGGACGCACCAACCGTCCCAATTTTGATTTTAAATCTCAAATTTTAATGAAATTTAATGTAATTAAATGTTTGAAGGCTCAAGGAAACCGAGCCAATGTGCTTGTACAGGATGAGTGTAGAGACTCCTTTAATGGCTGATAGTTAGGTGGATCTAGATCCAATTCATACTAGATATTTATTTATTGTAATAAAGCATTAGTGGTTGGTTGTTTTTATTATGAAGTGATAGCACTAAGGCAGTCTCGAGGGAAACCTCGAGAATCCCCCTCATGTATAAATCAATGTAATGTATGCCAAGTAGAGTTTGTTTTTATTCAATTAGTTAGCTACTAATAATAGAATAGGAGAGGAGAAGAGAAGGAATCAAGACTCAGTTGCAGTCCAGTCTTTTATACAATGTAAAATGACCATTCAAATTAATACAAAAGGCACATTTCCCTGCATATGATTTCCTGCGTATGTTTATATGTGTTTTTTGAATGAAATTGAATGGTTACTGTGCATGTTTATAAATTCCATGGATGTATGAATGTTCCTTCTACAGGAATAGATAGATTTTTCTATCAGTTTGATTTTCTGAGTGTTATGGGATCTTAAGTATAGTGCAAGGAGTGCACACTAGAGTTGTTGAAAAACTCTGTGAAGCCAACTAAAGGAGTGTGCTATAAATCTAATTCGAGTTCAGGAAGAGCGTGCTAGGTGGGCACACTAGAACAAGTCTTAATCTTAGAAGGGATAGTGCAAGGGAGTGCACAACAAAGTTACTAAACACTCTGAGGGTGAGCACAAGGAGTGCGCCTACACTCAATGAAGTGTAAAAGATCAGAAGGGAAGGAGGCTCTACAAGGAGTGCATAGAGCGAGCTCAAGGAGTGTGCAAGTAAGTTTTTAAATTCTAATAATCGGAGGAGAGTCGAGTGTAGGGAGCTCACGAAGCCAACACACCACTAAAGTGTTGGTAAATCTTAGTAGGAAAAAGCATAGAGTTCTTAGAGTGCACAAGAATGAATTTGGAAAGAACAAAGGGACTGAACCCTTTGAAACTGAGGAGTTGAAAGATCAGAAGGAAGAGCGTGAGCTCCAGAAGGGAACAAGAAACTGTTAAGGAATAAAGGGTCAAGAACCTTTGAATTCTAAGTTCTTACAAGCTCAGGAGAGTTAGTGCAAGTGTGCATAGAGTCTCTTCAAGGTGTGCAGAGGAGGGGAACCTTTTAAGTTCTAGTTTTCAAAAAAGAGTATGGTGTGCGTATGAGACTTCCTTAAGTCTCAATATCAAGAGGGAAGTGCAAGAGTGCGCAGGAGAAAAATCAAAGTCTTGAACTATGGGAGAAGCGCAAGTGTGCACTCACACTTCATCAAAGTGTTGAACAAGATCAGGAGGTGCAGTGAAAGTAGAGGCCAAGGATTCAGACCTGTAGGAGAATATTCAAAGGCTAATCCTTTGAAAGTTTGAGAAAATTCCTTTATTGGAAGGAAAGCACAACCATGGTGGAGAATAAGCTACAACAACTGTTGGATTATCTACAAGATTCAACTAGATCCATTGGACCCAAGTATAGACAGAAGGAGGACCGCATAGGGGAGGAGAATAGATCCTAGCCGTCGGATCTGAGCACAAGAATCGACGGTCGTCGGATCTAGGTAAGTAGCGTGGGGCTTAACCCTCAGAGTCCTTTGGACTTGGTGAACTCAAAGATTTTACGAGCTTGAGTGAAAAGGAGAAAGGACTCCTGAAGTCCCAAAGTCCAGAGAGAATATGGATTGTTGACCAGAGGAGGATATGTGTCAACAGATCATGGGTATTTCAGAAGCTCGACTATATGGGAGAACAAAGGCATGGAGTGTTGTTACAGAAAAATCCCACTGCGGATAGGTGGATCTTCCCTCAGATTATAGAATCCTAATACTGAGACAAAAATATGCAAATGGACACTAACATACCTTTAAATATAGTTAATCTAATCAAAAGAAAGAGAGGGAGAAGGTATGATGTACCTTGTTTCGAAGCTCGTCCTCGCTTAATCCAATTTGAGCTTGATCTCCAAGATCCTTAGCACGACACAATACCTGCAATGCAATGGACAACGAAGAAAAACAAATACTTCGTACTCTACCAAGATTAGTTTAAACCAAATTCATCCATAATAGACAAGCATATGTAAAGACACATAAAATAGAAGTAAATAGTCCAAGCATATATTAATGAGAACATTAAAAAGAAACTTACAATCTGTACATGCAGTTGTAGCAGCTTCTCCAAGTCCTCCTCATCCAACCCTTGCATGATTCTCCCAAGATCATAAGTTTGATATCCAAAATATTTCTCCCAAGATCATAAGTTTGATACCTCAAATCCGCCTTTACTTCTCCATGGAAATCCCTCATTAGATAGTATTTGGAGGCTTAACCACCATGGAGAGGATCACTCATCAGATCCACTAAAATGGGATCTCCAAGATATTTAGGGAGAAAATATCTCTGAAGTATTTTAGGGAGGAAATATCTCTCAAGTATTTTAAGGAGAAAATATTTCAACCATCTATGAGATCCTCAACCTCCCCTAAAAAAAAAGGAAACCAAATGTGAGGTGGATTCTCACACTAAATTAATTTCCTTTTCATGAATATTAATAATAATTCATGTGCACATAGTATTTTTACCTTCATATAATATATTTCTCCTCGACAGTGACTGTGGATTATGACATATGTTATTTCATGGTTTCGAGGTGTATTCGACACTTAGCAAAGTGCATATGACACTTTTACGACACTTGTGACACTTAGGGAGAGGTACCCAGGTGTGGAAATTTGATGTGTAACAATATTCCCCCTAAAGTGTGAGGTCAAAAGAGAAACTGATGGCTAAAACACTTTACAATTCTTCATTGCAAGGGCATGGATTAGGAGAACCTGGAAGAATCTGCAAACAAGCATCAAACTATGCTCGTGGCTCCGAGTTCAATCCCCAAGTTTCTATTCATTTTTTAACGAGCTTGCTACAAAGAGGAAAACTATGCTCATTGTTGATCACACCAGCCACACTAAGAGGGGGGGATGAATTAGTGTGTGGACTTTTATAAATTTTCTTCTTTCAAGTTAGCAGTTTAGAACATAATTGTACACATTAAGAACAATCAAATCATAATCATAATGAACACAAGAGATACCAGATGTTTGTATAATATTTTGTATAATTTACATATATATATGTGACTATAGTAATGAGGGTTTTCCTAGCACCAAATATTTTGTATAAGCACCAACTTAAGTAAGGAGCACCAACTCCTAGGAGAGAAATAACTCTCAAGCAAGACCCAACTTGCCACAAGACCCAGCTTATTGATAGAATGAAATCTATCCAGCTAGGGTTCATATAGTACTTCAACCAACTCTAGTAGCAATGATCCATTTATTGAATCAAATCTATATCATGGTCAGAGGTATACCACAAATGCTCATTACTTCACTTCATCTTCTCTCTGAAATTTGCTCCTTCTTAACTTCATCTTCTCTCTGAAATTCACACCTTATTCACTTCAACTTCTCTTTGATATTCATACCTTCTTCACTTCATCTTCTCTCTGATATTCACACCTTTCTATGTCAAAGAATCATCATTATAGAAATCACCGACCTCAGGTATAGATCCACCTCTTCCCCACTCTCATCTTATCTTTCAAGTGAACCAATCATGGTTGTATTTATACACGTTTATGATCAAAACTTGTTTAAGTCATTGGGATGACTTGTGACACAAGTTACAACTAACTTGTCCATTTACAATAATTTTGGGACCACCAGAGAACATCATTCTGGGTCTTCAACTTTAAACTTGACATCTCCCCTATTTTCATAAATCGATCACAGGTATGGATCGATTTCCTTTGTCTCTACGATTGTTGCAGAAATCAAATATTGTAGAGGCACTTATTTCAAACCATTTACATATGATGATACATGCAGGATCGCAGGATTATTAATTTAAGCGATGCTTATTCTTTTGCCCTTTGTTTCTTTATGCCATACGACCTCAGGTGGTGACCAGACACTAATCCAAGTGAGTGATTGATAACTTATCAAAATCAACAATCATGTTTTAATGTCACGATCAGATGGATGATTCTCATTTACTTTGGGACTTTGACTATTCGTGGCTCTCAAATTCTAGAGTAGCAATTCCTCTGGAGTGATTACCTGCCGAATAAGTCATATAGGAGTGGTGACCGCTTTTTGGCAGTTAACAATTCCACTTATTCTATCCTTCCACTATACTTGATCAATGGTCAAGAACTCTCCCAAAGTATTCTTCAGATTGGATGACTCATGTCCACTTCGGGACTTCGGGAATTTGCTGGTGGTGAAACTCCCGAAGTAAAAAATCCCAGAGTGATGTAAATTACTGACATCACTTTTTGACGTGGCACTTCCTAAGTGGCTATCACATGTCACCTAGATTGATGGATTACATATGCCAAAAGTACCTATGGGACCTTGACACTTGTCACCACCTGATTGGGCCATGTGTCCTAGTTGACATCACTATCGATGACGTTGGATATCGATGTGAGTGCTACATGTCTTAACCTCGTGACTTCGAAACTTTGACCTTCAAGACTTCGGGTAATTTGATTTCTCCACTTCCCAATTCTCCCGAAGTGAGATTCCTCGAAGTGTAAACCTCGAGTAACTTTGACTTCATCTAATGGTCATTTTTTAACTTGAAAAGGATTAACATGATCCAATGATTGTCGGGAATTTGGCTATTCTAGATTTCAGGCCTTTTCCCTTGCTTATCCTATCCTTCTACTTTCCTCGATCTGATGGTTAGGATATCTCCTGAATTGTTTCCTTAGATCAGGCAGACTACGTCTACTTCGGGACATTTTTGGCTTACTCTGTCCTTCCACTAAACATGATCTGATGGTATTGATATCTCCCAAAGTGTTCTTCAGATCAAACGGTCCTCATTTACTTCGGGACTTTAGCCTTTGGGCGATCTTACTTGTTCTCAACCCTTTTCTCCCGAAGTGGTCAATGCCAAAGTTTGAGCACTATTCTTATCTGGCGATCATCATGTATTGTCTAGATATGATGGTTCTCATTTACTTCGGGACTTTGGGGCTCCGGTATTCGTCTTTTCTTATCCTATCCTTCCACTGAACTTGATCCAACAGTCGATGTGGATTTCGAAACTGTAACTTGCATGTGGTTTAGTTTGTCTCCCAAACTCCGCAATTTGAAGTTGTGTGATTGTTGGTGGATCAACCACAACCGTCGATCTTTGAGTCTATGAGATCTGACGATCTAGACTAATTGCAGGATTGCAAATAACATGTAGTTTAATTCTCCCTTCGTGGTCTGGAATCAATCCCTGCCCTTGATCTGGCACTTGCGTATCCAACGGTCACAACTTGATATGATTGTTTGGTGGATCGACCACAGTCTTTTATCTTTGATTTGATGATATCTGATGATCTAGACTAATTGCGGGATTGGAAATATCATGTAGTTAAATTTTCCCTTCGCGGTCTGCAATCAATCCCTACCCTTGATATGGCACTTGCATATCCAACGGTCACGACTTGATCTGATCGTGTTTTTGCAATGCACTTTCCCTTCTAAGCTTCATGTGCGTCATCTCTTCTGAGCTTCTGATCTTTATTCGCTAACCCTCCTGAGATTTAATCTCTGCATATTGTCATACTGTTTGACATCAATGAAAACACATCAATGATACCTGCATATATTTATTTGACATGAAATTTGCATACTATTATACTGTTTGACATCAATGAAAACACATTAATGACACTATGTCCAACAATATCCCCCTTTGTCACTGATGGAAACAAACCAACTTCATACACAATCTCCCCCTGTGATGATGCTTCTCTCCTCTAAATTTACTCTCCCCCTTCGACATTAATGGAAAAGGATTTCTCCTCCTATGATCTATCTGTCTATATGCTACTGATCAATATCTAAACTCTGGTAACTCCCCCTGCAATCATGCTCTGCCTGCCATAAATGAATAACTCCCCCTGTCACTATTCTCTCTCTGCCTCTGATTGTTCTCCCCCTTTGTTTCTAAAAGGGTATCTCTTCCTAACAAGGTCTCTCCTCTTTTTATCTCTATAGCATTTCATGTATATCATTTTGTACATTATAATGTTGCTACTATGGATACTGTTGACCTACTAGAACACTGTGAAGTTGTAGCTCATATTTTTCAAATGACCCTTGGATTTGTCCATTGATTCTCATCGATCTCCTGCCAGATGTATCCATCTCTATCCATGATAACTTTCTATTGTACATTGCTCTAAATTCGTCTGAGAAATTTTATACTATGCCTGTCACATGACTGCAATTCTTTTTGCAACAATTGACTTCACTCATGTTCACTTGTTTAGTCTTTGCTATCCACATCTGCGAATGTCCTGGTTTCTTGAACTTTGTTCTCTGATCTTCTATTACTATAGCTTCATTTTTCTTCCATGTTTCATTTACTCTTCTTTCTGTATTGTATGAAGCATTTTGCATTGACTGTCTTCTTGAGTTCCAACAATTATGGTCTTTGTGGCTATATCCACCACAACTGTAGCATCTCATAGTGTAACAATGTGTAGCAATATGTCCAACAAGATTGCAGTTCCAACATCTTATACTGTTTTTGAACCTACCAACTTATTTTCTTCCATGATGCCTACAATCCAAGGCTTTATGACCATATTCATCACAAGAAAAACAATAACCATTAAAAACACTCTCATACCTCTTTTGATTCATCCATGAAGTTGTCTCTCTTCTAAACTTACTTGTAGGTGTATGAGTAGATTCTAGATGTCTTCCTTGATCTGATCTTCTAAATATTGTAGTGTTTCTTTCATTCTTTGAACATGAAGGACCTGCGTCATACCTGCTTTCCCATTTTAAAAATGAAGGACCTGTATCAGACCTGCCTTCACTTTTTATAAATGAAAGACCTGCATCAGACCTGTCTTCACCCTTTACAAATGAAGGACTTGCATCAGGTTTCTCAGGATTACTAATTTCTTCCTTGTTGTAGCCAAGACCGGATTTGTCATCAGGTGATTTCTGACTATCCAAGATGTCATCCAAGGTCATGGAGCTATTCAAGAACTTGATTTGGGTGTTTTACTTCTCAACCTTATTTCTAATATTCACAACTTCTTATTCCAGCTTATGACATGATTCTTCCCTTTTGTTCAACTGGTTCCTCACTACCTCCTCTCTTCTTTTGGATTCTTTAAGTTGGGTTTTCAGATTAACATTGCTTTCTCTTAGTTCTTTTAGATCTGCAAGGCTTCTACTAAGTTTATCATCTTCCTTATTTTCTTCTTTTGCTTGACTGATTTCATTATTAAATTTCTCAATCTCCTCTTCTTTTTCTTCTAGCTGAATATTTTGCTCAGATATGCTTTTTTCATTGTCTTTGAGCTTTTCCTTTATTTCCAAGATATGATTTTGATTACTAAGCTCATCATCTTCCTTATTCTTTTATTTTACTTGACTAATTTATTTCTTCAACTTCTCGATCTCCTCTTCTTTTTCTTCTAACTGATTATCTTTCTCAGATATTATATTTTCATTTTCTTTGAGCATTTCCTTTATTTCCAAGATATGCTTTTGACTCTTTTCAAGAAACTCTTTAGTGTAGTCATGAAAATATCTATAGTCCAAATAATTATGGTCATAGTGGTATTCATAGAGACCCCAATCAATTTTATGTTTGGCCTTTGATAGTTCTTCTTCTACTTCTTCCATGGGATAAATGTTAACATAACATTCTTCTATTGTATCTGAATCTTCTTCTTTACTTGCAGGGGAGAATTCAATATCAACATTATTGCAATCAAAATATTGTGGAGAGTCTTTACCTTTATTTATGGCTGAGTCTTCCTCTTCTTCATTGATAGGAATGTCTTCTGTGTCTTCTCTTTTGATTTGATACATCTTTTCTAACTTCAGCCATAAGTCCTTGGCGGATGTGCCTAGTCCCATGCTTGCCTTGATGATATTTGATAGTCCATTGAGAAGAATATTCAATTCCACTTCATTGTTTTACCTTTCTCTTCTTTGGGATAAAATATTGGATAGGTTCTTTGAGGTGGTTAAGTCCCAGGGCTTTCTTACTATTGAATTCCAAACATTAGATCCTCTTGAATTCAAATACTGTTTCATATTTTCTCTCCATGAATAATAATCTGTTCCATCAAATAAGGGATCTTCAATTGTGGAGAGATCCATCTGTCCACCCATTTCTTCAGAATATACCTTCCAGTGTTTAAACTATGCTGAAGGAACCTTCTCTTATACCAATTGTTGATCACACCAGCCATGCTAAGAGGGGGGGGGTGAATTAGTGTTTGGAATTTTATAACTTTTCTTCTTTCAAGTTTGCAGTTTGAAACATAATTGTACACATTAAGAACAATAAAATCATAATCATAATGAACACAAGAGATACCAGATGTCTATATAAGCTTTTGTATAATTTATATATATATGTGTGTGTGTGTGTGTGACTATAGTAATGGGGGTTTTACCAACACGAACTATTTTGTATCAGCATCAACTCCTAGGAGAGCACCAACTCTCAAGTAAGACCCAACTTTCCACAGCACCCAGCTTGATGATAGAATGAAATCTATCCTACTAGAGTTCATATAGTAGTTCAACCAACTCTAGTAGTAGTTATCCATTTATTGAATCAACTTTATCTCATGATCAACGATATACCACAAATTCTCATTACCGTACTTCATCTTCTCTCTGAAATTCACACCTTTTTCACTTCATCTTCTCTCTGAAATTTGCACCTTATTCACTTCATCTTCTCTTTGATATTCACACCTTCTTCACTTCATATTCTCTCTGATATTCACACCTTTCTATATCAAAGAATCATCATTATAGAAATAACCGACCTCAGGTGCAGATCCACCTCTTCCCCACTCTCAACTTATCTCTCAAGTAAACCAATCATGGTTGTATTTATACTCATTTATGCTCAAAGCTTGTTTAATTTATTGGGCCGACTTGTGACACAAGTTACAACTAACTTGTCCATTTACAACAATTTTGGGACCACCAAAGAACATCATTCCGGGTCTTCAAATTTAAGCTTGCCATCTCCCCTATTTTAATAAATCGATAATAGGTATGGATCAATTTCCTTTGTCTTTGTGAATGTTGCAGAAATCAAATATTGTAGAGGCGCTTCCTTCAAACCATTTACATATGAACATACACGTAGGACCACGAGCTTATTAATTTAAGCGTTGCTTCTTCTTTCTCCCTTTGTTTCTTTATTCCATACGACCTTAGGTGGTGACCAGGTGCTAAGCCAAGCAAGTGATTGATCACTTATCAAATTCAATGATCATGTTTTAATGTCATGATCAGATGGAATATTCTCATTTAATTTGGGACTTCGGCTATTCGTGTCTCTCGAATTATGGAGTAGCAATTCCTCCGGAGTGATTACCTATCGAATAAGTCATAAAACAGTGGTGACCGCTTGCCGTCGGTTAAAAATTCCACTTACACTATCCTTCCACTATACTTGATCAATGGTCGAGAATGCTCCCAAAGTTTTCTTCAGATCGGATGACTCATGTTCATTTCGGGACTTCAGGAATTTGCTGGTGGTGAAACTCCTGAAGTAAAAACTCTCGAAGTGATGTAACTTGCTAATGTCACTTGTTGACATGGACCTTATTGAGTGGCTTCCACGTGTCACCTAGATTCATGGCTTATGTATTCTTAAAGTACCTATGGGACCTTCACACTTGTCACCAACTAATTGGGCCACATGTCCTAGCTGACGTCACTGTTGATGGCGTGGGTTCTCAATGTGAGTGCTACATGTGTTAACCTCGTGAATTCAGAACTTCGACCTTCGAGACTTAGGGTAATTTGATTTCTCCACTTCCAAATTCTCCCAAAGTGATATTCCCTGAAGTGTAAACCTCAAGTAACTTTGAATTCATCTAATGGTCATTCTTTAACCTAAAAGGCTTAACACGATCCAATGACTGTCGGGAATTCGACTATTTGGGATCTTGGGCCTTTTCCTTTGCTTATCCTATCCTTCTACTTTCCTCGATCCGACGGTCAGGATATCTCCCTAAGTGTTTCCTTAGATCATGCAAGTTGCGTCTACTTTGGGAAATTTGTGGCTTACTCTATCCTTCCACTAAACATGATCTAACAATCCTGATATCTCCCGATGTATTCTTCATATTAGACGTTCCTCATTTACTTCGGGACTTCGACCTTCGGGTGATCTTACTTGTTCTAAAACCTTTTCTCCCAAAGTGGTTTGCACCGAATTTTGACCATTATTCTGATCCAACGATCATCATGTATTGTCTAGATCCGATGGTCCTCATTTACTTTGGGACTTCAGCGCTCCGATATTCGTCTTTTCTTATCCTATCCTTCCATTGAACTTGATCCAACGATTGAGGTGGATTGCAGAACCGTAACTTGTGTGTGGTTTAGTTTATCGCCCAAACTCTGCAATTTGAAGTTGTGTGATTGTTGTTAGATCAACTACAATCATCGATCTTTGAGTTAATGAGATCTGACGATCTAGACTAATTGTGGGATTGGAAATAGCATGTAGTTTAATTCTCCCTTCACGCTCTACAATCAATCCCTACCCATGATCTGGTGCTTGCATATCCAATGGTCATGAATTGAATTAATCATTTGGTGGATCAACTACAGTTGTTGATATTTGAGTTGATGAGATCTGACGATCTAGACTAATTGTGGGATTGGAAATAACGTGTAGTTTAATTCTCCCTTCGTGCTCCACTATCAATCCCTGCCCTTGATTTGGCGCTTGCGTATCCAACGATCACGATTTGGTATGATCGCATGTCTTCAATTTGCTTTACCTTCTGAGATTCATGTGTGTCATCTCTTCTGATCTTCTCATCTTCATTTGCTAACCCTCCTAATATTTACTCTCTGCATATTGTCATACTGTTTGACATCAATGACAACACATCAATGATACCTACATATATTTATTTGACATGAACTTTTCATACTATTATATTGTTTGACATCAATGAAAACAAATTAATGACACTAAGATTCTTCTTGATCATGGCTTCCAAGATGAAAATTCTCTGGAAGGAATACATGTCAAAGGACAAACACCAGTCATGGCTTCCAAGAGATCTTCTCTAGATGGAAGAAAAACACTCTGGAAGGAAAACATGTCAAAGAACTCGATAAGGGTAGAGAAATATGACTCTAATAGCCCTATCTAAGGGATGACCATGTCAACTACCGAATCTAAGTCAGGAGAAGGGAGAGATTCCCTCTCGTGTGGGGTTGAACGCATGGGGTAATTCGTTACATAATTGACCTGTGGTGGAGAGGACATTGCTGGCATGTATGGACTATTCAGGGAAGGTGGATGGTTGACCATCAGATGAGGGTCAATGAATGAAATCTTGATTGATCGTTATTATGTTTCTGTTGTGAGGGAAACACATCACTCGAAAGAGCGTCTCTCATAATGTAGACATAGTCTCACATGAGGAGTAGGTTAAATTCCAAGGGGTCGTGAACTACCCTCACATTGACGTAGACCATTCCCCCCCCCAATGTAACCAGAAACAAAGGAAGGATCTCTAAAGGTTAACTATCTCTTCTGTCAAAGGTCAACAGATTTTGAATCACGAGCGCAAGATGCGGGGAACCAAAATCTTTCCAAGCATTCATGGATAAAATGATAATAGAAGAAATTTTGTCTATTATAGTGTTAGGAATATTCCTATCAAAAAACTTCACGGTGATTTGGAAAGGCATGTAAGAAGGAAGACGGGGTTCTATCAAATGATTCCAATTAATAGAAATCATTTGATTTCTTGAAGGGGGTGCCATTGGGAAGGGTGGAGTTCTCCCTTGTCTAGGTGAATTAGTATTAATGAGGTATACCTGAGCGACATCCTCACTCTTTGAATGAGGAGTGGGATTGACTGGTAACGGAACTGGATCGACCACCTTGGTTGAACTCTTCAAGGTATGAGTGGGATTCATCGGTGATAGAATTGGATCGACCACTTTGGAAACTGGTTCAACTAAGGATGTGACCATATTGACTACCTGATCAACTAGACTGACCGACGAAGAGAATTGATTGATCATTCCATCAACTACAAGTGGGTTGAGAGAAAAAAGAGGGTGAGGCTGGGAAACAATCATGTCTTCCAGCAATTTTGAGGCTTCGTCCATGCAAGGGTAAAGGTGAGTTTGATGAATCCCTCCAAATAAACTACAATTAAACATGACTCTACTTTTCTTCTTCCCAATAGTATCCTGATTAGTTGACGGGAGGTCATCAACAACCCCCCCCCTCCCCTACAGAAAGGTGGATCTTCCCTCGGATTCTAGACCGCTAATACCGAGACATAAATATGAAAATGGACACTAACATCCCTTTAAATATGATGCAGACCCCCCTTCTCTCCTAAGGGTAGCATGACCTCCCGGTGTAGGATCGATCAAGATACTGAGTCTGATTGACTCTCTGGGTCTTTGCTAGACCCCAAACCCACTTACACAGGTCCTTTATCCAAATGCGCAGGTCGTTTGAGACCCACGACTTCTCTCCAAGCAATGTTCAAATCTCAATGCCAAATAGGTGCTAGCTCCTCTTGGCTAAGCCCTTTCTCCCTTGTGACCACTAGCGGTGACCACGTGCTCGAGTGAAAGGAGCATCCTGATTTCGTGTTTCGTGACCCTGGGAGTGTTTCTACCTCCATTCATCTGGTAGCCAAAATTACGATGACCCAAGATCTACAATCTAGATATTCCCTTGATCAATGACTGCGATCAAGTCAGCGTTTCGCGTTTTGCGACTTCGAAGTTCCCTTACTTTCGTTCTCTCGATAGCCAAAATTGCGTTGGCACTGGATCAACGGTCTAGGTCTCTCCTCAGAACTGACGTTCATGATGATTTCGGGACTTTGCATTTCGCGAAATCGAAAGACTTGTCACCTCCAGTCCTCTGATCCCCGAAATGCCAATATTTCACCCTGGACAATCAACGGTCCAACTCTCTCTTAGATCCAATGCTCAGATCAAGTCGCAGATTCAGTTCAAGTTCCATATACTCAAAATGAGATTCATTCATTCATGAAAACACAATATAGATAATTACAAGCAATGTCCACACCATACATTGGGTCAATTTTCCTCTGTTATATTCATAAGTGAAAATGGGTACAAGTGTAAATAAACAACAAAAACTAAAAACTTCTCCTAATCTCTATTCCATCCATATACCAACTAACTAGCCCCATTTGGGTGTACAAAACCTCTATTTATCTCAGAGGCCTCTTAGGGTTCTCCCTGACTACTTGTCTACTCTAAAACTTAACCTAACGACTATCTGGACTAGTCACATTCCAGATTCGTAGTGGAATCTCCCACTTCGCTTGCAATCATTCAAGCATGCCTCAAAATATTTTTTCGGCACTAAGTTAAGGAGGATTTCAAAATATCGTCTGCAACTTCCAGCGTTGAGGTCTCGTACAGATTCCCAAACGTTGATAGGTCTTTCTCTGCGCGAGTGACAACAATGCTCCTGCATCATACTCCCCTTGAAAAACATTCATGGACTCCTGTCCATGAGATCATGTACTGACTTTCCATGCTTCCGGATAGCAACTTCATTTCCCAATTGGCATATTCTATTGGGTTTCCCTTCCACTTGACCAAATATTCAAAGTAGGTCTTCCTTTTGGTATTTTTGCAAATCCTTTGATCAACAATATTCTTCATCTGTGTTTTTTATTCTAGTGGCATTTGTTTCTCCCACTGAATCTTCTCTTTATCTTTTAACCCCTCTGTGTCATCTTTCCTGTAAGGATACAAGTCTGAAACATTGAATATGGGCGATATACCCACATCATCTGGCAGCTCAATCTCATAGGCGTTTGCATAAAACTTCCTCAAGATCTTACATGGCCCTATTTTTTTCATATTTAGCTTATTATATGTCCCCCTAGGGAACCTTTCCTTCCTCATATGTGCCAGAACCTGATCTCCTACTTCAAATTGAATTTCTCTCTGATGTTGATCAACTCTGCGTTTGTATTCCTGGTTAGAACTTTGCAACTATCCTCTAATATGGCTATGGAGCTTCTGCATTTCTGCAGCAAAATCTTCTACTCCAACGCTACTGATCTCATTCTATTCCAAGTCTCTCAACTCAGACACTCCCCTGGGTTGCATTCCATACAATATTTGGAATGGGATCTTTCCATTGCTCCTTCTTGGTGAGTCATTATATCAAAATTCTTCTTGCGGCATAATTTGATCCCACTGATTATGTTGTTCAATGACCAAACTCCTCAGTAAGTTTCCCAAAATTCTGTTTACCACCTCAGTCTGTCCATCTGTCTGAGGATGATAAGTTGATCTGAAGGACAGGTCTGTCCCCAACTTCTTCCATAGTGTTCTCCAAAAGTGACCAACAAATTTTGTGTCTGGAGGAATCGAAGGAACCACAATATTGTTAATCGGAGGTCGACGTTTCGAGTCCATATCAGGATCCATCATCAGAACATCTAAGCTTGGGTAAAGAATAAACTGAAGAACATAGATAAATAGTAAACTTACGAGGGAGAAACTAGAGTCTTGAAGTTATCTTCTAAATTTTTTATTAAAAAGATTAGGGTTTTCTTTTTGTAATAAATTATTAATTAATTTGTAATTTTTTATTAATTTCAATCTATTATTAAGGTAAATTATAGACTAAGATATTATTATAATAGGTTTTATCATTTTATTCAAGTGTATTAATGAAATCCTGTTGTGTATGTTATTAGTTATATTAAATTGTATTAAGGTAATGTAATGTTTAGAATCAATTTTTAATGATGTAATGTTTAGAGTCAATTTTAGATTTTCTAATATTAATTATTATTCTATTTTAAATTATTTTATTTTAGAGTAATATTAAAGTAGGAAAAAGGTTTTAAGGGAGAAAGGTTGTTAATATTGAAACTAAGGTTTTAGGTTATAGGTTTATTAATATTGGGAAATAGTTTTTAGTTGAGAAAGAGGGACCTAGGTTTTTAGGGTTTTAAAGGGAAATTACCTGGTATGTCTGTCTTGGATTAGAGGAACCTAGTTTTAGCTGATTTCTAGGCCATTATCTTTATTTAATTTGTTAGGGTGTTTAAGGATTTCGATAGCTTCTTCGATTTTGCGTTTGAAGAAGTGATCTTCCTTGGCTAAAAGTTTTGTGTCTTCTAGGCATATGTGGTGTTTGGAAGAACATGAGTGTTTGGCTAAAGCTGAGGTGCGTGTACGTTCATTTTTTATATCTGCTCCATGCTCTTTAATTCTAATCTGAAAGGAATGAACAATTTCTCCTATGTAACATTTACCACAGGAGCATTCTATTTTGTAAACGCCTTTACATTTCCTATGGTCGGGTTCATCTTTAACGAATTTCATTTTTTGTTTGATGGTTTCTGAGGGTTTAAACGAGGTCTTAATCTCTTTCTTTCTAATCACATTGTCAATCTTATCACTTATTCCTTGGACACAACATAAGCTCGTACGCTTAATCAATACGGAATTATGGAAAATAGTGGACACCCTGGCCTCCCTCAAAGCTGAAAAAGAATGCCACATTGTGCACGCCAGGCATAAGAGGAAGATGGATATTATGTTAAAGAACAACGGAAGAAAAAATGTAGGAACTAAAAAAGATAACAAGTCCATGAACAGAAAGGTGGTTAACCTCTCCTCACACGCACTTGACATTGTCGAACTGAGCGTCCTCGAAAAGCGACTGAATTTTGCGATCTCTCCCACTTCCGTCCCGATAAATAATTTGATATGTTGCATAGAATAAAGTATAAAAAACCTAATGGATGAGGACATGGGACAAGTTAGACAGGATTGTGCCTTCATCTTAAGAAAATCGAAACCCCCAAGGAGCAAAATCAACAAAGAGGAAAGACGAGCCATTACAAACCTCAGAAATAATACAAACTTAGCTATCCCAAGAGCAGATAAAGGTGGTGCCATAGTAGTAATGAATGAAGTAGATTACAACATAAGAATGATTGATCACTTGTCTCAATGTGGGAGCTACAAGAAGCTTCCTAGTAACCCCATTGCGATGATCGTGAAAGAAGTCAAAATGGCTATAAAAAGCGGCTTCTCCCGAGTAGTGACATTACTCCAAGAATCTACGATCTACCTAAAATTCACAAAGACGGGGTTCCCCTTAGACCTATAGTAACCACAATAGGCTCACCCACTTACAAACTGGCCAAGTATGTAGAAAAAATCCTCGACCCCCTAGCAGGTCATACAAACTCCATTAAGGACTCGAATGATTTCGTAAAGATCATCAAGAAGGAGAAAATAAAACCCGAAGACATCCTTATTAGCTTCGATGTTGTCTCTCTTTTCACCAAGATCCCGTTATAAGAAGCCATCTAGGTTGTTAAAGAAGTGATAGACTCCGAAACAACAAAACTAGAATAGGTTTGTCTCCGCTCCACATTTTTTAGCTATCAAGGGGAATTCTATGAAGAAACAAGCGACATAGCCATGGCATACCCACTTTCTCCCATTGTTGCCAATCTCTCCATGGTAAAATTCGAGAAAAAATCCCTAGATTCCTTTCCTCTTAAACCATTAAGATGGAAGAGATTCGTTGAAGACATGAATGTACTTTGTCTCCACGGTAAAGACGAACTATATAAATTCTTCCAACATCTCAACGATATCTTTGAAGACATCAAATTCACCATGGAACTTGAGGAAAATGGTAGCATTCCCTTCCTAGATGTACTAATCAAAAGGAAAGAAGACGAGAGTCTTGGAAATAAAGTCTATAATAAAAAGACCTACACATAAAACTACCTTCATGCTAACTCTCATCACCACCCAACCCATAAGTTAGGTGTCCTCGACACTCTGACCATGAGAGCCTTAAGAATTTCCGATGACGATAATCTAGTGCAAGAAAAAGATCACTTCTATAGGGTTTTTAAGAGCATGTGATACAAGGACAAAGCCATTAAGATGATGATTAAAAAATCCCTAGATAGAGAAAGTAATGGACCTAAACCACCTAACAACGAAACCCCCGATACTATAGCCTACCTCCCTTATATCCAAGGAATAACTAATAAGATTTCTAATGTGCTCAGAAAGAAAGAGATTAAGACCTCCTTTAAACCCTCAGAAACCATCAAACAAAAAATGAAATCTATTAAAGATGAACCCGACCATAGGAAATGTAAAGGTGTTTACAAAATAGAATGCTCATGTGGTAAATTCTACATAGGAGAAACTGGTCGTTCCTTTCAGATCAGAATTAAAGAACATGGAGCAAATATCAAAAATGAATGTACGCGTAGATATCAAAGATCAGAATTAGTGGCTCATCTTTCCTCTTTGCTGGTGTTGCTCCTTGGGGTTTTTGATTTTCTTAAGACGAAGGCACAATCCTGTCTAACTTGTCCCTTTTCCTCATCCTTTAGGTTTTTTATACTTTCTTCTATGCAACATATCAAATTATCTACCGGGACGAAGGTGGGCGAGATTGCAAAATTCAGTCCCTTTTCGAGGACACTCAGTTCGGCAATGTCAAGTGCGTGTGAGGAGAGATTAAACAACTTTTTGTTCGTGGGCTTGTTGTCTTTGTTAGTTCTTACATTTTTTCTTGCGCTGTTCTTTAAGACACCTAACTTCTGGGCTGGGTGGTGATGAGAGTTAGCGTGAAGGTATTTTTTTGTGTGGGTCTTTTTCCTAGACTTTATGTCCAAGACTCTCGTCTTCTTTCCTTTTGATTAGTACATCTAGGAAGGGAATGCTACCATTTTCCTCAAGTTCCATTGTGAATTTTATGTCTTCGGAGATACCGTTGAGATGTTGGAAGAATTTATCTAGATTGTCTTTACCATGGGGCCAAAGTACGTTGGTGTCATCAACGAATATCTTCCATTTTAATGGTTTAAGAGGAAAGGAATCTAGGGATTTTTTCTCGAAGTTTTCCATGAAGAGATTGGTGACAATGGGAGAAAGTGGGGATCCCATGGCTACGCTGCTTGTTTTTTCATAGAATTCCCCTTGATAGCTAAAAAATGTGGAGCGGAGACAAACCTTTGCTAGTTTTGTTGTTTCCGGGTCTGTCACTTCTTTAACAACTTGGATGGCTTCTTCTAATGGGATCTTGTTGAAAGGGGAGACAACGTCGAAGCTAATAAGGATGTCTTCGGGTTTTATTTTCTCCTTCTTGATGATCTTTACAAAATCATTCGAGTCCTTAATGAAGGAGTTTGTGTGACCTACTAGGGGGCCAAGGATTTTTGCTACATACTTGGCCAGTTCTTAAGTGGGTGAGCCTATTGTGTTTACTATAGGTCTAAGGGGAACCCCATCTTTGTGAATTTTAGGTAGCTCGTAGATTCTTGGATTAATATCACTACTTGGGAGAAGCCGCTTTTTTATTCTATCATCTAGGCTGGAGTTTTTTATAGCTATTTTGACTTCTTTCATGATCTTCGAAATGGGGTTACTAGGAAGATTCTTTTAGCTCCCACATTGAGACAAGTGCTCAATCATTCTTATGTTTTAATCTTCTTGATTCATTTCTACTGTGGCACCACCTTTATCTGCTATGAGGATAGCTAAGTTTGTATTATTTCTGAGGTTTTTAATGGTTCGTCTTTCCTCTTTGCTGATGTTTCTCCTTGGGGGTTTCAATTTTCTTAAGATGAAGGAACAATCCTGTCTAACTTGTTCCTTGTCCTCATTCGTTAGGTTTTTTATACTTTCTTCTATGCAGCATATCAAATTATCTACCGCGACGGAGGTGGGCAAGATCTCAAAATTCAGTCCCTTTTCGAGCACACTCAGTTCGACAATGTCAAGTGTGTGTGAGGAGAGGTTAACCACCTTTCTTTTCGCAGGCTTACTGTGTTTGTTAGTTCCTACATTTTTTCTTTTGCTGTTATTGATTAAGCGCGTGAGCTTCAGTTATATCCAAGGAATAACTGATAATATTTCCAATGTGCTCAGAAAGAAAGAGATTAAGACCTCCTTTAAACCCTCAGAAACCATCGAACAAAAAATGAAATCCATTAAAGATGAACCCGACCATAGGAAATGTAAAGGCGTTTACAAAATAAAATGCTCCTGTGGTAAATGCTACATAGGAGAAACTGGTCATTCCTTTCAGATTAGAATTAAAGAACATGGAGCAGATATAAAAAATGAACATACGCGCACCTCATCTTTAGACGAACACTCATGTTCTTCCAAACACCACATACGCCTAGAAGACACAAAAATTTTAGCCAAGGAAGATCACTTCTTCAAACGCAGAATCAAAGAAGGCATCGAAATCCTTAAACACCCTAACAACTTAAATAGAGATAATGGCCTAGAAATCAACGAAAACTGGGTTCCTCTGATCCAAGACAGACATACCAGGTAATTTCCCTTTAAAACCCTAAAAACCTAGGTCCCTCTTTCTCAACTAAAAACTATTTCCTAATATTAATAAACCTATAACCTAAAACCTTAGTTTCAATATTAACAACCTTTCTCCCTTAAAACCTTTTTCCTACTTTAATATTACTCTAAAATAAAATAATTAAAAATAGAATAATAATTAAAATTAAAAAAATTAAAATTGACTCTAAACATTACATCATTAAAAATTGATTCTAAACATTACATTACCTTAATACAATTTAATATAACTAATAACATATGCAACAATATTTCATTAATACACTTGAATAAAATGAAGAAACCTCTTATAATAATATCTTAGTCTATAATTTTCCTTAATAATAGATTGAAATTAATAAAAAATTACAAATTAATTAATAATTTAATACAAAAATAAAACCCTAATATTTTTAATAAAAAATTTAGAAGTTGACTTCAAGACTGTAGTTTATCCCTCGTAAGTTTACTATTTATCTCTGCTCTTTAGTTTATTTTTTACCCAAGCTTATATGTCTTGATGATGGGTCCTGATATGGACTCGAAACGTCGACCTCCGATTAACAATACTGTGGTTCCTCCGATTCCTCCAAACCTTTCTTCCCACAGAAATCTTAATGATCAAATTTTGTATCTCTGTTTGAGACAATGCTTCTGGGTAGGCTGTGAAGTCTTACAACTTCTTTGAAAAATAGATTTGCAACATGTGTTGTGTCACTGGTCTTCTAGCATGGGATAAAATGTACCATCTTTGAAAATCTATCCAGCACCAAAAATATGGAATCAAATCCTTTTTGTGTTCTTGGTAGTCCCAACCCAAAATCCATGCTTATTTCATCCCAAGGCCTCCCTGGTATTGGCAATGGTTGATACAATCCAGTGTTCTGTCTTTTTCCTTTTGCATGTTGGCAGATTCTACATCTATTCACAAACTTTATCACTTATGTTCTCATACCTAGCCAATAGTATGAACTTCTCAACTGTGCAAACGTTTTATCATGGCTAAAATGTCTAGCCAATCCTCAACTGTGCAAACATTTTATCATGGCTGAAATGTCTAGCCAATCCTCAAC
>SNQJ01S0006083.1:134093-191494 GCA_010110895.2 Picea sitchensis | reverse complement strand
TCATTGAGCATTTTGGTATGCATAACTGATTTCCTTTGAACAACAATCCCTCTTGAACCATGTACTCTTTCCACTAGCTTCTGTCTCTCAGCATAGGGTTCACACATGCTTCATATGCTTCCTTTAAATTTGTATCATCACAATACATGTCCTTAAGGTGTTCAAACCCTAATGTCTTCACTTGGAACTCCTGCAGAATCAAACATCTCCTTCTTAATGCATCAACAACCTTGTTAGCATTCCCAACAATATGTTTTATGACAAAAGTAAAATTCTGCATAAACTCAACCCATTTTTCATGCCTCTCATTCAATTTTTCCTGTCTGCTTATGAATTGTAAAGCCTGATTATCACTATACGAGACAAATTCCCATGGGACAAGATAATGTCTCCATTTATTCAAGGCTTGAATTATGGCATAACACTCCTTTTCATATGTGGAGTATTTTCTCTTGGTCTCATTCAACTTCTCGTTGAAATAGGCAACGAGTCTATTGTCCCGACTCAAAACTTCTCCTATTGCAACTCCACTTGCATCACATCTCACTTGGAATGTCTTCTCAAAATTCGGTAAGACCAGAATTGGTCGCTCTGTTATTTTCTCCTTCAGTATATTGAATCTCTTCTCGGCTTCCTCTGTCCATTTAAAATACTTGTGCTTCTTCTTCACTGTATCCATAATCGATGCACAAATTCCACTGAAGTCTCTGATGAACTTCCTATAGAAGCTTGATAATCCATGGAATCTCCTTACCTCGAACATACTCCTTGGTGACGACCATTCTTTGATTGCTTTCACCTTCTCTGGATACATCTTCAGTTCATTTGAAGAGATCACAAAACCCAAGTAAATGAATTATGTCTTCATAAAAGACAACTTTTTCAGATTTATCAATAGCTTCTCCTACTATAGCCTCCTCATCACTAGTGTCAAGTGCCTAAAATGCTCCTCTTTAGTCCTGCTAAAGATCAATATATCATCCAGATATACAACCACAAACTTGCCAATTAAATATTTCAGTATTTCATTCATTAGCCTCATAAAAGTACTCGGGGCATTTGTTAAGCCAAACAACATAACAAGCCACTCATAAAAACCTTCATTTGTCTTAAAGGTTGTTTTCCACTAATCACATTCTCTCATTATGATATGGTGATATCCACTTTTCAAATCTATTTTCGAAAAGAAACTTGCTCCACTTAAACAGTCCATTAAATCATCCATTCTTGGTAAAGGAAATCTATACCTGATAGTGATCTTTTTAATGGCCCTTGAGTCTGTACACATTCTCCATCCTCCATCCTTTTTTGGACTCAACACAGTTGGTACTGCACATGGACTCAATCTTTCCCTGACCAAACCCTTATCTAACAATTCCTGGACTTGGTTCTTCACTTCCTCGTTCTCTCGAGGTGTCAGTCTGTATGCTACTTTTTTTGGCATACTTTCTCTTGGTATCAAATAGATATGGTGACTGATACTTCTGATGGGTGTTAATGAGTTAGACAACTCATCCACCACTATTTTCGCAAAATTATCCAATAATTCCTGAACTTCTTCAGGTAAATCTTCCATTGAAGTACTTGTAAGGATAAATCTGGGTTTCCTCACCACAACAAACTGCGTCTCTTGTTCTTCCTTGACTTCTTTCAGGAGTTCCTTCCCACTCATGAGAAGTATGCTTGTGCTGGCCTCCTCTTTCACTCTCTTGTCCTCTATTGGAAACAACATGTGTGTCCTACCACTCTTATCTAATGTGTATGTATTTTTCCTCCCATCGTGAATGACATTCCTATCAAACTGCCATGGTCTTACCAACATAATATGTCATACATCCATGGGAATTACATCACACAAAATTTCATCTCTATAGCCTCCTATCTTAAATTCAACCTAGCATTGTTTAGTAACCATTAACTAGTGTACTTTATGAAACCATGAAACTTTGTAAGGCTTCGGATGTGCAGTTGTATCCAAATCCAATTTCTCCACCATCTCTGTGGATACTAATTTATCAATGCTCCGACTGTCAATTATCACCTTCCAGACTTTGTCTTTAGTCTTGCAAGCTATTTTGAAGAGACTGTTCCTTTGCACCAACCTTTCAATTTCTGCCTCTAGTTTTAAGAGAAATTTCCTCAACATCATGGATCTCCCATCCTCTGCTCCTTCTGCTTCAACATCTCTTCTCTGTGCTTCTGAAATGTGAGCTTCACCTCCTCCTTCTTTCTTCTTCTCGGGGCATTCCCAAGACATGTGTCCTATTTTTCCATAGGCACAACATCTTACGTCTCCTCCTCCTCTTCTTCCTCTTCCTCTAGAATAATTTCTTCCACCACCTTGTCCTCCTCGAGAAATTACTCCTATTTTAGAGTGATTGTGTGGTTTCTCAGTCTCTTCCATAGACTTATGTGCTCTATCATGGGTAAATACCTTGTTTTTACCTGGGACCGAGCTTTTACCTCTCCCCCACTGGCTTTATTTTCTGGCCAACTTCTCCTCTGCCTTCAGTGCAAACTGATTAACATCCTCCACTGTTCTTATTGACATCATGCTGAGCTCATCCTGGATTTCATATCTCAGGCCATTTATATATCTGGAAATTTTTTCTTTATCTCTCTCTCTTTGTCTAGTTCTAATGTTCATCCTATAGAACTCCTCTGTGTACTCCTTAACTATCATCCCTTTCTATCTCAGGTTCTTCATTTTCCTAAACAGATTGATATGATAATCCTTGGGAATGAACTTACCATTCAACTTGGCTACCATTATGTCCCAACTCTTTATATTTTGTTTTCCTTTGCTTCTCCTCTCAACTTGCAATTCATCCCACCACAATGTTGCATGTTCTTTTACTCTAGTGACAACATTTCTCACCCTTCTTTCCTCATCAACGTCCTCATATTTGAAATGTTTGTCCATGGATCTTATCCAATCCAATAGCTCTTCGACATCTAAATTTCCTTCATACAATGGGATATCCATCTTGGCTCTGCCTCCCAATCTGGCAACCACTCTTAGCAAGTGTTCTTCGGCAACATCCTCTCCTGCAACTTCTCCAACAACATTCTTTCCCACTGCTTCTTCACTCTCTGCATCACTGACGTCTCCAACATCAGGTGTTCATCTCTGCGCTGCCTCCATTGCCTCTAATCTTGTATGAAGTTGTCACATCTCACTTTCTAGAGCACGATTGGCCAAAGGTGGTTCCATTCATCTCCTTGGTGGCATTGTGTTGACTGTCTGTCACACATAGAGTATAACTTCAAGTTATTTCGTCTCCTCTCCTTTGTATGTTGTCTACAAGAAAAACTTAGGCTCTGATACCACTTGATAGTGTGTATCAGAGTATTTTTTTTTATCTATTCTCTGCTAAAGAAATTAAAAATCTGACGCTCTGATACCACTTGATGGTATCATACTGCATTCCTTCACTGTCCTTCTTTTGTTTGCGGTATGCAATTTTTTTTTGGCTCTGATACCACTTGATGCATACCCCCCTTATCTCCTAAGGGTTGCGTGACCTCCCGGTCTAGGATCGATCAAGATGCTTAGTCTAATTGACTCTCCGAGTCTCTTCTAGACCCCAAACCCACTTACATAGGTCCTTTCTCCAAATGCACAGGTCATATGAGACCCACGACTTCTCTCCAAGCGTTGTTTGAATCTCAACGCCAAACAGGCGCTAGCTCCTCTCGGCTAAGCCCTTTCTCCCTTGTGACCACTGGCGGTGACCACATGCTCGAGTGAGAGGCTTGTTGTGATTTCACGTTTTGCAACCCTGGGAGTGTTGCTACCTTCATTCACCTGATAGCCAAAATCGCGATGACCCAAGATATATGATCCAGATCTTCCCTTGATCAACGACTGCGATCAAGTCGACATTTCACATTTAGCGAATTCAGAGTTCCCTTGCCTCCGTTCTCCCGATAGCCGAAATCGTGATGGCACTGGATCAACGGTCCAGGTCTCTCCTCAGAACTGACGGTCACGATGAATTAGGGACTTCGTGTTTCATGAAATCGAAAGACTTGTCACCTCTGGTCCTCTGATCCTCAAAATGCCGATATTTCACCTTGGACAATCAACGGTCCAACTCTCTCCTGGATCCAATGACTCAGATCAAGTCGCGGATTCGGGCTTTGCAACTTGTTAGTGTTATTCCCTTTGACTCCTCCACAATGCGATTCAGTGAAAAACTGATTGTTCGCCATGCGTCCCTCCTGATGGATGGTTCCGATTCTCTAGCACTTGGACCAAACGACTAAGATCCTTCCTCTTTAGCTTACGCTTTCTTTAGACTTAGAATATTTTCGAAGGATTTAAAGGCTTTGACCTTTGTCCTTCCCACGATCCCATTTCTTGGATCTTGTCAACACGTATGAAAGTGTTATTTTTCCTAATCTTGGTCTCATGAAGCCTTCTATTTCCCACACACTCCTTGTGTTTCAGGGATTTCGATAGCTTAGATCCTCAGGATTTCTTGAAGAGAAACTCCTCTTGCCTTCCTGACATTCTCCTTTCCTGACTCTTTGATGCTTATTCGAATCTCATAACTGTGCACTCCTTGCACCAGATCTTACGCAAGGTTTTGGGTTCTTGTAGATGACCGTGCACTCCTTGCACCAGTCTCTTTACATTCCTTGGAAAGAAAAAGTTTCATGTTATCTCTTTTGAGCTTCGAAACCGAAACAGATTCTGTCAACGCACTCCTTGCGTTCTGTGTGCACACCTTGCACTACTTTCAGGTCGTCCATCTGAAGTCTTGAATCCTAGAGCATATCTAGGTCGTCCATCCACCATGACATGTGGACCATAGATCATGCCTCCAATTCATTTCGGAGTTCGACACTCCAGAGGTATGTGTGTGTTATCCTTTCGGAACTCCCAAAGGTCAGAGTCCCAGAGAGGATCCTATCCATTGATTGTTGGAGAGTGGAGGACTATTGGATCTGGGCATCCTTCGAAGGTCCACCGATTTGACGTTCATAGGTGTTGTGAGTTGTGACAGCTAGAAATCCTGAAGCTCGGAGTTCTGAAGTAGATCTCAGCCATTGGATACTGGAAAGCTATGGATCGTTGATTTATACCCCTTCGCGAGTTCACGTGTTCGGAGGAGTTGAGGTGTTGTAGTTTCAAAATGCCTAGAGTTTGAAGCTCTGAAGCGCCTGGTCATAGCCCACGGTCACATGAAGTTTTGGCAGAAGTAAAGGGATGAGCACCCGAATTTTATTTTTAAAGGAAAAAAGGGGTTTAGCCTATGGTTTTGGCTCGAGGTCATGTGGGTTTCTCCGTTAAGGTCATAAGGTCCTCGTGAATGCAATTTTACGTTTGGGAAAGGGAAAAGGCCCGTGGTAAGTAATTTTGAGGGTTCGACAAGAGATCGAGAGTTGATTCAACTTTGAAGATGATTAATCCTAGACCGGAAGGTTGCATGAACCCCAGGAGATGGTGGGGGTTTGCATCACTTAATCACTTTTTAACATGGATTATTTATTTTATTTATTTTTAATGATTATATTCATTTGAAATCATATAAAAATATGTTTTTATACTAAAATAATTGTTGTTACTCTAAAATAACTATTAAAATTACATTAGGAGTGATATAAGTTATTATTTTAACAAATAGAATATGAAAATGCAATCTTAATAGTTGAACGTTTTCTAAAGAAAGAAGATTATAGGAAGGCGCTTCTTAAAGGCTAAGTTTTTTAAGGATAAAAATGGAAAGATGATAGATTTAAAACCTATAACTCTTGTAAATGTCCATGTCTCACCCTTTAAGGAATGTGATTTGGATTCAAATACACTAATCACAAAAATGACAAAGAAGATGTTAATACATATACAATGATTAAAAATGAGTCAATCTTCCCTACTTGTTTACATTCTTAGTACTTGGTGAATATGTTACATGAGTGAGAGGATTTAAAGTAGGAAATAACATTATTGGAGACTCTATCAAATTTAAAATATAACATCAACTTGGATGGATAGAATAATGGAATGCATAAGGAATGAGTAAAATAATGTAATAAATAAAATTTCTAGATTATGTTAAAAACTTTAACAAAAGGATTGTTTTTGAAAATTGTAATGCATTTCAATTTTAATGTTTGATTTATGATTAAATTAAGAAAAGTAAAATTCATTTTACAATCCAATATTAAAGAGATTGTAATACACATATAACACTATAAAACAAACAGATAAATACAAATTTCAAGCAATTTTATTTGACATCATTTTTATTGTCTTTTATCAATTTATAATATCAATTGTTGTGTTATATTGTTTTAAGGATGGACATGTAAACACACATATATCACTTAAAAGAGGCTAGCAATAACCACATTAATAATATTAATGCGTTTAAATATGTCGATAGATATATATTTAGCACATTAATAATATTTTTTTCCTATAGTATGTGATAAATATATGCCTATTGACTTATTTAAACACCTTAAATATATCTTCAAATAATTAAAATCATATATTTATATAAATGAATAATCATATAAATAAATTTAACACAAAACTTTATTATTAATAATGTTTAGATTAATAAAATTATATTAATATTAACGTAAATATTATACTATAATATTATATTATATTAACTTATATTAATGTTATACTATAATATCATATTATATTAAAAGATATATTACATTAACTTACATTAATGTTTGTATTAACTTATATTAATATGATATATGTTTTAACTTATATGAACAAAGTTTCTATAGAAGAACTTTGGAATAAGGGTGTGAAATTAAAGGTCATCCATAGTCAACTATTGATAAACATCACACTAAGTTAGCTACAGTTAACCATTTTGATTATGGTTATTAATGGTTGACTATGGTTGACCATGTTGATTGTGTTTAACCATGGTTTACTATTGTAATGTAACATTTCGATGTTTACCTTCATTGAATAATGTTGAATTGCTACATTGCTCAATGGTTAAGTCACATTTTCATGTACACATTCATTGTCTTATGTCAAATTGCATCGTTCATAAATGTTTATGTCACATTGGGACATAACCCTAAATGAAAATCACAATGTGATATAACCATTTAGGAACGATGTAATTCGACATAATACAATGAAGATGTATGTCACAATATGACAATATGACATAAAGGATTTTATCCCATTATGAAATTTATCAAGGGTTATGTTGGATTATGACATTCCTTAATGGTTGATGGCTATGTTTGATTGTGATCTTCCTCAATGGTTATGTGACATTGAGGCATTCATCTTGGTTGATGTGTGAATGCTTCCTACATTCATGAATGGTTATGTTGCATCGTGGTGTCAATCAAATGTGATGTCACATTATCACATTCATAAAGGATTTTGTCACATTTTGGCATTCATCAAGGGTAATTGTGCATTGAATTCAGTGGATTTTGGTTGGGCATGGTTGATAATGGTTTATTATGGTTTACTATGGTTTTTTATTGTGGTTGGCTAGGGTTGGTTTAATAAAATAATTAGTATTTATGTCATATTACATATTTTATAAAAGGTGATGTGGTATTGCGACATTCATAAAGGGTTTTGTGACATTCAAACATTTTTCTTGGTTTATGTCAGACTATGACATTTGAACATGGTTATGTCACATTATGTAAGATATTTAGAATACACACACACACATTGTGACATAAAACATCACATTGAGTTAGCTATGGTTGACCATGTTCATTATGGGTAGTAATGGTTGACTATGGTTGACCATGTCGATTACATTTAACCATGGTTTACTATTGTAATGTCACATTGCAATGTTTACCTTCATTGAATAACGTTGAGTTTCTACATTCCTCAATGGTTGTTTCTTGTTTTTATGTACATCTTCATTGTCTTATGTCAAATTGCATATTTCCTAAATGTTTATTTCACATTGCGACATAACCCTAAATGTTTATTTCACATTACGACATAACCCTAAATGAACATCACAATCTAACGTAACCATTTAAGAATGATGTAATTCAACATAATACAATGATGATGTACATTGCAATGTGACATTACAACATAAAGGATTTTCTCCCATTATGACATTTATCAAGGGTTATGTTGGATTGTGACATTCCTTAATGGTTGATGGCCATATTTGATTGTGATCTTCTCACTGGTTATGTGACATCGAGACATTCATATCGGTTGACGTGTGTCCACTTCCTACATTCATGAATGGTTATGTCGCATTGTGGTGTTGATCAAATGCGATGTCACATTATCACATTCATAAAGGATTTTGTCACATTTTGAAATTCATTGAGGGTAATGGCACATTGAATTTGGATGATTTTGGTTGGGCATGGTTGGAAATTTTTTATTATGGTTAGTAATGGTTGACTATGATACAATGAATATGTACGTCACAATGTGACATTACGACATAAAGGATATTATCCTATTATGACATTTGTCAAGGGTCATGTTGGATTTTGACATTCCTCAATGGTTGATGGCTATGGTTGATTGTGATGTTCCTCAATGGTTATGTGATATTGAGACATTCATCTTGATTGAAATTTGTCCATTTCCTACATTCATGAATGGTTATGTCACATTGTGGTTTCGATCAAATGTGATGTCACATTGTCACATTCATAAAGGATTTTGTCACATTTTGACATTCATTGAGGGTAATGACGCATTGAATTTGGTTGATTTTTGTTGGGCATGGTTGTGACGCATTTTTATGTAAATCTTCATTGTCTTATGGAAAATTGCATCTTTCCTAAATGTTTATGTCACATTGTGACATAACCCTAAATGAGCATCACAATGTGACATAACCATTTAGGAACGATATAATTCGACATAATACAATGAAGATGTACGCCACAATGTGACATTACGAAATAAAAGATTATGTCCCATTATGTTGGATTGTGACATTCCTCGACATTCATCGAGGGTAATAGTGCATTGAATTTGGTTGATTTTGGTCGAGCATGGTTGTGTCACATTTTTATGTACATCTTCATTGTCTTATGATGAATTGCATTATTCCCAAATGCTTATGTCATATTGCGACATAACCCTAAATGAACATCACAATGTGAGATAACCATTTAGGAACAATAGAATTCAACATAATACAATGAATATGTATGTCGATGTGCTAAATATACGCCTATCGACGTATTCAAACACATTAATATTATTAATGTGGTTGCTGCTAGTTACCTGCAAACCCATAAAAATATCTTCAAATAATTAAAATCATATATTTATATGAATGAATAATTATATAAATGAAATTAACACAAAACTTTATTATTAATAATATTTAAATTAATAAAATTATATTAATATTAACATAAATATTAAACTATAATATTATATTATGTTATATTAACTTAGATTAATGTTACACTATACTATCATATTATATTAAAAACTATATTATATTAACTTATATTAATGTTTGTATTAACTTATATTATTATAATATATGTTTTAACTTATATGAACAAAGTTTATACATAAATTTACTACTAAGTATAAGTATAATGTTAGAACATTTATAATTTTTTACATAAAAAATAAATTATAATATTAAATTAAACAAATAGAATTATGTTATATTATAAGAAGAATTAAAAATAGAATTATGTTAATGGCTATGTTTGATTGTGATCTTCCCCAATGGTTTTGTGACATTGAGACATTCATCTTGGTTTACATGTGTTGACTTCCTACATTCATGAATTTTTATGTTGCATTGTGGTGTTGATCAAATGCGATGCCACATTGTCACATTCATAAAGGATTTTGTCACATTGCAACATTCATGGAGGGTGATGGCGCATTGAATTTGGTTGATTTTTTATGGGCATCGTTGGTCATTGTTCATTATGGTTTTCAATGGTGTTTTACTGTGGTTGGTTAGGGTTAAGGTCTTAACAATATTATTAAGAGTTATGTCAGATTATAGAGTTTATCAAAGGTGATACTGCGTTGTGACATTCATCACGAGCTTTGTGGAATTGCAACATTACTGTAGGGTTATGTTGGATTACAACATCTGAACATGGTTATGTCACTTGCGTAAGAGATTTAGAATCATATATTGTAGCCTTGATCTTTCTTGTAGTATGTTTAATTTGTATATTCATGAAGTTTTCTATATTAAGGGTTTTGTCGCATTCAGATGTTAATAAAATGCGATGTCACACCATGACATTCATCGAGAGTTATGCTATATTGTGGTATTCCTTTATGGTTTTTTTAGATAGCGTTAATAACAATGTCACATTGTGACATTCATTAAATGTCATCTCATATTGCAATGCTCATACAAGATTTTGTTGCAATTTGATGTAACATTTTCAAGGCTAATTTATGTCAAATTTATATGTATTCTTAAATGGTTATGTTGCATTGTGAAAAACATCTTCATTGCATTATGTCGAATTGAATTGTCCCCCCTTCATTTTGCAATTCCCTATTGGAATATGGGTGTCAAATTAAAGGTCATCTATATTCAACCATTGATAAACATCACACTGGGTTAGTTATGGTTGACCATGTTGATTATGGTTAGTAATGGTTGACCATGTTGATTATGTTTAACCATGGTTTACTATTTTAATGTAACATTGTGATGTTTACCTTCGTTGAATAATGTTGAACTGCTACATTCCTCAATGGTTAAGTCACATTTTGATGTGTTAGTTTAATAATATTATTAATAGTTATGTCACATTGCATATTTGATCAAATGTGATGTTGTATTGTGACATTAATAAAGGGTTTTGTGGCATTCCAAATTTTTTCTTGGTTTATGTTGGATTGTGACATTTGAACATGGTTATGTCACATTATGTAAGAGATTTAGAATGTGACTAACATATCCTTGTGTGTGTGTGTGTGTGTGTGTGTGTGTGTGTGTGTGTGTGTGTGTGTGTGTGTGTGTGTGTGACATTGTGAAATAACCCTAGATGAACATCACAATGTGATGTAACCATGTAGGAATGATGTAATTCAACATAATAATATGATGATGTACATCACAATGCAACATTGCAACATAAATGATGTTGTCACATTGTTTATTATGGTTGAGAATTATTTATTTGACATAAGTTATGTCACATTCTTAAATGTTTATGTCACATTGTGACATAACCGTAAATGAACTTCACAATTTGATGTAACCATTTAGGAAAGATGTAATTTGACACAAGACAATGAATATGTATGTCACAATGTGACATTACAACATAAATTATTTTTTCCCATTACGACATTTGTCAAGGGTTATGTTGGATTATGACATTCCTTAATGTTTGATGGCTATGTTTGATTGTGATCTTCATCAATGGTTATGTGACATTTAGACATTCATCTTGGTTGACATGTGTCTGCTTCCTACATTCATGAATGGTTATGTCACATTATGGTGTCAATCAAATGTGATGCCACATTGTCACATTCATAAAGGATTTTGTCAGATGTCAACATTAATCGAGGGTAATGGCGCATTAAATTTGGTTGATTTTTGTTGGGTATGGTTGTGTCACATTTTTTTTGTACATCTTCATTGTCTTATGGCGAATTTCATGATTCCTAAATGTTTATGTCACTTTGCGACACAACCCTAAATGAGTTTCACAATGTGACATAACCATTTAGGAACTATAATTCAACACAATACAATGAATATGTACGTCACAATGTGACATTATGACACAAAGGATTATGTCCCATTATGACATTTATCAAGGGTTATGTTGGATTGTGACATTCCTCGAAATTCATTGAGGGTAATAGTGCATTGAATTTGGTTAGGCATGGTTGTATCACATGTTTATGTAAATCTTCATTGTCTTATGGTGAATTGCATAATTCCTAAATATTTATGTCACATTGCGACATAACCCTAAATGAACATCATAATGTGAGATAATTATGAATGATATTCTACATATATCTTTCTAACTATTACAAATGAAAATAGAAAACATCAAGAAACCAACTCCCTTATTAAAGTTTATGACCTTAGTTCAATCTCAAAATTTGCTACATTGTAGTTTTAGTTGATTGGTCCTAGTTTTCCATAAAAATTGAACCAAATAGTGAATCAATGTGGAAATTAAATATTGTTTTTTTGTTTGTTGATAATGAACAATTGACAAGGTTTTCATTTAAAGATAATAAAAAAAATTTAAATTCATGAAATTAGCCATTTTCATGAAATTGAGTTTAGTTTTCTTAAATAATGTTAATAGTTAGATTTTTTTTTATAAGCAATGAATGGTAGTGTTAAGAAATAAAAATTATTCATGCAATATGCTTGAAACAATAATTTAACATAAATATTTTTCTAAAAATGAGTGATATGAGCAATTAATAAATAAATTAAATTTATAATTTCTTATGCTAGATTATTAATTTAATTCGTTAAATTAATTGTTTTTAAAAAACATTATGAATAAAAAATATATTTTTAATAAATTTAAAAAATTAATTAATTTTTTTAAACAATTTTACATTATTTTAACTAAAATTTATTTAATATATTTGTTAAATAATAATAATAATAAAGAAAATAATGTGATAAATAATAAATGTAAATGTGTAAAATACATAAACTTTAATGAAATATAAAAAATAAATAAATTATTACGATGACAAATGAAATACATGAAAAACCACACAATGCATTTTTTAAAGATATAAATATAAAGGTGCAACTTAATAAATAAAAATGATTCATGCAACATTATTGAAACAATAATTTAACTTAAACATTTTTTAAAAAATGATTCATGCAACATTACATTGAAACAATAATTTAACTTTAAACATTTTTTAAAAATGGGTGATATGAATAATTAATAAATTTAAATAAAATTGAAATTAAATTTATAATTTATTATATAATTATTATTTTTATTTATAACCAATTGTTTAAAATAAAATTAAATAATTATTTTTTTAATAAATTAAAAAATAAATTTAAAATAATTTTATATTATTTAATTAAAATATATTTAATATCTTTACAAATACTACAATGAGGACAAAGAAAAATGTGATAATTAATAAATATAATATGTAAAATACATAAATTTTAATAAATATAAAAAATAAAATAAATTATTATGATGATAAATGAAATAGATGAAAAACTAAATAATGCATTTTTTAAAGATATAAATATAAAGGTACAACTCTGATTTGGTTTAATTGTTAATAACATTAACATGTATTTTATTGAAGTTTATTGTATTTTAGTTGTGATTGATAATGATGATAATTGTTATTGGTTGTTATTTATTGATGGATTGATTTCTACAATAGGATGTGAAAGAGATGTAATTTTTCCAATTAAAAAAAAAAAAAAAAAAATTATTAATCAAAAATAATTATATATATATATATATATATATATATATTGAAAGTTTAAACAATGACATTTAAAAAATATATTTTAACATGTAATTTCTTCAATTATTCTTAATATGGAGTTAAGACATGTTATTTAAAAAATATTTGTAAGAAGTAAATATTTCTATATATAATATATAATTGAAATTAAAAAAAATGTTATGGTTAAAACATTTAAATGGTGGGTTGAGTAGGAGGATGTTAAATTCCTTCTATGCTTAATATGGAGTTGACATGTGACACACACACACACACACACACATATATATCAAATCCTTGGAGATGTAAACATTTCTTCAAGTTTTGTACTAAAAAATTTGAAGTCTCTTATACATGATATATCTTCCATACCTCTTAAAATGACCATCTTGTAGTTCTTAAAAAAGTAGAATTGACTTCCAAATTTATTAAATATATTTAAATCTTGAGCCTTTAAGATGTATAAAAAAGACTAACTCTTAACAGATTATAAACAATTTCAAATTTTATTTCACAATCAAATGAAATGGTTTAGCAAAACCACACCTCTTAAAATAATCCACTTATATTTCTTAAAAAAATAGACTTCCAATTTTATTAAATATTTTTAAATTTTAAGCCCTTATCTTGTATAAAAAAGACTAACTCTTAACAATTTTTCAACTCAACACCCTTGGTTGAAAAAATGTAATTTTTTTTTTCTAATTAGGTTTTTACGAGGTGTCCTATAAAAAGAATAATAGAACAACCAACCCTTGGTATGATAAATAATGCAAAATTGCTAGGAAATCCATTAGGGATGCTTCTAATGAGTTAAAAGGGGAAAAAAGGTACTATATCAATAAAAGGAAAGAACAACTTTCACAACTATATAAGATAGATCCTAAGAAGTTTCGGAGCCAAATTCTAAACCACAATACTAAATAAAATAATAGGATTCCCTTAAGGGACTGAAATTCCTACCTTAAAAGTCTTTACGAGTTCCCTAATGCCATGGAAACCATTCCTATTGTCCCTACAAAGGAAGACATTTTTTCTTTAGATGACATAGAGTTCAAGGTTAAGTGACTTGAAAATGGGAAAGCTAAGGACATTGAAGGCTACCAAGCTAAAATTTTTAAAATCAGTGGATCTATCCTTATCCCTCACATACACAAGCTCTTCAATTTAGCAGTCAAGCAAGAATTCCCTAAACCCTGGATGTAAATCCTCATTGTTCCTATTTTTAAAAATAGTGATAGAAACATTCCCTCTGATTATAGGACAATTATGATTAGCCTGATTTTAGCCAAGATTTATGGAATTATTTTGGAAAAGAAGATTAGCCTTTGGCTAGAAAGTCACGGTAAAAGAGCTAAAGGCGAGGTCGGGTTTATGAGATATCATTTAACTGTGGACCATCTTGTTACCTTTAGGATCATTGCAGAGGAGTTCCGCAATACTAAAACCAATCTTTTTTGTTGTTTTGTTGACTTTAGAAAAGCTTTTGACATGGTTCCTAGGAAAAACCTTTGGAATAGGTTGGAATAGATAAAAGTGTCTCTCGAGTTGAGGGCTTCTGCAATAAGGATGTATGAGAACTCTATTGCGAAGTTTAAAAACACTTAGGGCTGGTCAAAAGAGATTAACTGCAATATTGGAGTCAAACAAGGTTGTCCCTTGTCCCGTACCCTTTTTTGCATATACATTGACAAGTTAGAAGATTTCTTGGAAAAAGAAGGTTGTGTCGACCCTACTCTCACTGGTATAGTCATCAATATTCTTCTTTATGTTGATGCTATTGTTCTTATGGAAAGGAATCCCCATGATCTTGAAAACCAACTAAGAATCCTCAAGGAGTTTTGCTCCAATATGTGTATGACTATTAATACTGATAAGACTAAGGTCATGATTATTAAATCCAATAAGATAATTTATGCTACCTTCATGTATGAAAACAACAACTTGGAGGAAGTGAATTCATGCAAATATCTTGGAATTGATATTCACCACAAGCTCAATTGGAATTATAACATTGAGAAAAAGATTATTTGGGGATGGAAAGCTTATTATGGGCTTGAAAACAATTGTAAATCAGTTGATCTTTGGAGTTGGGGTAAGAATAAACTCCTTTTTGAGACTTTTGTTACACCTACTATTCTTTATGGATGTGAAGTCTGGGGATGTAGTATCTCTCGTGAATCCTGGAGAAATATAGAGCAAATACAAATGAATTTTAAAACCTATAATCTCAAAATTAAAGGAAATATGCCCTATCCTATCCTCCTCTTAGAAACAAACCTCTCCCCCATTGAGAGAACAACTATGACTAGACACCTAATGTATAAGAACAAGTTAAACAACATGGAAGACAAGAGGCTTTCTAAAATTTCTTCAATATCGAGTTGTAACCACCATTGACTCAAGCGAGGATGGCATAAAGATGCACGGTCTTGGCTAAACTATTGGGGAATCATGGAAGACACCATTTTGCATAATAAAGATACTATTAAAAAACTTGCCAAATCAATATTTAAGGAGAAAATGTGGTGTAATAAAGAGTTAGAGGAAAAAATAAAATTAAGGTATTATAAGGATGTAATCAACCCTAATCTAGAAGATCAAAATTATTTATAAGAATTATTAAGATAAGAACAAATTCTCACGAGCTCTATAGTGAAACTAGGCGTTGGTCAATTCCTAAAACGCCATGGGATGAAAGAGTGTGTTGCCTTTGTGACACTGAGACGGTTGAAGATGAAAAACACTTTCTTTTAGATTGTTTGGTGAATATTTACTAATCCTTCATATGCCAACTATTTTTGTAAAAATATTCAAATTTCTAAGGATTTTATATAGTTTGTATAAAATTTTGACCATTTTTAAGGTAAAATAATTTTATCCTATGGAATTTGGGCGAATGATTTTTAGAATAGCGTAAAATCATCCATGCTACCAACCTTCCTAACCTCTTAACTCAACAAAACTATGGTGGCCTTGGAAAACTTCGCTTAATGCTTTTCGAGCACATAAACAAAATTCTAAAGAATCCCAAATAATCCCTTACCCTCTTAAAGTCACATAGACCTATTCTATCTTAATGGAGGTGAATCATCATTATATATATATAAGTGGTATGATGACAATACCATCAACGGCTAAATTTGCCCTATAATTTTTCGTTTCATATTGCAATTCCACTTCGACTTCAATAACCAGTTTTGCCTTACTAGCGCAAAAGACTCATAAACAACGTAGCAATAACAGAATGGTTGTTAAACTCTTCGAGTTTACAAGTACTATAAAAAAATATTCAATTCACCCCTTAAGAAAACCTGTAAGAGAATCGAAGATGATAACAAGATGGGGGGCATAACGATTAGAAATCAACCAAAAAAGACGAAAAAAAAATTGAACTCTCACTCAAAATGGTTACACGTATATATATATATGTATATTTACAACCGATCCATAACAAGATCTAAGAGTTCACTCGCTTGATCCCTCCCGGTAAATCAGTGTTTTCCGCTTCATTATTATTTCTTCAAATGTACAAACGACGCTGCAGCTTCATCAAAGTGGCTACCAAGGGAATAGATTTAACTGTCCATGATGCTATGCTGACAATCTCTACAGTTCTGCCAAAATCACTCCGAAAAGTCTTACTCCTTTCTTAGTCGTGAGATCGAGACTCGATGCCGCATTGTGTTCAGGGATTTCAGATTCTTGTGCCGCGGAGGGAGGGACGAGCAGGGTTGAGGAAAACCTAAACAGTTTGAACAGTTAAGGAAGCTATTGTTTTTTTATTTTTTTTTATTTTTGACGACCATAGAAACTGATTCTGGAGCATCGTCAAAGACAACTGATAAGACCGCATGGAATGACTCAGCGTATCCGCTCAGCACGCAAAGAACCGTTTTGCATTCCAAGGAAGGGGCTGCATTTATTTTGAATCATGTTGTAATTAAAAATCTCTTGATCTCAAGAGATTTGAATATATGTCCTGAATGTTGTAATTGTCTTCAATGGCTGTAGAAGGCACAATTCTTTGAGTATGTACCCAGATCTGAATTCGTAAATGTACGTTTATCACAATTTATTGTGATAGATTTAGTGATAGGAATACATTTAATGAGTTGTAAAAGAATCAAAGTTATCTAGAAAAGAAGGCTTCATAAGCCGAAAAAAATATATAAAACATTGTAATCTATGTTGTAAGATAGTTTTTTTTTTTTTTTTGGGAGAAGAGAAGAAAAGAGAGAAATACTCTCGAGTTATGGAATGAGATACTATAAGCTTGTTTGTTTTCTCTTAAACTTAATAGAAAATGTGTTTTCTGCATATGTGTGTTTGTGTATGTGAACTTGTGAAATTTGTTAAGTTTCAATTGTTTCTCTTCTGTAAGTCAAACGCGAAGAGTGCGCAGAAATCCCAGACAAGGTGTGCATCAAAGCTCAGGAGAGTTAGTGCAAGGAGGCAAGGAGTGCGCAGGCCAACATTTCTAAGGGTCAAAGCTTAGGAGTGAAGCGTAAGTGTGCGCTGGAGATCTTTTCGTAGAAGTGATAAAGCTCAGAAGAGATAGCATCGTGGAGTTCCAAGGTGGAGCTTAGGGATTGTCGAAATCCTTTAGTAAGGATCGGACGATCGTAGCTAGTTGTTTTGGGTCTTGAATACCCGCGGGCCGTTGATCGTGCCAAACCAATCCCAGTCGTAGATCCAATGATCAAGTTCGAGCAGATCTCCTAGTCATTCGAACTTTGGGGATTTGGCCATTCAGGATAGTTGAGTTGTTGTTTGGAGGCCAGAAGCCTCGCATCCCCGCGAACCGTTGATCTGGCAGTTCTGGATCTAACGCAAGCCGTAGATTCTCGAGAGTGAAGAACCTCTGCAAATCGTCTGATTTCGGGTGAATCAAATCTGACCAATGGAGCTGGACAAGTGGAAGGATAGGGTAACACCCACAACTGTCGGTCAAACCACTTTATGAACGAGTGTTGTTGATAAAGACTTTGAGAAAATTAGGGTGTTATGTTTGGGTGAATCCTCTGGAGCTCCAAAGTCCCCGAGTGTCGAATAAGGCTTCTTAGCTAAGCATTGGGTTCTAGCGTGTGGTCACGTACACGACTCTGTATGGGGAAGGACCATCATTGATCTTGAAGGTTCGTGCATTCAGGATAAAGTGCCTATGGAAAGAGAAAAACTAGGGGTCTATGAGACTCTGAGAGCCATTTCGGCTCATGTTTGGGGAACAATCCAGACCGGGAGGTGGGTGCACCAGAGTTGTATCAGGGTAGGAAAAAGCTCTGTGAGGAGATATATCAGAGCCATGTCGCCAAGGAGACACCCATGATTTAATCTTGGGGTAGGTAGGAAGGGACCTGTAGCTAACATAATTATGGAGGGGGAAATGAGACAACTTTGTGCAAGGTTAGACACCATGGAAGAAACAAAAAGGAGAATGCCAGATGCTGGAGATGTTAGTGATGCCAAGGATGAAAATCCAGAAGAAGAGGAAGTTGCATGAGAAGGAGAAGTAGAGGAATGATTGTTGAGAGTTATTTTCAAGCTCAGAACCAGGGCAAAGATAGAAGTTTTAATGTATGAAGGTAATCTAGACGTGGAAGAATTGCTTGACTAGATAAGTGTCTTGGATAAATATTTTGATTATGAGGAGAGAGAAGATGAGAAGAAAGTAAAGTATGATGTGACCAGGCTGAAGGGACATGCATATTTATGGTGGGATGAGTTGCAAGTTGACAGAAGGAGAAAATGTAAGTCCAATATTAAGAGTTGGAATAGAATGGTAGCCAAGCTCAAGGATAAATTCATACCCAAATATTATTAGATGAATATGTCCAGAAAACTACAAAATCTGAGATAGAAAGGTATGTAAGTGAAAGAATATACTGAAGAATTCTATGAGTTGAATATAAGAGCAGGACATAGGGAAAATGACGAACATAAAGTTGCTAGGTATATCAATGGGTTGAAGTATGAAATTCAATATGAGATTAGTATGGTGACGATGAGGAGTGTAGAGGATGCTTATCAGGTATCCCTAAAGGAAGAAGAAAAAATGGCGAAAAAGAAGAGCCAGAAGAACATGGGAAAGAATCCAATGAGAGGAAAATGAAACTTGAGGGAGAAGTTCCAAAAAACAAAGAAATAAACTAGTGGCTCTAGCAGTCAAACTACTAGAGGAGGAGACTCTAGAGGAAGGAGACCTTTCCCAAGTGGTAGAGGAAGAGACAGAGGAGGAGAGATTAAGTGTTATTCTTGTGGAAAAATAGGACACATGTTTTGGGAATGCCTTGAAAACAAGATTATAGATTTTAGAGGAACTCAAATCACTGAGGCTCAACAGAAGACTGTGGAGACAGAGAAAAAATAAGAAGTTGTTGAAGAGGGAAGATCACTCATGATGAGGAAATTCCTTGTGAAGCCAAAAAAAGAGGTGCAAGAGAAAACACAAAGAAATAATTTATTTAGAACCGCTTGCAAATCAAAAGAGAGAGTATGCAAGGTGATTATTGACAATGGGAGCATTGATAATTTAGTGTCCATAGAAATGGTGGAAAAGATGAAGTTGGAGACAAAAAAAAATCCAAATCCATATAGGGTGTCATGGTTGCAGAAAGTACATCAAGTCATGGTGAGTGAACAATTTAAAGTTGAATTTAATAATGACAGTTTTAAGAATGGAGTTTTATGTGATGTCATACCCATGGATGTTTGTCATGTTCTATTGGGGAGGCCATGGAAATATGACATGAACACCATACATTATGGGAGAAAGAACACTTATACCATTGAGAAGAATGGGTGTAGACATATGTTGTTACCACCAGAAGATAAGGGAGTTAAAATGGAGGTTAGTCTGAATATACTTCTTGATGTAGGAGCATCACCAACAAAGCGCGAGTGGAGGACAACTATGCATCAATGCACATTTTGAAGTGAATTTTAAAATTCAAAATGGCATATTGTGTAAATCTTTTGAAATGATTGTAATTAAAGAACCTCTTTAATTTTTTGGAGCTTGATGATTTCATGAGAACATTGGAGAATGTATTTTCTTTTAATGAAGCTAGGTGTAGTACACATTTGATGTGTTTGATCTTATATGTCCATCACAAGTATTTATTGTAATAAATTCTAAGTAGTTGATATCTTTTAATTCAATAGGATAGATCTAGAGTAGTTGGAGGGAAAGGCTCGAAGAGCCCCTCTTGTATAAAGCTTTGTATTGTTGCCCAGAAGAGGTTGTTGAAGTTGTTGGCACTCTAGGTTATTGAGAGTTGTTGCCATTGTAGCAGAGAGTTGAGAGCTACTGAGAAGCAGTTTATGAACACATGTATATTTCAGTTGAATAAATATAACACAACATTGTCCCAAATACATGATGTTGAAGTGTCTATTTGAATGAATGAATGGTAGAATTTTTGTTTATTTGAAATTCTTTTTTATTTCTTGTTATTGTGTTTATGAATTCATTTATATAGTTGAATGTATGAATCTGTGAAGATTTAGATAAGTTTCAATTGTTTCTCTTCTACGAGCAAGTGCAAGTGTGCATAGTGTCCGTAAGGAGTGCATTGATAGAGTCTGTTTCGACTCATAAGATCAGAAGAGATAACATGAAACTTATATGTGTGCAAGGAGTGCATAACATCGACAAAGTGCGTGTGATAGAGTCTATTTTGACTCAGAAAGTTCTAGAGAGATAGCTTGAAGAAAGTTCGTCCACAAGGAGTGCATGATAGAGTATTTTTACTCAAAAACTCAGGAGGAGTAGCAAAAGATGTCCACAAAGAAGTTAAGTCATGGAGGAGGACCTATTGCAAGGCGTGTACAGGCAAAAATTCGACTAAGCATCGAAAAGAGCATTCTAAGGAGGAAAAAGTTCGAGGAAGAACAAGCTCAGGAGGGAGAGTGGCGAGAAATATTCAAAGGAAGGAGTCTTTTAAGGTTTCCTAAGATTAATGAGTAAGATCCGTCCGAGAGGGATCGAGATCATTCTAGACCGTTAGATCTGGGGAAAGTGCACAGAGATTAGCCATGAGGTATTTTGGCATTTCGGAGCTCGGAGCATTTCAAAGTGGGATCATCGAAGTCGCGAAGTCATGAGGTGAATCTTAAGCGTTGGCTGTGAGGAGGCATGTGGCAACGGATTAGAGCATATGGGAGTTATAGGTCCAGAGAAGTTGGGAGTAGAGTAAGTGAAATTTTGTGAAGTCACGAAAGCCGAAGTATAACTAGACAGTCGAATCTCGGGAGACACACGACAGAGATCTATGAATTCGGGGAAAAGTGTTTCGGGAGGAAACAAAGGCGGAGGTCACAATATTTCTGAAGCCTAAAGTTGCGAAGGGGTTGGTCCAAGGTTATAACCCGTCGTCACATAAGAGAAAGAGTCTAGTGCGAGACTAGTGCTCACGAATCGGTGTTGCCAAACGCCAGAGAGTGGAGTTGTAGGTAATTCAAACTTGCAGGTGACATCAAGGGGACTTGTGTGTGTATGTGTGTGTGTGTGTGTGTGTGTGTGTGTGTGTGTGTTTATTAATTGTTCAGGGTCTGTTGAAGGACCGAAGGACCAATTCGGTTCAATGAATTTGAAGATCCAAGACTGAGAGGTTGCACAACCCCAAGGAGAGAAGGGGGGTTAGCATAAATTCTCATGAGTGGGAAGGAGCTCTTAAAGTAAGTTAAGAAGGAACATGAGATGCAGTTTTTTTTTAATTGGTAAGTCGAGAACTATCCTTACAAATACTTCTATGAATAATTTACCTGTTGAAATTCAAGAATTATTGTATGAGTTTGTTGACATTGTTGTGGATGAGTTTCCTAATACTTTACCTCCCATAAGAAGTATTAGTCATCATATTGACCTTATTTTGGGTGCAAGTTTGCCAAACATAGAAACATATAGGTTGACCCCGCCGTAGAATGAAGAGGTCAAGAAGCAGAGCCAAGAGTTGTTGGAAAAAGGGTTGATTAGAGAAAGTCTGAGCCCATGTGCAGTACCAACTATGTTGATACCCAAGAAGGATGGTGGCTGGAGAATGTGCACAGATTCAAGAGCTATTAACAATATAACCATTAGGTATAGATTTCCTTTACCTATAATGGATGATTTGATGGATTGTTTGACTGGAGCCAACTATTTTTCTAAGATATATTTGAAAAGTGTTTACCATAAATTAAGGATGAGAGGAGGAGATGAATGGAAAACAAGATTCAAGAAAAATGAAGGGATGTATGAGTGGATTTTTATTCCATTTGGTTCACTACTACATATGACCAAATTTTCCACGGTTTTTTGTTGCTATTGCCACACATATCCGTTGCACTTTCCACGAAGGAACACAATATTTTTTGTGGAACGTTTTATGATGCTATATCCACACACTAAGATTATTCATGGAAACAATGATGAAATCATTCCACCAGGTGGCAGAGTAGAAAACCCACCAATGGCTTGCGACGCAGATTCCATACTTGCGACGAACATACGTCGCTATATCGACGACTTCTATAGGTTTTTAAAAATAAAAAACTTGATAGTTTTCTAGTCTCCGAAAACAATGATATGCTACATAAGCCTTACAATGATATGCTACAGAAGTCCCCATATTCATGATACACAAAATCCTTATTACTCTACCTAATGAAGAATATGATTTATTGTTGATTCATGCACAAATTTGATGTCTAGCACCAATCCCTTATCCTACTTCAAGGACAGATCCTTTCAAGGAGGGACAACGTGTAATGGAACTAATTAACACAATTATTAATATTTATTATTATTACTTAAGTTCCATAGAGTTCACGCCCATTCACTATGGCCCATGTGTCCCATGTCGGATACTCGCATATTTTAGTCCTTTGTGTCCCATTTCAGAGTGTCATGTGACTCGTAACAATTCAACTTTTCTTTTCAATCTTGAACTTCGATGAATAAAATGAGTTGTGTATCTAGAGTTCTTGATCTCCCAAGTCTCAACACGTCTATTCTAGCATAATTCCTTTTGATATAATTTTATTCAATCAATGTTCATTTACATTTTCTGTCTTCTTTATTTATCCCATATATTTTTACAAATATTTTGCTCCATGCACAATCCTATGAACACCAATTAGGAAAATAATAAAACCGCACCTACATATGATACTCTAGCAACAACACCAAATCCCACGCTCTAACAAGATTGTATCTAGCTATGCAGAGTTTTTGTTACGAGTTTAAGTCATATCATTAACTCTTATTTTATGGGTATTATTTATATTTGGTTGTTCAAGTGTAAATATGGTATCAACTTTGCCACAATACTGATCATAATATTTCATCTAATTCAAGTAAGAACTCTAATTTTCCTTATTCAGACTATTATCAACAGAACACTACTATTGATTGATTCTTAGAAGATTAGTTGAAAAAATTCAACCATCATCACAAACTATTTTGATGATGTTACATAAGCCCATATGAAAGAATAATCATGCATTGCATGGTTAGCTTGTTGTAATCAGTATTCAACATATTGTAATCATTCTATTCGCAAAATAAAAGAATCATATGAAGTATTTAACCTTCCAAAGATGAGGCAATGTAAGATCTATTTCAATTTTCTTGAAAAGGAATCCCATACTTACCATCCCCAGCTTCATAGACTGCTTCTGATGAAAAAATCTGTTGATGGAGGATGAGCCATTCTAAAAGAGACAAATCTAGATTGTTCTGCATGAAAGGAACTTCTTGGTGTAGCTACAGGTGATTGCAACACTAAAGAACGCTCAAACGAAAGATCCAAAATTCCTTTCACATGACTATTCCCAGCATAGTCATCTTCAGTTCCACAAATCATTTCATTTTCCATGGCCTAGTAAAATAAAAAGGTACCAAACTATTTAAAAGTTCCAAATATCAAGACATGCATTATAATACCTTGAACACAACTTGATTACACTAAATGTATTAACTTGTGCAAAAAAATTCAAAAAACATTCTTGTCATATATCTTTCAGTCTTACCCAATCATAGTCATTTTCTTTTTCTTTCCAGAATATTTCCACACATAGAGGCAATGTAGGGACAATGCCTGCAAATCAAGACAAAATTGAATGTTTGTATAAGAGTGTACTAAAGTGGCAGAAATAAAAAAATAAAATATTAAAAAAAAATAGTTATCAGAAAAGGTTGTTGTCATGACTGATCAAACATTCATCTCTCTACCATAGATGTATGCATGGAGACTTATTTTCCTCACCTCATCTTGAATGCTTGATTATTTATGGAGTATTTATGGGCTTTATCCTTGGAACGTTAGGCCTCTCCAAATCAATTTATGAACAAAACATTGACTGCAGTGATGAAGTTGTTTATAATTTCAAGAAGTCAATGTTTTGTTTCAAACCATAATGCATCACTTTGTAACCATGTAAGGGATACATACAAGGGATATGCATAAATTTATTTTTATTTCTCTTCATGATTCCCTTTTCTCAAGAAGTAAGTGACCCCTTATTGGGCATGAATTTTGACTTGAGTGTATTCTCTTCCTCAATTTGGAATAATTTTAGCCTCCTCAAGTCTAATCAACATCTTGATTAGGGTTCTTTCAGAGGCATCGAGAATTTTGTGAACACATACAAGGGGTATATGTGCCTAAACATTCTTTTCCAACAGTGATCTACCATGTCATCTCCTCAGCGCATGAAACATCTCACTCGTAGTGCATCATTGGAGTAGACTTAGGCAACAAGGAATGGTAGAGCATCCTCCTGCAACAAGACACATGTGACAACAGTACGATAGACTTGCCTCACAATGGAAATAGGGGAGGAAAATATTGGAGAATACTATAGGAAAAAGGAAATGTATTATCTTATATATACTTGACCTTCACCATAAATTAATCTATCACTTGGAGGTTTTGAAGAGAGTTTTGGAGTCACATTTATGAGCCTATAATGTAGGCTTCATTACACACTTTTGGGTATGTTCCCACACATGAATAACACTTCATTCATTAGAATTTAGGAGGCATAACACTTGGTGTATGAAGTACCCCTTGATGAAGTACACTAGGTTTTGAATTGACCTTGTGAGCTCCTTTACATAATACATATTTGAGGGCCCCTTTTTGAACAAGCATTGGATGCAGTGGCATCGTTTGGAGATTTATTATTGGTTGATAGTGGGGGTTTTGGTCCACCTAGAGGGGCAAGAGGTTCATTGAATATTTTTTTGAGGAAAGAAAAAAAATCAAGGAAGATAAGTAAATAATTACCCTTTGCTCCCTAAAAGGATCAAAATATACATGGGGAGATAAATGGTCCTAGAAACATGCCAAATTATATTTGTAGGTGCAATATTTCAACAGTTGATCAAAATATGTTTATGTGTTTATATATTATTGCACATCGACTTATAAAATTACTTATGTCTCAAAAATATACTGATAGGTCACAACCTAGTGAGACACCAAATTGATGTATGAGACCCGCTTTTTTGTGGGACAATGAATAAACCCTCTATGAATCCCACAAACATAGGGGTCTCATACATTAATTTGATGCTATTGATGTCCTAGAAAATATGAATATCTTAACAATAATCAAAATTTTATTTTTACATTTCTATGCCTCCATAAGTTCTACATTGAGTTCTATACTTTAAAAAACACATCAAAACCCTTACCTTATCATTGTCCTTTCTCTAGATCCATTATCCCATACAACTTGATAATATTTGTCCACGAGATGAATTTCCATCACCAATACCTGCATGAATCATAAAAGACAAATTATTTATATGAGTAAATAATATATAAGCAAATAAACATGCATTTAGTTATGTAAAATACTCTAGAAAAAACTTAAGTGGTTGCATACCTTAATGAGCTTCTCTTTGTTTCGAGAATAGATTATTCTCTAATGAACATGGCCAACCAAGTGAAGGTGGAAGCTCATATGGCCCCTACCCCCCCTCACATCTCTCTCAATTCCCCATACCCAATAAATTATTTTGTTTATATAGAAAACATATAGACATTCATGCATAACTAGGCTAGTCATCAAAACATATGAACATATAAACATTGAAGCATAATGTGGTAATTCATATAAAAAATATTTCATACTAGCAACATCGATAAACATCCAAATACAAGTCATGAATTTATAAATCTAGTTTTTCTTTGATTTATGTTTTTTTACATTCATAAAATTGACGATTGGGGTATCATAATCATCCTCTGACACTGTATTTCCTACGCCCTATCCTTCTATTGTTTGTGTTTCCATGCGCTCATGTACCATACTTTTGGTACGTCGATGAGAAGGGCATGGAGGTAGTTATGCAGGGGCGTGAACTGCAACAACGAAAATGATCATATTGATATGTTGAAATATAATTGAAATAACTATTTCATTATTTTGATTAACATTACAATATTTCTCTTTGCCTGTCTGTGTAGCTGTAACAGTTGGTACGTTAATTTCTTGTCCACTTGGTTCCTCTCACAATTCACACTCCTGAGCTACATGATCTTCCATTTAAATAAGATAATATATAAGTATAAGTCAGGAAATAAATATCTACATTCACAGTAAATATTTCTAATTATAAAGCATACATACCGGAATGTGTACTCTACTCCCCACTATCATTGGACATGTTCTCCCTAGTATGAAGTGGTGTCTGATGAATACTGCTAGATTCACTGTTGCGGTTGCATTGTTTCTTGAAAACAAACATAAATACTTAGTTAAGGGTGATATAATAAAATATGAATAGAATTTACAAGCATGCTACTTGGTTTCCTTATTCATTTTATTTATGTGCATTTCTGTGGCTGGGGAGATTGGAGTTTTCCCCAAGATTCTTCGATATTCAATCACACTTTTAAACCCGTACTTGAAAGCAAGCTTTAGGTCCTCCTCGGTGGAAGCAGCTTGGAACGTATTTAACTGCAACGCATAACACCATTAAAATTACCAATAAAAAAAACAGAAATGTGTTTGCTATTGTTATACAAATATTCACCACAGTTAATCATTTAATTCTTACGATTCAGGATTTTAGTTTTCCATAGCCACCCTACCCTAGTTTATGTTTCCCGTGATTTTCCACTCTAGACTTGGTTGCTTTAGAGGTGTCAGGTAGCCTATATATCGAATTTTTGAAAAACATTAGATATCGGAATTGTTACTTAAAACAAGAAAGAAAAACATAAATGAGCATATTTCACTAAGAAGATGACATGTGTTGTACCTTGCTTTACCAGGTCGTGGACGTCTTCCTTGTTTTTTAAACAAGTTCTTCTTTTCATCCTCTATCAGGGTCTTCCACTCTTTCTCTAGAATCATGGAGGGTGCTCATGCTTCAGGTATAATTTCAATTTCTCCCTATATTGGGCCTTGGTATATTTTTAATTCTTGTCGGATAACTTTGTAACCACTTTCTTGTTGAACGTATTGCCAAAAAAGTTTACCATATGGCCTATCAATTCATATTTCTTTTCACTATCTTGGGTATTCCACCATGTGTAAATTGTGGGGCCAAACAACTCCAATGCTTTATCATTCAAGTTTCTGTAGAAAACATTGTTTCCTGCATAAACATGTTATCCATTAATTTATAATAATTTCAACAAATGTCCATTTCAATTTCATGATAAAAATGAACCAATTAATAAACAAATACCTGAAATCTTCTGAATCTTGATTGAAACACGTGCATCATCCACTAGAAAGGTGAGATCTAGTGATCTTGTGATTTTAATTCATGTTGCTCCATGAATAGCTTCCTCGCCATCTACAGTACGCTCATCTCCAGAGTCATGTGGAGTCCCAGGCTCCAGATCATCATGCTCTTGCATGTCATGCTGGTCAACATTAGTGCCCTCATTAATGGATTCGAGGGGAACCTCAAGAGGGTCAAAAAGCCTCATTTGTACTTTGCTTTGTCGAATTTTTTGTTGCATTGGACCATCACTGCTACCTATAGTAGTTGCAGGCTCAACAGGTTCCCGGGGCACGGGGTTTAAAAACTCCTACAAATGGAAAAAATTACTTTATCAGATCACATAGAAAATATATAAAACAAAAAAATATATATGAAATTGTCATAGTTGATAAAAATATTTGAAGATGCCACTTACCCCAAAATTTTTTATTAGATTTTGTAGCTCTGCAATTCTTGCCCTGCCCTCCTATGTTAGGGGTCTTTTGTGAAACAAAGATATATATTCTATGTTTGTCTTCTTCAAATCCTTCACGACAATTTCCATTGGTTCAGTGGAATAAAATATTTCGTCGTCAAGCTCCTCATCGTCCAAATCGACTGTACTGGACTAAAAACATCAAACAATAAATGAAATTAAAACAATATTAACACCATTTTTTTTTATATATTGTAATCAAATTTAGTTATTATTAAGCACTAACAATTACCTGATGTTGTTGTGCGGCCGGTGACTTCCCACGGTTAACCTGCTCTGATATACTATGAGTGGGTGACTTCTCACGTTGACCATGCCACAATACATTAATGAATAAAATTAATGAGATGAACTTTAACATTTGAGAAATTTAGTTATTGTAGTCATAAGTCATTACTATATTTAACATTTAACTACTAAGGCACAACATGTGTCTTTCCACGATCACCCTAGACATATGTATATTGTGATTTTCCATGGTCACCCTGGACAGATGTTGACACAATAAATCAATCAACAAAAGTTCTGAAATTCACTTGTAACATTAAAAAAATGAAATATTGCAGTAATATCAGAAAAGAAATAATGAAATTTCAAAAATTTAGCTATTGTAGTCATAAGTTGTTACTATATTTAACATTTACCTGCTGAGGCAAAGCAAGTGTCTTTCCACGATCAGCTTGTACATATGTAGCGTGTGATTTTCCACGGTCACCCTGGACAGATGTTGACACAATAAATCAATCAACAAAGGTTATGAAATTCACCTATAACATTAAAAAACGAAATATTGCAGTAATATCAGAAAATAAATAATGAAATTTCAGAAATTTAGTTATTGTAGTCATAAGTTGTTACTATATTTAACATTTACCTGCTGAGGCACAGCGGGTGCCTTTCCATGGTCACCCTGGACAGATGTAGCATGTGATTTTCCAGGGTCACTCTAGACAGATGTTGACACAATAAATCAATCAACAAAAGTTATGAAAGTTACTTGTAATATTAATAAAATGAAATATTGCAGTAATATTAGAAAACAAATAATGAAATTTCAAAAATTCAGTTGTAGTAGTCATAAGTTGTTACGATATTTAACATTTACCTGCCGAGGCACAACAGGTGCCTTTCCATGGTCACCCTGGACATATGTAGCATGTGATTTTCCACGGTCACCCTGGACAAATGTTGACACAATAAATTAATCAACAAAAGTTATGAAAGTAATTATAACATTAAAAAAATGAAATATTGCAGTAATATCATAAAATAAATAATGAAAAATGAAATATATGCAGTAAAAAATTGAAATATTGCAGCGATAAATTATAACAATGATTGATCAAGTGTTGAGATGAATGGTATAAAAGATATTTACCCCCATATCCGCACCCCCTTCATCTATTCTATTTAAGTTGTAATCGATCAACAACTCTTCACCTGGAACTATTGTTTTTGTTGCACATACAAATATACGATTTCCTTCGCGTCCCTCAAATATGCAATTCGGTTGCTTAGTTGTTGCCACTGGTCATGTACTATTCATAAAGCCCGCAATGTTTCCAAAATATTTTGGCCTTCCATCAATATACATAGTCATCCCTTTATTTTGATTGTTATTTACTAGTTGTATATAATTTGCGGCAACTCTGTATCTCTGCATACTTTGCGTATATTGGACCAACATCAACCAATGATTGTGTTTGTATAACAATCTGACATACTCCATAAATTCAGTTACAGTTTCATAGCCGACCTTTATGCCATCCATCGAAAATAACCCCAATCCATGTAAGGAAGAAGGAGCAATGCGATATATCCTCCCACTAATGAATAAATCTGTGTCCACTTCAGATAGCTCCTTAGGTACCCATGATTGCACTAGATTTCTATAACTCAAGGGAAACTCAATTTCACCTATCCCCTCAGCATCATAATTACATGACCCTCCATTGGCAATAAACAATTGCATGCATATACAAAATATTTTCCTTACCTTGTCAGATCTAGTTGATCTAGAACCGGTAGATATAGTACAACACGTCTCACTTTCAACCTCTCCGAGTATATATTTATCATCACTTGAGGAATATAGATCTGACAAATACATATTTGGTGGTACCTACACTCATTAAAATAAGAAGATAAGTTATCGTATGAAAATAAGTTTGTGGTACCAACACTCGAAAAAATTAGAAGATAAGTTAGTGAGCAAATATTTAAGGAGCGCATGTTTTTCTTGGAGAATATACTTGATTATATTGTATGTAAGAAACTTATTGGGGTCCTTGTTTAATTGATTCATATCATACTTGGCATCCCATTATTGTTATCTTGGTATGCTTTGGGGTGTGAGTCTTCTCTTTTATAGAATGACCTAGATTGTAAGATTTGTGAAAACCATGGAATAATTTAAGATAAAAAAGGTTCTTAGTGACCCTCAAAGGCACCCAATCATTCAAATTCCTCTTCTAAGAAAGGTTGAAAGACAAATCTTACAATCTAGGCCATTCTTGAATCCAAAATCAATTCCATACTTAGCACTATCATAACTTGTGTTATACCTTCATTTACTTCTTATTTTCTTTCAGACAATGGATATGTCAAAACATGCTCTTGAAGAACTTTAAGATTTCAAAAAGGCTTTCCTAATTCTTGACACATTGGTCAATACTTCCCTAACTGTCTTGTTATAACAAGGTAGCTTTTATGAAATTGGCTTCTTCATAACTTGAGGGTCTTCACTCTTCTTACGTCATCCATTTGTACCTCTCATTTTCATACACCTTTGTATAATCAAGTGAATGAGAGGTGTATGCAATTCGTTAGGACATAAAGAGGCATTAAAGTCCCAACATTAGGCTTGGGAATTGATGTAGATAGGGTGATGGAGGAAATGCAGCCTTAACGAGGATATTTAGGGTCTATGATACTAAAAAGTCTTAATGGATGGCAATTTTCTTGATGATACTAAAAAGGATTAGTGGATACTCAACAACATAGATTCTTTAGAATTAATGAATGGTTGGAGCATACTCAACAATATAGATGATTTAGAATTAATGAATGGTATCCCAAGGGTGCTAAGGCCTCATCTAAATATGGGTCAAGTGACAAGGTTCAATGACAAGGCAAGATAGAAGTTATATGACAAAGTAAAAGTGTTCTTGCAACAAGTATAAGTTCCAATACAACTTGAAGGAAAGGAAAAAATCTTATATGAAACAATAGATGATTTCACTATTCAAGATAGGTACATTAACATTGGTGCATGAGAAACAAGCATATAACAACAAAGAAAATGGTATCTTTCAAGTACAAAGAATATCAATATGTAAATGATTTCTAGTAATAAAGTATCACTAATGACTTCCTAGGAATGTAATTCAAATGCTACTTCTCCAAGGTGTAATCAAGAGCACATAATGACACTTCATTCAATGTAATTTTCAACTCATGGATGCATGAAGATGACTATGCAAAGAGTTATTTCTAGCATATAAATGACTTTCCAATCAAGCATGTATTGTTACCACTTCAATGTATAATTAAGACAAGTCAAAGATCAAGCTTGTGTGTAATTCCCAACAACAATATATATGTAAACAATGATTGTTCATGATGTAATTTACAACAAGTGAGGAATGTAAATGATTGTCCAAACATGTATTGCTTTTTATAGTATCACTGTCAAAGTATGTCTTAATTTAAGTCAAGTCAAATATAAAGATTATGTGTAAATCCCAACAACAATATGTGTGTAAACAATGACTGTCCTTTAATGTAATTTCCGACAACAAGAAGCATACAAATGATTGTCACACTTATCTCTTTATATCCAGCTAAGACTGCATTTCTAATGGATGGTACTGAAGGCTTAGTGGATGATATTTACAAAAAAGGCTTGGTGGATGACACTTTTCTTGATGAATACTTGTTTGCAGTGTCCTTGAAAACCTCATATTGGTTTGTTGATACTGAAGTTTACCTCGTCTTTAGCAAGTTTTCATAGCACTTCTCCCATAATGAATACTACAAAAAAAACAAGGAAAACTGCTCCATACAACTAGATTTAGGGTCATGTATTCGAAATGGGACTTGATCATGTACTTCGTTGATGCCTACGATAATATTATCTATGATGTGCTTCGAGCATGGCATAATGAACATAATGGATTACATTCTGCAGCCAAAAGAAAAACTCTCAAAGTTCTACAATCATGATACTATTATCCAACCCTTCATAAGGATGCTATAGAATACATTAGCATATGTGATGAATGTCAAAGAATAGGTGGCCACATAGGTTGATGAAATGCCTCTACAACCCCAAATTTCATTAGAGTCATGTTGGGGAATATGTTTCATGAAGTTATACTTGAACTTACTGTGACCTAAACTCCCTTCCTGCTAAACTCACTTTGTTGGGAGAGTGTTCCATCCACTTTTGTGGAAAGTCTAGGCTCTACATATGTTTAATTTTTTCAGAGTTTCATATACCTTTTAAATCAAAATTGAAAATGCATGTATGAACACTCTCAGATTAAATTTTCATTGTGTAAGTGTTGAGAAACCCTTAATAATAGGAGCATCCCTTCTTAACACCATCATATATTAACATAATCATCCCTTCTTATTCTAGTTATAGACCCATACTAAAAGGAAACAAAGCAATAAGAGAAAGAAGATTACAAGTTCTAGATAATAGAGAGAACCCAAAGTAAGAAGTGAAAGAAAAACATTGAAATTTAAGCAAAGAAGATAGGATGAGAGATTAATCCCCCTTCATTGATATACTCAATTTGTAAAACGTTAGGGTGTCTTGATTCCTCTTTAATATTTTTAAACTACACCTCTCTTCCTGCAACCCTATTAACTTATACCCATGATGAAGGAAGGGGAGGTGTAGTGATCCTCATTTCTTCATAGCTAGCTACTATTTTTATGGATGGAGAACACACCCCACATAGAGATTAAGTTGGATTAAGATGAATTTGGGTGGTTGCATGGTGGGCTTAGAAACATTCATGCAACCACTGATGCAAAAGAAAGGGATAAGTTTTGGAGACAAGGAAGGTTGGATTCCTATTATACTCCCTCAAGGAGAGAAAGAAACTTGGTTTGCCTTCAAATCTAGGCTTGGGTTGTATGAAACCAAAAAAATTAGAAGGAATGAATCAACTAAACATTGGTTTACATTTTGTAGATCTGGACTATTACATTGCATCCCTATTTCAACCTAGATAACTCTTTGCAAGCCTCTAAAACTTACCCCGGACATATTAAGGCCTCCGATGAAATATTTCCCTCTTCTTCTCCACCAACAAAAATTCTCGCTGCCACCTACAAATCCCTCGACATGAGTTCCCATGCGAATGTTGAAGAAGGATCACAAGCGCCCATGATGGCTCATGACATCGACTCGAGGTTCCACAATGGATTTCTGCTCCACCAACAACAATTCTCACCACCACCTGCAAATCCCTCACCATGAGTTCCCCTGTGAATGCTGAAGAAGGCTCACAAAAACAATTCTCTCCACCTCCTGCAAATCCCTCACCACGAGTTCCCCTACGAATGTTGAAGAAGGTTCACAAAAGTTGAAAGACAGCTTCCCTGCCGAGATTAAGCATTTGTGTTTTTTTTTAATTTTTTTGTTTTAATTTTTTTTTGTTTTAATTTTTTTGTGTTTATATTCATATAATGTTATATTTTATATTTTTTGGAAGCATGCCGAATCATAAAGAAAGGATATTTTAGGAAGAAATGCATGCATGAGGAAAGCAATAGCTGGAAGGAAGAACATCACGCGTGCACATGCATGGAAGACCTAACGACATTAGGGTTAGGGTTTTTGAAATACATTGTAATGGATGATGAGCCATAAATGTATATATACAGATGCCTAGGAGGTATAGAGGACAATAGTTATTCATTATGAAGAAAATACTCTTAGAGGGAGACTTCGAGAGGAAGGAGTCTTGTTTTGCTAACTAGTTGTAATACTTTTGTCGTACAACCTACTTTTGTAAGTTGGTGAGTTGTAGAGGGTTATAAGGGTATATATTTAGGGTTAGATCATAGGCTCAGGAGCCTTGTGTGATCTAGTCTGCCTCATAATAGATCTCAACCCGACTGAAACTGAGATGTAAAGCGCGAGTCGTTGTAGTTTTGGAACTACCATAATAGAAGAGCTGAGAGCCAGATCTTTGTGGACGTATCCCAGGGGGGGTGAAACACGGTAAAACTTGTGTTATGTGATTGGATTCTTTTGTCTCTTTTACTGTCTACGAGTATATGATAGAATGGTGTATCAATGAATAAACGAATCCGATTACATTACATGCATGAATGAGAATGCCAGTGTATTGATTTACTAGTTCAATAGAAATATCAGAGCGTACTTCACAAATCTCTATTCAATCTTGGACTGCAAGCACTTGAGTATTGAATTCACCCATTAAGACTATCTCGGGTGAGACTGCATAGTGTAATCTGTGCAATCCGTTGCCTTCTGGTTTACCAAGAGGGATGATAGTTTTAGAGGCTTTGTTGGATCCCTAGTAGACTTGAACCTAGGTCACTCATGTTAAAGGAATAACTCAGATAACTAAAACAACAAATGGTTATGTTGTCAGTTGGAATAGTATAAGATTGAGTAGATGAGATCTATTGAAGATATGTTAAAGAAAAAAAAAAGTGGGTAAAAATAATATTGAATCGGATGACAAGAAGGTAAGAGAATGGGCCACTAGAAGGGGATGTTGAGACCGTGTAATACCACAAAAATAGAGATTGGAAGCTGGTTGAAGACAAAGGAGATATAATTTTCATAGAAAGATAACAAAAACCCTAGAGTAACACCACACAAATATCTTGAAAAGTATGTATTTATTGATCTACATGAAGTCTTTTTCTGTGATTTTCCACACTTATTGCAGGAATGGATATTGAGGTTGAAGGATAACCACACAATGAATCAGATCTGACAGTTAGAGTGGACCCCAATTCATATTGAGCAGTTACATTAGGTGAATAACAAATTCACCCGCACATTAGATTTTTGGCTCGACAATATTGTAGTAGGATTTATAACATAATTTTTAGTAGATACAACGAAGTCGTACAATGCAACAGAGCAAGAGTTTCTATGTAGGCCTCGAGGAAGGTATATTATATCTCTGTATAATTCTATAAAGATATTACTATATAACAAAGGTGTAATGTAAATGGAATCAGACAACTAAACTTCCTTGAGTGCATGGGGGAAGGGGGGAAGCACCGACAAAAAAAGTAGAAATGGAAGGAGAAAGGAATAAAGGAAAGAAGGAGGAAGTCATGGACCCAATTATGATGGACACCGACTAGATCAAAAGGATCACGGTGATAGCTGGAAAGACACACAGTGGAGTACCCTACCAATACAAGGTGAACACCAAGAAGAGAGACATAGCCGAGAGGGAAAGCTTGGCAAGTGATGAAAAGGAGGTAGAGGATCTCCGGGATGTGGAGCAGATTGAGGAAATATTGCACACAAACTATGAGAGGAAGATGAGATGTCCAAGAGAGGGAAGAGAAGGAAAGAATCCTATCCATATTAATGTTAGTGTGGAACCCATAAACCCATGTGTGACTAACACACCAAAAATTACACCATCGTTTAGACAACTGGATTTCGGGAGAAGGAAGACAATAAGAAGTACATCCACATAAGGAACAAAAACTAGGGGAGCTAGTTCAGGGACCATTAGTCAAGTATCTACACTGTGTTGAGGTAGTAGTTCATCATTCAGGATGGCATGACACAATCCCACCATCAGGTTACCTGAATTCAAAGGGGAAGCATCAAAGGACCTGAAGAAACACTTGTTTATATGTGAGAAGATCTGGGAAGTAAAACAGATCACATACGAGGATAATAAACTAGCACAACTATCCATCACACTAAGGAATCATGCACTAGATTGGTATATGAATTTAGCCACAAACAATCCACCAGGGACAACGAGAATGATTGCGGATATAAAAAAGTTGTCGATAAATGAGTTTCAGAAGCCAAGTTCAGAGGACCAATACATGAACAAGATGATAGAAATTAGAAAGAAACTAGGAGAATCCATATGGGAGATTGATCAGAGATTCAAGCGACTAAAAGGAAATTTGAAATATCTCATGATAGATATGCAACACAGGCACTTGTTCATCAATTCACTATTACCACACTTAAAATATCCACTACAACAACAAAAGTTTCAGACGCAGGTAGAGGCTCTACAAGTATCCCTGCAACTAGAAGAAAACCAACATCAGAAGATCGATCCAGCCATCAAAGAGTTGAAGGAGGATCCGAAGAACTTAACATTCTAGCTAAACCAGAACAAAAGTAAGGAAAAACGAGAAGTTGTTTGGTGTACTACATGCCGGATGAAAGGACACCATAAGAATGGATGTCCAACATTCACGTAGTATATGGTGGAAGGGGTGCCAAATCCATTACCAAAAGGAGGAATATGTTGTGAAATCTGTAAGAAATAGGGCCACAATCTATATCACTACCCAATGATGCAAAAATACCAGACAGTCCCAAAGAGTTCATATTGCAACTTTTGCAAGTTAGTGGGCCATGATGAAAAAAATTGTAGAACCATGGAATTGATGAGAGAGAGGACATCACATGCATATAGGGTGCAAGTAAAAATGATGACTGGGAAAGCCTCACCTCAGTTTAACCAGGTATCAGCCCCATACAACACTGCACAACCGTAGTATAATATTGTGCAACAACCATATAATATCGCGCAACCACAGTACAATGCAACGCAGCCTCAGTACAATACCGTGCAGTACAATCAGCCGCCTCAGTATAATGCATCACGAGGAGATCGAGTTGGTTAAAGAGGAGGAGGAGGATCAAGATGAGGCTTTGGAAGATGCAGAGGACCAGTAGTATGTCACAACTGTCAAGAATTAGGACATTATGCAAGAGAATACATGCTTCCACCAGTGACTTGTATGTATTATCGTGCATCAGATCATGACACGGAAGAATGTCCTACGTTATTAGGGAAGATCCAGGAAAAAAGGAATCGAAACAATCATAATGTTCAATGGATTTTAGTTGAAGTAAGGGATGAAGGGAGAAACATCAACATAGTTACGTGCAGAGGAGCTAAAATATGAAATGACGCAGTATGACAAGAGCAAGTACAACACCAATGGGTAAAGAAGAATATTGAACCAAGGAAACATTTCGATGCACATAATGAGAAGGAAACATTTAAGCAAGACCAACAAGAATTTCTGAAGCCAAACATCGTGTCGACCTCAACTGTGCAACATAGCAAGGGACTGCCAAAGTACAAGATGCCTCCATTGTTGGATCATACCAAAGAAATGCATCCCCTGGGACAAGTAAGTACAATCAAAGGCTTTTTGCAATCATGCGTAAAATTACTAAATTATTCATCCTCTGTCAAGATATTACAAAGTATGTTAGAAAGATGTAGAATAAAGACAAAAGGAAAACTAGAACATAAAACAATCAATCACCTACATACAAGGAGAAGAACAAGTAGGGATTTCAGTTAGAATGCTAACATCAAATATTTCAACATGGGAGATATTATATTGGATCTAGGATCCGAAGTCAATGTATTACCCAAGAAGACATGGCAATGTATGGGAGAGACTGCATTACGATATTCACCCGTTCAGATGAAACTAGCAAACCAACACAAAGTTCTACCAATTGGGAGACTGAAAGGAGTCACAGTAGACCTTGATGGAGTTCGCACTAAGGTAGACTTTGAAGTGATTGAAATAGTGGATGACATAACACCATATCTAGCATTTCTTGGCTTGGATTGGGCGTTTGATAACCATTCCATAACCAACTTAAAAACATGGAAAATGACATTTGAGTCAGGAGAATACAGGGTCATTGCGTCATTAGACCCATCAGAAGGGGAAAGGTTTGTAGAGCCTACTTGCTTGGAATTGGAGGAAATTAGTCGATTGTACAGAACAATTGCGTGAGATGAAGATTATGAAACCCAACTTTAGATTGGATACTCAATTGGCAGAGCATTACTTCATGTGCGTCAAATTTAGATACGGGTTTAGAGAACTGGAAACAGAGGCTACACGAAGTTTCCACAAGAAGATGTGTAAGGATATACTACACAGTAAGATGGGTAGGTACGGAGATAAGGGAACCACCGAGTTTCCATGGGGTAAATGATATAGAAGCATTCTTGACACAATATGAGGATGAAGTGTTAGAAAATTAGAGACTCTTATCACTATATATAACACTCAAGGCCACACCTGGAAGATGGTGGGGCACACACAAGGAAACAATCAAGGATTGGTACCATTGTAAGCGGTTACTGCACATAAGGTTTGGCGCAGAACAAAGAAGCAACCAAAAATAGAAGTACAATGGACAAGGGGCACTAGCAGAACACTTGGAGAAGTGCAGAGCACTGTGTAAAATGACAACCCTAGAAGAATGGCCTCATCATTTCATACACACATTAGAGGGAATCCGAACAAACTGGTATGTAGACCAGGAACTGCGCAGAGGAACTATGAGCTAGACAATATTACAATAGAACTTTACATTCACTTTCTCATTCAAACATGAGAGCCCCAACATAGATGCAACACTTAAACAAATAAGATGTGTGATATTCATCAAGGAACCAGAAGTCAAACTCATATCAGAGGAACAACAATGAAACAGATAGATAGTGAAGGAATTGTTGTCATGCTACCATGTGCAGGAAGAAGCACCAGATGAATATGATCCACATGATATTCAGATTGAGGAATATGAAGGAGAAAGAGAAGTGGAAGGTCCACCTCTAGAATCAAAATTAATTGTTGCGTTGATCAAGGTGAAGAAAGTCAACATTGGGGCAGCTGAGAATCCCAAAATGGCTAGCATAATAGAGTTACTGCGCGAGTACAACAACCTGTTCCCCACAACATTCATAGAAATGAAAGGCATAGTTGGAGAGATAGGTGAAATGAATATACCACTCAGAGTTGAGGAAATATTGATCAGACAACGACCATACAAACTAAATCCAATATATAAGCCAAAATTCAAATCTGAGATCGATAGGATGCTCGAAGCCAGAATCATATAACCCGTGGAAGAATCATAATGGATGAGCCCGATGGTAGTTTAGGAGGAAAAAAAGGAGGGATAAGAATATGCCTCAACTTGAGGAAGTTGAATGATGCATGCCTACATGAACCATTCCCTACACCCTTCATGGATGAAGTGTTGGAGAACATAGGTGGACAGGAAGTTTATTCATTCACAGATAGATTTTCAAGATACCATCAGATCAAGATAGCACGGGAAGACAAATACAAGACAACTTTTGCTATGGAATGGGGATCCTACCAATACACGGTCATGTCGTTTGGACTAAAGAATGCACCAAAAATATTTTCCAGGGTAGTCATAGCCACGTTTAAGGATTTTATCCACCAGTTTCTAGAGGTATACTTGAACGATTAGATAGTCTATAGTCTGTTGAAAGACCATGTAGAGGTCTTGTGGCTAATGTTAGAAAGATGCAAGCAATGCTAGATATCATTAAACATCAATAAGTGCATTTTCGGAACATCTTTTGGGATACTATTGGGTCATATAGTATGCAAGCAAGGTTTATTAGTAGATCCTGCCAAAATTGCAGTAATCGTTAACATGCCACCACCAAAAATAGTTCAACAACTAAGAGTGAAATTGGGACACATAGGATACTACAGAAAATTTATAAAAGGGTATGTGTAGATCATCGCGACAATGGATAAATTGTTAAGAAAAGATACAAAGTTCCAGTGGAATGAGGATTGTCAACACGGTCTGGATACACTGAAAGAAAAGATGGTAACAACACCAATACTAGTATTCCCAGATTGGGAGAAGACATTCCACGTACATGTAGATGCATCGGCCATAACACTTGGAGCTATTTTGGTGCAACAAGGAGTAGGAGAATTGGATCATCCTATCGCATTTGCTAGTAGAAAACTATCAAAATCAGAGTAGAACTATAACACTACAGAGAGGGAAGGACTTGCTATGGTCTACGCGCTGCAAAAATTTAGACATTACTTACTAGGAAAACATTTTAATATTTTCATAGATCATTCAACGCTCAAATACCTATTCAACAAGCCAGTGTTGGGGGGGGAATTTATCGATGGCTACTGCTTTTTCAAGAATTTAATTTTGAATTAATAGTCAAGCTAGGAAAGATGAACGCAGGACTTGATCACCTGTCAAGGGTCACGAATGGGGATGAACCTACAAATTTAGAGGAAAACTTTCTAGACACACAGTTATTTTCATTCCAGATCGTCGATGAATACTTTGCAAACATCATCTAGTACTTGAGTACAGGGACTGTACCACAAGAATATAACACCATGTAGAAGAAAAACTTGGTAGTCCGGGCTGCAAACTATCAGCTGATTGCAGGACACTTATACAAAATGGGCACAGATAACATCTTGAGAAGATGTGTGCTAGAAAACGAAAGACCAAGGATTTTAGCATAATTCCACGAGGGAATAAAAGGAGGACATTATGCAGGCAAAGCTACCATGCAAAAGGTATTGTGCATAGGACTATGGTGGTCGACCATTCACAAAGACTCAAAATATTATTGTCAGAAATGCGATGTATGTTAGAGGGTTGGTAAACCGAATAGAAGGGACGAGATGCCTCTGTGACCACAGATAAATTTGTAGGTATTCAACAAATGGGCAATATATTTTGTGGGACCAATTAACCCACCAACAAAGAGGACATGAGTAAGATACATTATCACCGTGAAATAATAACTAACAGGATGGGAAGAAGCAACACTAGTCAAAGATTGTAGTGCATAAACAATAACACACTTTATATTTGAGCAAGTGATCACTAGATTTGGTTTCCCAATGATTTTGATGAGAGACTAAGGCACTCACTTAATTAACAACACTATTAAGGCTATGAATGAGGAATTTGAAGACCATCATCAAAAGAGTACACCATATCATCCACAAGCGAATGGAACATTAGAAGCCTTTAATAAAATCCTTGAAAATGCATTGACGAAGATCTGTAACGTTAATAGGGATGATTGGGACCTAAAAATACCAGCAGTGGTGTGGGCATATAGGACCGCATGCAAGAATTTGACAGGACACATGCCATTCATATTGGTATATGGACAAGAAGCAGTGTTTCCTTTAGAATTTCTAGTACCCATTCTGCGTGTAGCAAGGATTACAAACATGACCGAATGAGGTGCCATATAGGATAGGTTGAATCAACTGATGATCATGGAGGATGATAGGATCCTAGCAGGGTTCCACTAACAAGTTCATAAAGAAAGGGAAAAATATTGGCATGAAAGACATATCAAGAGGAAAACTTTCAAGGAAGGAGACTTAGTGTTGATGTATGATAGTAAATCTCTTCAACAACCGGTAAAAATCAAAATGAATTAATTAGGACCATATGAAGTAAAAAATATCATAGATGGGGGATTTGTATAGTTGAAGGAATTAGGAGGCAGATAACACAAAGGGATGATCAATGGGTTCCGAATGAATATGTACAAGGAAAGCCGACCACCCACAACTTGAAAGTCATCGTGCAGTAAAATAAATAATAAATAAATATATATATATAGTGCAGGATATCGAAAGGTACCAATAGAGGAACAATGCACCAAAAGGAGAAGGATCACGCATGCTCGACAATATTAGCCGATGGTGACAAGGTCAACAATCACCATAAATCGAAAATAAGAAGGAAAGGCGGATATGGAAAAAGAAGTGTCAATTGATGGAGGCTATCAGAATTGAATGTCGGAAATGACTAACGGTACACCACATTAATTATGTGAACTGGAGATGGTAAGGGAAATCAATGGAAAGTACAAAGGAACCGACGGTTCAATTAAAGCATAATTTCTAACATCTTTGACAAGCTTCACACCATGCTGATACAAAGAAAGGACGCGTGAGAAGAAATGTTATTGCGAAATTGGAAAAGGCACAGAGCGATAGAGCATATGAAGAAGAGAGTGAAGGTTGCAGAGGCTATTGAGCTAGGCGAACAACAACTTTACCATCATGGTACCACCCAAACAAGGAGAACTGATCCATACTGCCAAACGAGCTCGAAGTAGTACCAGAGCACAATCACAACCATAGGGAGGCGAACAAGAACCATCTCAGCCACTAGAAGTTGTCAATGTGGACGAGATATCATCACCGGATACAACACCAAGAAGCCCCACACCTATTGTGGAGGAAACCTAGCATACAACACCGGTGGGAATGGACATTGATACACCACAAGAAGGACAGGGCCAATCGGTTGAAGATGTAGGCAACCTAGGGCACCTAGAAATCTCTGAAGAAGCCCTAAGAGTCAATGGGATGGCTCCAAACTAGGAAGAAACAATCCCGCCATAAGAATCATAAACAATCATGTCAGAACAACCACAAGAGGGAGTAGTGGAAGATGTCACTGGTCGACCAAAGGAGTATGACGAAGAACGAAAAATGGAGGATGGAACCTTGAGTCAGCCACCATAGAGAAAGGGAAAGGGGATGGTACCTAGGTCACCGCACTAGAAACCCACCGAAACAATTGTATTGTCACACATACCGAAAGGGATACATGTAGCAACAAATTTGTTAGGCTATGTAGAGAAATTGAGGTACTGAGACCACGATGTAACATACATGGACAAATTCCCATAGTTCTGGAAGCAAGTCTACCTATATATTGTGGGTATAGGACCCTTTGGGGAACCAATCAATCAACCAGTCCAATGGGCAACAAGACTAGCCAACACCAGGATTCTAGGTCTGTTGGACCTACCACACTTTGGAAGAGGCTAATATGAAAACAACTACATCAAGAAGCTGATGGCGGTCACACATGGAAGATCTCTATGGATGGAACATCTCGTCTCAATCGATGTAGATATCATCACATACATCATAGGGTTTCCATCATGGGGCGTGGATCCCACACAATTCCTTGAGGAAAAAACATAGGAGAAAACATTGGCCGAGGGGATGAAGAAGAAATACGACACCGAAAGGGGGTCGCGGGGAATCATTATCAGGCATATTAGTGACGTTGCGAAAAGAATGACCACAAAAATTATGGCATGAAAGTTGCTCAGGAAATGGTGCGAGGAGGGAGTCTCAGTCAAGGTTGTTGCAGCTACAACACAGTGTGCCGAGGGAACCACACTTAGTTGGGCCCCTTATTTGTTGAATCTGTTCTTAGATGACTTCAAGGATGCGCAAGATCTGGGGACATAATTTCATTATTCATGGCTACTCATCCTGATAATCGTGATGGGATGGAAGGAGCCGAGGTATTCATTTTTCTCCACTAGACCCAAACCCTGCCATGGAGCACGATACTTATCGCTTGGAGCCACTTCGGATGCCAAGAATAGAAAAGCAAATGCAACTATATTCGAAGGATATCTCCATGACATACAGGACACCATCACAAACACTTGGAGGGTAACAATGGAATCTATTGCACAATATCAAGGCATAACCAACTTCAAATATACTAGACATGTGATGTGGATCCACACGCAGAAAGATCCCAAAAATCAATGGCTACAACTGTGTTACTACATCACGGAGGCAGACATAGAAATGGCCATTAAGGATTGGAAAGACGAATGGAGGATTCCAGTCCTCACTCGAAAAATACCCATAGAGATAGAGGAGGAGGAGGTAAGATAGGAACACACACATGCTGAGGAGGTAAGGCAGGAACAGACACAACCCGAGGAAGTAATAGTGCCCAAGAAACCAAGGACAGGTCAGAACAAGGGAAAATAAAAGAAAGGGGGGACATCAAAGACAGGAGTCCAGACGAGGAAGAAGAACAACACACAAGAGCCACATGTACAAAATAAACAAGATGAGGCAGCACAGGGAACTACATCAAGTGTTACTCCACAAGAGCAAGGCTAGACTAAGCGGCCAATCACCTAGACGGGGGGTGCGTGCAAGAAGGCGAAGGCACATAGAACACCCCTAGAATAAATGATCACTGAGGATGATGCAGACATGGCGGCCCAAATGATCCAGGATCACACAATCAAAGATTTCGAGAATGTTGCATGCCAAAGGGACAAAATTGAAGAATATCTGTCATACATGCGACAACTCCTTAGGAATATCGGGGAAGTGCAGGAAGCCGATGACAACGTAGAAATGGGCCCGTCAGCATGACATATAGGAGGTGAAGCTGGATCAAGCATGACAGAATCCAGATGACAACACAGTCGAGCTCAACGTTTGATGTCACACCCATCATGTTGCACATGGACAAAATCGTGGGGTAGACACCCCTAAAGGACTTGGCTCAACTTCAATTGGTATTGACACGAATACCAACCAAGGCACTTTATAAAATGCAAGTCAGAATTACAGAGGAGGTACAGTGTCACGCACGCATGGAGATAGCGGAATCACAACAGATAAGGAACAACCGAGACGAGATGGAATTGATACTCAAGCAGACTAAGCTCAAGACCAAAGAAGAGAAGGACCACATGAATGGGATGGAGAAGAAAGTTGTCATAGCCTACGATAAAATACCAAAGAATGCGTAAACAACCGAACTCACGGTGACAGAGAAGACTGATCAGATTGTGCATACAATCGATCAATACCAAAAGGAGATCGAGCATCTCCGGGAGAACCTCACACCCACCACTCCACCAGTGGTGAGGGAGCAAAGGAAATAGGAGGAAACAACACAGATAAAGGAGATAGAGAGACAATTCCATGTGGTGGCCGACTTGTTCTAGAAAGAAACACAAATCTGGATGAAGCTGGAAGAGGATCAGCAGGTCCAACAATGGGACCAAGAAGGATAAAGAATAAGTGCAATGATCGAGGACCTCAAGAAGAGACAGAAGAAAATGATGATCATGGAGCCCGTCAAAGGAGCACAGGACATGAATAAATTGTAGGCATAACTCATAGCTACGCAGACACAAAAAAAGGAGCGCCAGGCTCAAATGGAACCGATCGAGGAGCGAGAAGTAGAGGTCATTACACAGGCAGAGGAAGAGAAAACATACATGGCACAAACCCAGGCAAAATGTGCAAGGATGGTTAGTGACAAGATTATAGTGCAGATATTGGACGCACTCAAAGAGAATACCGTGCAAGCCCAAACACAAAGAACACTCCTTAACCCAGGCACTTTATAAAATGAAAGTCAGCATTACATAGGAGGTACAGTCTCGCGCACGCATGGAGATAGCGGAATCGCAACAGATAAGGAACAACCGAGACAAGCTGGAATTGATACTCGAGTAGACTAAGCTCAAGACCAAAGAAGAGAAGGACCACTTGAATGGGATGGAGAAGAAAGTTGTCATAGCCTATGATAAAATACCAAAGAATGCATAGACAACCGAACTCACGGTGATAGAGAAGACTGATGAGATTGTGCTTACAATCGATCAATAACAAAAGGAGATCGAGCATCTCCGAGAGAACCTCACACCCACCACTCCACCAGTGGTGAGGGAGAAAAGGAAACAGGAGGACACAACACAAATAAAGGAGATAGAGAGACAAGTCCATGCGGTGGCCGACTTGTTCTAGAAAGCAACACAAATCTGGATGAAGTTGGAAGAGGATCAGCAGGTCCAACAATGGGACTAGGAAGGATAAAGAATAAGTGCAATGATCGAGGACCTCAAGAAGAGGAAGAAGAAAATGCTGATCACGGAGCCCGTCAAAGGAGCACAGGACATGAATAAATTGTAGGCATAACTCATAGCTACGCAGACACAAAAAAAGGAGCGCCAGGCTCAAATGAAACCGATCGAGGAGCGAGAAGTAGAGGTCATTACACAGGCAGAGGAAGAGAAAACATAATGGCACAAACCCAGGCAAAATGTGCAAGGATGGTCAGTGACAAGATTACAGTGCAGATATTGGACGCACTCAAAGAGAATACCGCGCAGGCCCAAACACAAACAACACTCCTTAACCCAATTGCAGTGCAGATTTGAAATTATCCCAAGGATATATAAATTATATTCAAACAACACTCCTTAACCAAATTCACATTTTCTTATAGCAAGTTATAGTTGTAATTATAGTTTGTTTTTGAGGTCAAACTATCATATTAATCAATACCTTTAACCTATAGAATATAAACTATTTCGTCATCCACCATTTTTTCTACTAACTATGTTGCACAAAAGATAAGAAAAAGCATATCTCACTAGAAAACTCCCAACCTTTCTCCTTTAATAATATAGTGCTCACCCACTTTTTTCCCAAAACATATGGTTATGTGGTCTCCTGGATTTGAACATCCATGTAACAGTCTCAGATATTTTGCAATCAAGGTGAATCCTTATTGTAACTATTTATAATTTGAACTCTCTCATTTAATAACAAGGGGAGTTGCAAAGGCAACAAGTCCCTACCTTCCAGCTTGAACATAGACTTGAGCTTTTTAGTTCTTCATGTTGCCAATGTTTTCGATATTTTCAGTGGGTGTATATAAAACAGAAGGAGGAAGCTGATAGTAACCAGGTATATCATATATTGTTTTGAAAGCTAATTTGATATGCCATTTCGAAAAATATAACAATAACACGACAGTCAGATTGGATAAATATTTGGTATATCAGTTATTTGTTTTCATGTACCAAGATATGAATTACGCATGGAGATCACCACTATGTAAATCATCGCATGGAGATAACAACTTCAGGATCAAGTCAAGTTGGTTGGGTAGAGGGTTAGAAAGAAGCATTCGTGAAACGACCTTCCATTACAGAGTTCACTAATCACTACAAGGAGGAGATATAGAGTAGTATGTTAGGATATAAAGAGTAGTTCCTTTAGATGTCAATAGATAGTAGCTGCTTAATATAAGTGAGCCAGTTTATATATAATAAATCAACGATTGACCCATAGGCCTTATCCCGTAACCCTTGAGCCATTTTCAACCGGGGAACCTTAAAGCTCATCTTTTTCTCATCAACCATAAAGGCGGGAAAACACATCTTGAAACCAGGGAATAATTGCTCTAACCGCAGCCATCAATATAAGATCATGCCTTTTCTTTTCAACTAGAGGATCTATAAAGTATGAAGATGAGATCCTTAGGCTATCAAAAGTAAAGGAGTCAGTAAAAACAACAACAAACGAAAATGTGATTCGAATTTTGCATATTTATTTATGTGACTAAAAAAACATCCACTCAAGGTTAAAGGAAATTACGATCCTTGAGGTCAAGTTTGTTTAAGGAAGTTGTCGTAAGGTGATTAAAAAGTAAGACATAAAAGAAATATTCCATAACTTGAACTAGTTTCTATAAGAGAGATATAGATTAGTTTGATTGAGATGTAAAACCCCCTTTTTTATCTACTCTTGGTACAGGCAGAAATAATTATTCATGGCCATCACAACTTAATAATAGGATCTTGGAACACCACTAATATCTGGATAAATCTATTTATCTTTTAATAAACAAAATTTTACAGGTAGGAATACATATCGATATACTAAATGTTCCACATTAGGATTTACTCTCTACCTGCTACGCATCCCATACATCTCACTTATTTATTTGTAATAAAAGTAGAATAGAAGTATAATTGGCAACTAACCATGGAATTCTAATTTTGGGTTTGCAATTTAATTGGCGACATGCGTACGGTTGAGGAGATTGAAACTTCAGCCCTTTTAATTGGATTTTTTTGAACAATCCCGTTGGTTGAGAGAACGAAAATGTGATTCGAACAGTATTTTCTGGAACGTTTTTCCCGATAGAAGTTAACTGGTTGGGAACCCATTCCCATACTTCCCCACATAGTAAACGATATGGGACTCCCATACTTCCCCACATAGTAAACGATATGGGACTCGTAGCCAGGCTAAAACTCGTAACTTCTCCTCAACCTGACTCAACCTGGAAGACTTCCCCACATAGTAAACGATATGGGACTCGTAGCCAGGCTAAAACTCGTAACTTCTCCTCAACCTGGCTCAACCTGGAAGACTTCCCCACATAGTAAACGATATGGGACTCGTAGCCAGACTAAAACTCGTAACTTCTCCTCAACCTGACTCAACCTGGAAGAGTAGCCAAAGTAGCCAGGCTAAAACTCGTGACTTCTCCCCAACCTGGAAGAGTATGCGCACGTCTTTGCCGTTAGAGCTATCCCTCGTGACCTTTTGAAAACCTAACCTTGCAAAGATACAGAAGTTTCTACTCAAAACTTTTCACTTTATACTTCACTTCTCTAAATAATAATTTATTTAGAGAGACGGAGATCCATGTGGAGGGTTCAAATCTCTAAACAATAATTTATTTATAGAGACGGAGATCCATGTGGAGGGTTCAAATTCTGATACACCTCATATTTTCAATAAAGTGACGTTGACTTCATAGGATTGTTTGTTAGTACTGCCATCTGTTTTTTTGAAATGCACATCCAAAGAAAAGAAAAAGAGTCCCTTTTCTGTAGCATTTTGCCCAATAACACTGTCAACATTGAAGCCTTATCAAATTCATTATGAATGTGGAATGTACGGTGCTCCAAATCCATTCTGTAATATAAGATATGAGTAATCTAAAGAAAGATGTTTTTAAAAAGAAAATTTTAAATTTTCTAACTCGACAATGTTGCCATTTGAAGATTGAAATATCTTGATCCAAATCAATCAAAAAAAGGAAATTATGGTGAACCTTGACACCGTTACGAATTATAGATAATTCCAGAATCGATGGATCTGATTTCAAATATCCTGGGCGTTAAAGGCAAACGGTTCTGGTTTTTACCATGTATATCCCATTGAGCATATTAAGATAGGTTGGTCTGGCGTAGTAGGCTTTGACGTTTTGGCCGGGATGGAGCACGCCATATCCGACGGGGTCGACGTGATGTCTCTGTCATTAACAGTGTCGAGCCAGGGGTTCCACAGGGACGCCATAGCTCTGGGAGCCTTCGCAACAACGGAAAAAGGCGTGTTCGTATCTTGTTCAAAGGGAAACAACGCCGTGGATGCTTACGGTGGGAGAAAGCACTATTGACAGGTCTTTTGTAGCCAAAGTCAAGCTGGGCAACGAAAAACTCATCCAAGGGACTTCGTTGTTCGTGGAGAGACAAGAGACAGTAAGTTTCCCCCGGGTTCAAATCTGTCTTGCAAGAACATAGGGGCGGACCGCATCTGGAAGAATTAATTGTTTATAGAAGATTGGGAGAATAAATAGAAGAAGGAAACTGTATTTTAATGGCGAAGACGACATTAATGGCTTACACTTCTCCGTGGGTAGTGTTTTCTGTATGCAGACGCCGGTTCGCCAGAAATTTGGAGACAATTGCAGAGGAAACCGCGACCGCCAATTCTCCAGGAAATAGATATGGAACTCAATCTGCGCTTGATGGCACCAACTGAACCTGATGAAGACTCAAGGCTCTCTTGCCAGGGCTGCCATAGAAGCTAGCAGGGAAGCTAGTACTGGCACTGAGCCAGTTGATGGTCAGGCGGTGATGGTCACAGGCACGGGCAAGGTCACAGAAATCAGTTGTATTGCAGGCAAAATTATAGCAATAGGTTGTAACACCTGGTGAAGCTCAAGATCACACCTGGTGAAGATTTTAACACCTGTAAAGCCACCCACCTCACACCTGGTGAAGATTTTAACACCTGTAAAGCCACCCACCGGAGATGTACCTAACTCTAAGAATTATTTATGCATGGAAAACATTTTCCATTAACATTTAATTTTATGAAAATAATGTTAACTTTCACATTAACATTTAATTTTATGAAAATAACACTGACTTGAAAGTTAGCATTACTTCATCTTGAAGCCGAATTCCTAGGTTTACATTCCAACTACTTAAATAATGTGGAACTTTATCCTAACTTTGCCTCATATTGCCTCGATATGAGGCCAAATTAAATAATGTGGAACTTTATCCTAACTTTGCCTCATATTGCCTCGATATGAGGCCAAATAAGATGCTCAATATGAGGCCAAATAACATGTCAACATGTCGAATTGAAAACTTATCATAAAATATGAAATACAATTCCAGAATTACCAAAAACTTTAAGTTAAATGCATTGGTTTTAGTGCTTGATTAAGTGATCAGTAGAAAACCGATTACTATAAGTCCCTACCAGCCTGAAGAGTAGGGACTAATAAAGTGATCATCCAATTTTATCACAAAACCTATAAAAATTATGTGGTATCCTTTCTTTGAATACCTATGTAACAATCTCAAATATTTTGCAATGAAGGTTAGCCTATATTGTAACTGTGTATAAATTGAATTCTCTCCTTTAATAATATAGTTCTCATCAAATTTTGTCACAAAACCTATGGTTATGTGGTTTCCTTCCTTTGAACATCTATGTGATAGTTTTCTATCATTTGCAATGAAGGTAAACTTATATGGTAATTATGCATATAGTCTTCTGTCATTTGCAATGAAGGTAAACCTATATGGTAATTATGCATAAATTGTGGTTTCTTTCCTTTGAACATCTATGTGATAATCTTCTATCATTTGCAATGAAGGTAAACCTATATGGTAATTATGCATAAATTGAACTATTTTTGTTACCTATATTAATCAAAGAATGTTTTAACTTGTTATAATCATTGAGCATCGTCATACTTCTAGTTTTTTTATCCATAGCACATCTAATCTCTATTTGAACATTCTCAACACATGGTAATGAGAACTCAAAGTGATATACAATTCCCACTCAGTAAAGGCCCATAGATCTTCAGATAATATGTTTTCACCATATGATGCATGAGGCAACTTAATGTCTCCTTTGAAAACTTTAGTAACATTGCAATAGGGCCCAATGACATTTCCATGCAATTTGTTTTTACTTGGCTAGGTTATTTTCTTAGTTACTTTATAACCTTTCGAAAACTACTCAACATGTTCATAACTCCAAAAATGAGGATTCCCAAGGATATTACAACCATGAAGATGATATCAAAGAATTACATGTCCGCTTTAGAAATTCAGAGACTAGGTCAACTAATGGATGAAGAAGCAGGGTGGAGACTATGGAGTTGGTTGAAACTAGGAGAATATTGAAACAAATAGTGCATATATCTGGAGCAGACAATGAAAGGATAATGAGAGATCCAAAGGAGATTTTATAGAGTCTGAATATAATGTAGATACAATTCAATACATATTCTTGCACAAAACAAGTAGCTAGTTCTAGGAAAGTGGCAACATACATATCTCATGATAGAAGGGATGACCACGAGGGATTTAAGCAATAAATAAGTGTTAGTATAGATCATTGTTCACCAATAAAATCAAATAGAAGAGCACATGCATGTTTAGGGCCAGAGAGAATTCCAAGCATGTCCCCTGTTAGAAATCAGAGGAGAAGTTTTGGGTTAGATATTTTGCAAGGAGAGCTCATGAATCTCAAGCCACCGTAATTTGATGAAGAACATATGAAGGGACAATAGGTTGAAGCCTATTTGTTAGTAATGAGGAAATATTTCCAATTGCATGATTATTCATCAAATGTCTAAGCCATAATTACAACCTACCATCTTCAAGGAAAATCATCTGTGTGGTGTAATCAACTCAAGCAAGTTAAGTACATTGATGAGAAGAGGATATCATTGAGGTAGTTCAAGAGATATTTCCAACATCACTACTTGTTAGAAAAATATTTTGTCAAGACTAGATGCAAGATTTAGTTGAACTCAAGCTTGGAAGCATGACAATGGATGAATATGAGAGAACATTCATTGAATTGTTGAAGTATGCGGGCTTCATAAAGGATGGAAAGATAAAATCCATAGATTATTGAGTGGGATGCCATGATTTTATAGTAATAAAATTTGTTTTGATGAGCCCAAAACCTTGGGTGAATCCATAAGAAAAGTTAAGTATCTTTATTATTAGAGTAAAGGAAGACAATTTTTTGAAAAGGCTTGGGATGATAAGAATAAAGAAAAGATGGAGAAATGAAATAAAGGGTCTAAGCCACCATTTCTTAGAAATTGATAGCAAGCATATCAGGAAAGACAACCAACACAAAATGATCCTAGGATGAAAGATTCATTTGGAAAAATGCCAAGACAACAACCCATAAAATGTTTGGGATGTGAGGGAGAATACCTGCATAGAGACCACACTCACATTTAAAGAGGATTATTCGCAATATCCAGGAGGATAATATAGTTGAGGACATGTGCATAAGAATGTAGAGGATTTATGCAATCTTGGACAACAAGAAAGTTGAATACCAATCTTCTATGATTGAAGTAGAAGGTAAGATTGATAATCATCCCATAACCATTTTAATTTATTATAGAGCTAGCCATAATTACATTGATCCTAATATTGTTGAAATATTTCATTTTCTAAGAATAAAACATGAGAAATATTGGTTGGTTCAACTAGCCACGAGAGATAAGAGAATGATTAATGAAATGGTTAAGGATTGTCCAATGGACATGAATAGAATTAGCATATTTAGGAAGATTTGAATATCATACTTTTGGGTTCATATGATTTCCTAATTGGTATGGGTTGGATGGAAAATAATCATGTTGTCCTAGATTGTTGCAACAAATCATTCACTTGTCTTGATGAGGAAGGGAAACAAACAATATTTTAGGGAATTCCAAGGGTTGTATCTTTCAGAGAAATTTCAACCATGCAGTTGAAGAAGAGTTTTAGAAAAGGGTACCATACTTATGTAGCTCATATGGAAGAGGAAACCAAAGATAAAAATAAAAGTATTGAAGAACATAGTCTTGAAATAATACAATGTTGTATTTGGAGAGATATCGGGGTTTCCACTAAGGAGAGACATCGATTTCTCCATTGATTTTGTGCAAGGAGATACCCCATTGTTCAAGACTCCTTATATGATGAGCACACTAGATATAAATGAGTTAAAAATTAATCTTTAAGGACTTTTGAATAAGGGTTATATATGACCAAGTATGTCACTTTGGGGTGCCCTAGTACTGTTTTTGAATAATAAGGATGGAACCTTAAGGACATGCAATGATTTAATATAGCATGATAAGGTTACCATAAAGAAAAAATATCATTTTCCAAGGATTGATGATATATTTGATCAATTGAAAGGTGAATGGATATTTTTTGAGATTTAATTGAGGTCATGATATCATTAGGTGATAATCAAAGAGTAATATATTAGCAAGACAACATTCAGGACAAGATATGGACATTATGACTTTGTGGTGGTGCCATTTGGGCTATCAAATGCACTAGTTGTCTTCATGTGTCTAATGAATGGGGTGTTTAAAGAGTATCTGAACAAGTTTTTGATTGTTTTCTTGGATGATATACTCTTCTGCTCAAAGACAAAGGAGGATAATGAGACACTTAAGGATGGTGCTACAAGTATTTAGGGAACATCAACTGTATGTCAAGTTAAGCAAGTGCACTTTCTATCAAAGGAAGATCCATTATTTGGGCCATTTATTTTGGAGGAAGTGATGGTCTTTGATCCTAAGAAGATAGAAGCCATTAGAGGATGGACGATGCCAAATAATTTTATAGAGGTCAAATAATTCATGTGACATGGTACTTGCATGTTATTATAGAAGATTCATTAAAATATTTTCAAAGATTGTGAACCCAATTACATATTTGCAACATAAGGGTGTAAAATTTGAATGAAATTCTAAATGTGAAGAAAACTTTCAACACTTGAAGAATATATTGAAAAGTGCATCAATCTTGGATATTGCATATCTGAATGAATATTTTGTTGTATGCGTGGATGAATGAAAAGAAGGGCTTGGTGGAGTCCTTATACATAATGGGCATGTGGTATGCTATGAATCGAGGAAGTTGAAATAATGTGAGAGGAATTATGGAACACATAAATTAGAGCTAGAAACCATAGTTCATGCCTTAAATATGTGGAGGCATTACCTCATGGGAAAAATATTTGAGATGATAATAGACCCTAGTGGTAGATTGTATTAGTGATGTTATATGTGATAGATTGTATTAGTGATGTTATATGTGATGGAGTGTGCAATGAAAGTGTATATTAGGAAAAAACAACAAATTTTGAAATAAAGTCATTATAAGCTAACATTACTTCTTTTTCCACTAGTATCTCTAGCATCTCAACCTATTAATAAATAAAATAAAACTTGGGAATTGGTTGAACTTCAAATGATAAAGAAATAATAAAAGTAAAATGAATATATAAAAACAAACTTATAGCAGTGACGAAAAGTATAAAGCTAGGCTATAAAAAACATAATGCTAGGCTAGTGGCTAAAGGATATGCAATTTTTATGGAATAAAATATTAAGAAAAATTTACAACCCATCATATTTATATGTAATAGAATAAATATAGTGTTAACATTGGAAGCACATCATATATATAATATGTAAAGTCAACATTTTTAATAGTAACTTTGAAAAAGAAGTGTATTTGTTTTAACATTGGCATTACATTACTTTTTTTTAGAGAGAGGTACTTCACCAAATAAATGTAAAGTCAACATTTAATAGTAACTTTGATAAAGAAGTGTATTTGCAATAGCCACCTGGGTTTTAAGTAGAAGGAAAAGTAGATTTTTTACTACAATTAAAGAAGTATGGTTTGAAACAAGCTCATACAACATGATATTCAAGATTAGATACTTTTCTTCCGGAACATGTTTTTGTTAAAAGTCAAAATGTTTTTGTTAGAAGTCAAAATGAACCATTTTTGTTTTATGTAGAAAAACAAACTAATCAAATTTAAATTTAAATTTAAATTTAAATTTAAATTTGATTATTTGAATTTATGTAGATAATTGAATTTTTATAAATAACAGTTTAAACATGATACATGAATTCAAGCAATTAATGATGGAAGAGTTTAAATTCACTTATATTGCATTAATACATTACTTTCTTTCTTGATGTGGAGGTATGTCAATCACATGATGGTATCTTGATTTGTCAAGTGAAATATGTTCATCTGTATAGTTTAATCATGATACATGAACCAGGTAATGATGGAAGAGTTTAAATTCACTTATATTGAATTAATACATTACTTTCTTGATATGGAGGTATCTCAATCACATGATGTAACTCCATTTGTCAAGTGAAATATGCTCATGATTTTTTGAAGTGATTTTAGAATGGAAAAATCTATTAGCACAAAGTGAAAAAATAACCAAAAAAGATGATAGTCACAACATGGTTTCCAAGTCATCTTCGAAAATTGGTTCGAAGATTAATGTACCTTATCACTACCATGCCCGATATCAATTTTGCAGTAATATTTGTTTCTAGATTAATGTCATATACTTTATATGAAAGGAACTGGCATATACGTTATATCAAAGGCACAGTGGATCACTGCATTCAATACATAACATCAGAGAGTTTGGAGAGATAGTTTTTCAGATTCAGATTGTGTTGGATTGAAAATGAACTTCAAGATATTGTTTTAGTATGGACAGTGGAACTATAACTTGGAGTTTAATGAAAAAAAAAACTGTTTCTCTATTTACCATAGAGTACATAGCGACAACTTCCACATATTATAAAGAAGTTTGGCAACAAAAAGGCTTGGAATATTTGCAGCAACAGATCCATTATCCCACTATTATACATTGTGATAAAAATAGTACATTATGACACTGTTATACACATTGTGATAACAATCTGTTATACATTGCGATAACAATAGTATGATTTAGAAAGAAAAGACTTTCATTTTTCACAAAAGAACAAAGCTTATAGAGATTTGCCATCACTTCATTGGATATTTGATACAACGAAATTTAATGCAACTTCAATATTGCATGACAGAGAATCAGTTGGAAGATATATTTAGGAAGGAATTTCCAAAGGTTGGATTTGTTTTATTCTACAATAAATTGGGATTGGAACTAATTTAAGCATGCCAAGAATTTAGTTTCAGTTTGTTTTTCTATAATTAGTTGATATGTCTGTTTCCTATAAAATATAGTAGTTGAATATGTATGCAAAGCATGCAACACTGTAATCAACAATAAGATTAGATTTTAAGTTAAACAAAATCTTGTTGATGGAAGTATGCTCTTTTCATAATATTTCTTGTTGTATAATATTATTTTAATAGTTGAAAGAATATATTGAATAAATTGAGTTGTAAATGAGTTGTAAATCAATTGAGGTGTGCAATTTTCTTTGTTGTGAATTATTATTTTGTGTGTAATCTGTGTTGGATCATCTTTTATCTGTATGTCTTTTAATTATCCTTCATCTATAGCAGTGGTTTCGAGTTGCAGAGAATCTCCAACAAATATGCATATTATTCCAGCCAGCCAGTGGACAAACCGTACCTGTGTGATTCCTACAATTTTAGCTCGGCCAGGATGTGGACTTGCAACTACTGCTAATTTCACTATACAGTAATCGGTGTCCATTCTTATTTGTTCAAGAAATTCGTTACAATCTGCTCAAGCTTGCTAGATGCTAAATATGTTAAGGAAAACACTTAATTACATCATTTTTAACTAGTTAATTAGTTTACTGTTACAGGAGTTACAGGAATTGGTAATATTGTGTAACTATACATATTCATATTAATAAAATACACATCAATAATATAAAATGTTGCATCAATTCTATCTCTACTTAATCTTTTTATGATATCAAAGCAAATCTGAGTCTCATTCCATCACTGAAGAGCCCC
>SNQJ01S0006083.1:111917-129034 GCA_010110895.2 Picea sitchensis | reverse complement strand
AAAAAAAAAAAAAAAGTTTTGTTTAATTGTTCTATGTTTTAGTATTTTTAGTTAATATTTTTTTGGATCAAATTGCAATTTTCTATTGTTTAAATTTCATTTCTCAATGCATAAATGGATTTAGTTTGTTGAAAAAACCCTTGGACACTTAGATTGTGTAGACTTAACCATTCAAATCTGCAAAGTCACCATTTTCTCACCAAATTTTGAGCAAAATTAAAAGAAAAAATCTCTAAAAAAACAAACCAAAACTTAATATTTAAAGCTAAAAAATAAACAAAATAATAAAACAGATATAAATACAATGTAATTAAATTAAATTTTTTGAAAGTGAGAAAGTTGAGAACATAATATATTTCCAGAAATTTCTCTAGTCTTGAATTATATATATATATATATATATATATTAAAGATGAAATTCAAAATAAATTGGATTTGTAAGTTCAAGGTATTTTAATATAGTGCTTAACATGTTATTTGTAGAAATTGAATGTAAGTGAGGATGATAACCATCATTTATCTCAACCATCCCACTTATAATCAATTAACCCAACACATATATTTATAGTATTTTAAAAAAAAAAATAGTAATATGAATAAATCAAATTTTACTTTTGAAAAGTGTATTTATAGGTTTTCCAATAGATATTATTGCAAAAAAAAAAATAGATTTCTAAAACTATAACATAACACATAATTTTTTCTTTCCATTTACATTTTAATAAGGCGTATTTACTCAATTTTTATAGTTAGAGTTTTGACAAAAACATCATAGATCTCTAAAACTATAACATAACACATAATTTTTTTCTTTCCATTTGCATTTTTAAAAAGTGTATTTTCCTCAATTTTTATAGTTAGAGTTTTGAGAAACCCAAATAACTATCTCACTTAAATACAATCCTAAAATATTGAAATAAAATTTCAAAGTAACAATTTCTCTACTCATGCCCAAATAAAATAAAACTATATTCAAAAGTTATTTTGCAATTACCCACAAACAACCCATAGTCATCAATTTTACACTCATAGTAAGAAACTTGAATTCAATAAATATATTATAAGTGGAAGTAATAATTATATCTATGCCATTCATTTAAATAATATTAATATATATTTATTTTAATCTCAAGCTAATAAAAATTAAAAATGATAAAATATTTATAAAATGTGATTTTTTAATCATTTAAAATGAATTTAAACTTATTATCTTACTAGATTTCATAAAATTCAAAGTCACACATTATAGAAATATGAATATGTAAAGATTATAGTTTTAATTATTATCAATATGTTTATATTTGCATTATAAAAATATTTCCCTATCATTTATATAAATATAGTATCTCTTTTATCTCTTTATATTAAATTTTTATAACAAATATTAGTATCAAATTTGTAAAAACATTTTTATTTCTTTTTATATTTATATTTATATTTGACTAATATGTACATTATTATGATGTTGTAAAGGTTATGAACATAACATCTTTACTACATTGGATGTAAACATATATCATAATTTTACAAAAAGATTTGACTATGATATGTATAATATTATGATGTTGTAAAGGTTATGGACATAACATCTTTACTACCTTTGATGTAAAAATATATCATAATTTTACAAAATTATAAAGAAAATATTAATTTCAATTTAAATAATCAAATAATATTTTAAGTATTAATTTCAATTTAAATAATCAAATAATATTTTAAGTATTAATTTCAATTTAAATAATCAAACAATATCTTTTTATTATTAAAATTAATTAGCCCACAGAGATGTAGACCTATTTATAAATGTTGTGTAAATAAAGGAAATATGTAAAAAAAATCTAAAATTGGATTCTTAAATCAATTAACTTGTCACCTTTTTTTTAGTTTGATAAACTAAAAGTAATGTTAATAAAAACTAATCAACTACCCTTCAATCATAATCATAAACCTAAAAACTACACTAATAATGAGATACTGACCTAAAAACTACCCTTGGGATGAGATACTACTGGCGTCCAAACTGTTTTAATAACCGTATCGAACATTCATCATCTATGTCTACAGGTCCTTCATTATTCTTAATAACTTACAGATTTGAAGCCAAGCCCAGAGAAAGGAAGGTTAACACTTACAGTTAGAAAGCGAGTACGGAGCTTTACAACTACTGAGAAAAATCAGAGAAAAGTGATATCGGCACAGCTTCCATCTGAGAAGACACAACATTCACGTTGACAGCATCTCTTTCCATTGGACTACTCGCCTCATCTCATCTCCTCTCTTCTGCTACATTCATCCCTCCTCACCATTCCGAGAAAACCTTTCCTGCACAATAATAATAGTAATCTTATTGAGACCAGAGAAGCGGGATGGGAAGTTTTTCAGCACTTCGTGTCTGAGTATCCGTAAAGAAATCAATAAATTTCAACCTCGCCTAATGACCCTGACATAAACTTATTCACTTAAACGCCTAAACAAATTAACACAAATTCATGTCAATCTTGCACATATTAAAGGACCAAACGGATCAGAAACCGTGGAAATTTACAGCTTAAACTTTTTGATTTCTGAATCTTTCCAGACTCCACACATCGGGAATATGTATTGATGCTACTTGTTTTCATATCATGAGTGGCATTAACAAATCCTTTTGGGATGCACAGAACACTATTAGCAAGGCTTCCATATTCAAAAGCACTGTTACTTATTGTGAATTTTCCTCAGTGTCTTGATCATTCATCCAAAAGTGAGAAACCAACCTACAGATTGAAGTGGGCCTCTGAAAACCTGAAAATTTGGGGAAGCCCAAAACAGCACATCGTCCTGAGCTGTGGGACGCCCTGTGCACGATATTTTTTTTATCTTGTAAAATTATATCAGCCATGACTCTATAACGATCGTGAATATGGTTTGTGCGATTGAACGGGGAAAAATATATTATATAATGCTGCGCATGCACTCATGCATACAATACTGTTAAGATCCCGATATAGAGTATGGATTTGCGACAATTAAATCGCAGAATGTCAGTAGAGATGCCTTTAGTCCTGCAAAATAATGGTATTTTACTGGGCGAGCTTCATGCCCCGCCGACAATAGTGAGAGAAGGGAACAGAAATCCGTTGAACAGATAAGGGACTAGGGATAAGCATCGGAATATAGTAAAGAATCAAGGGTTTTTGTCGACAAATCATGCGGTATGACCCGTGGCTTGCAAAGGACCTAGCACTATATACGAGAATAGTATATAGAAGTGTGAAACTAGGTTTGAACCGTGACTTGCATGAGAGAGGCTGCGCTATATCTAAATTACTGAGATTTTGAGGAAAGTTAATGTCTTACTTTTGGAATTTTGATATTTTGATTATATAATTTTATTTTAAAAGTATTTAAGTTATTTATATTTTAAAAATATTAAATTAAATAGAATAATTATCTTCAATGAAAAAATAATTATTAAAATTTTAATTTTTCTAATTATTAAAAATTTAATTTTTTTATTGTGTTTTTATAAATTTTATATAAACATTTATTAATATTAAGATTTACACATATTTAAATACAATTTTATTTTTATCTTTTCAAAATAATTTGATATTATTTAAAAAACTATAACTAACCCAAAAAAAAATGCATTTTTAAATATTAGTTAGAGATTAGTTTACTAATTGTGAAATGTAATGTTTTTTAGAAAAAAATTATTTTTTTTAAGAAATAATTGAATTATGTTAATACCATTTTTTATAATTACTATGAGATCAAATATAAATGGAAATAAGATTTTATAATAATAATAAAAAATTCTAATATACTACAAGATAGACATTTCAATGTTGTTTCACACACAAGATGTTTTAGAGAAAAAGATGTTTTACACATACAAAGGAGAGGTTCAAGTCTAGCAAGTATACTTACCTTCCAATTAATAAAAAACTGTAGAGTTCTCATTTTTAACTAGAACAATTGTAATAACAAATACTCCAACTTACCACTATTAAAAAAAAACTAAAAAACTTATATTTTAATTATATTCTAATACAATTATTTAAATTTCTTTTTCTTATAAAATTTAGTTTAATTTATTTGTATATGTCAAAAAATTTAATAATTCTTAAAAAAAAAATGTGAGTAGATATTTCATATACAATATGTCATTGTATCTTTATTGTGTTATTAAAGAAGGTGCATTCCATAAAAGTATGAGGAGATTGTTCCAAGTAAATGTGTGATGTTCACCACAAGTTCACTTTCAACATCAACTTTATTTGAAATTATATATATATAATTATAATTTTTTATTTATCTTAACTATAATTTATTGAAAAAAGGTATCACATTTTTAAAATTTAAAAGTTTACAATTTTTTTATATTTTAAAGATTTGTATAAAAAAATAATTCTATTTAATGTCAAAAATACTAATTAAAATAAATCATAAATGATTTTAATGAAAAACATCATATAATTTTAATTAAGTTAATTATTTTAAAAAGCTAAATAATAATTAAAAAGTTATTAAGATATTTATTAAAGTAAAAAATTATAAAATTAAAATATATATTACTTAATAAAACATATAGATCTAGATCTCAATTGTGATTTACAAAATTAAGAGGGCTTCATTGTAATTTGCATGAATGATATAATGTTATTAACAATTAATATAGAAGTAAGAAGAAATTTTGACTTATTCATTATCCTATATTAAGTTGTATTAATAATATATATAATTTTGTATGTTAAAATAATTGGTTTTCATCTAGGTTCTAAACTCATATAGTCATATCAACTCTAAGATGCCATTCTACAAGTAAATCTAACAAATCACAAACAAACTAAAAAAACAAATTTTGAACTTTTTTATTTTTAAAATGAATAAACAAAAATTCAACTTGTAGTAAACCATAACTATTTTATAAACTTTTTTTAACTACAATATAATAATTAATAATAATTTTCTTTTTCTTTAAATTGAAAAACTCAAATAAAATAAAATTAAATTGATGAAAACAAATTTTTCCATAAAATTCTATTTCTTCTTTTTCTCCTACTTTTTAATTTTTAAGACTAAATTTTGGACTCTATCTAACAATACTAGTAGTGATATTTTTATAAAATTGTTTTGGAAAAATTAAGTTTAAAAATATAACTTTAAAATATTTAATTAAAAGTTTTATAAAATTCAATTTATTTATATTAATATATTTTAAATATTTGAGAAATTATTTTGCTTTCAAAATATCATTTTTTTTAATTTTCTTACTAATTTATTTAAAATTAAATAAATGTGTTTTTTTTATTTGTTTATAAAAAAAATTCTAAAAAAAATAAAAAAAAAATAATAATTTTAATGATTTGGATATCTACTTTTTACATATTTCTTTATAATTTTAATAATCTTGGTATCTACATTTTTAGATATTGTATTATAAGTTATGGGTTCTTCACCATTCTTTAAATAACAATAATACTACTATTTTAATTTGGATTTATAAAAAATATATAAAAACAAAAATTCAAAATAATTTTTTATTAGAAAAAGATGTTATATTTTATACCTATAAACATTAATACATCTAAAAACTTGATTTTTGAATTTATAAAAAAATATATAAAAATAAAAGTTCAAAATGTATTTTTAAAAAAGATGTTATCTTTTATACCTATGAACATTAATCTAAAAACTTAATGAATCAAGAGACATCATTACATCTAGGAAAATAAAATTAATAAATCAAGAAAAATTAATATATTTAAAAGATAAATAAATAAAAAATAAGATAAAATTATATATATATATATATATATATATATATATATATATATTAAACATTATATTCACTTATTTTTTTAAAAATCACCCCTATTTTTATAAAAAAGATACCTCTCAAAATAATAAAAATAAAATAAAATTGTAATTAAATATTTTATAAAAATTATATAAAATTAAAGTGTACGAAGGTATACATATCCTACCTCCTCTAGATTTGAACCTATGACCTTTTAAGAGGAAACACATGTTCTTAACCATGTTCTTAATCATTTTTTAATAACCACATTAAAAAACTAGTTTGATTACAATTTGAAACATGATCTACTCACCTACTTGTTAAGTTAAAATTAGACACATCTATCCTTCTTTTAATCACAAGTTCAAAAACAAGTTTGATCACATTTTGAAAATATATCTTCTTATTCAAAAATAAATAGATAAAGCTATAGAAAATCTTATAACATTTTCCCTAAAATTAATATGATTATTTAAAAGAGTCAATTATATTAACCTTCTAAATTTTTTAATTAACCATTGTTTATTTTCACAATAATTTTGTAACCATCTATCTTCTCTCCTCTTTACTCTCTATTCCACTAGAAAAAATATTGGTAATATTTATCTTTCTTGGATCTAATTTATCTCTCCTTTTTACTCTCTATTCCTTTCTATTATCTTCTTATTCAAAAAAAATAAATGAAACAAGGAAAAATCTTATAACATTTTTCTTAAAATTAATATGATTATTTAAAAGAGTCAATTATATTAACCTTCTAAAATGTTTAATTAACCATAGTTTATTTTCAGAATAATTTTGTAACCATATATCTTCTCTCCTCTTTACTTTCTATTCCACTATGAAAAATAGTGGTAATATTTATCTTCCTTGGATTTAATTTATCTCTCCTTTTTACTCTCTATTCCACTATGAAAAATAATGATAATATTTAATATTTATCTTCTTTGGATTCAATTTAAGGGTGATGGTAATACTTATATTATCTATGGTTGTATTTTGTACTCATCTATCTTCTCTCCTTTTTACTCTCTATTCCCTATGAGTAATATGGGCAATAGTATGAGTAATATGGACAATAAATAGTATGAGTAATATGGACAATAGTAGTAATATTTCTCTTTCTTGGATTCATGGAAAATAGTAATAATATTTTTATTTCTCTTTCTTGGATTCAATTTCAATTTATGGGTGATGGTAATACTTATATTATCTAGGGGTGATAGTAATAGTTTTATAAAAGAGTTTTGAAAAAACCCAAGCATCTACTTATAAAATATTAGAGGATGACTTCATAATTTTCATGGGCTTCAATTTGTTATTCTATTTCTTCTCGGCTTTAATCCAGCTTTTTGAGGATGACCTCATAATTTTCATGGGCTTCAATTTGTTATTCTATTTCTTCTCGGCTTTAATCCAGCTTTATGTTCATCTAGCTCATCTCGGCTTTAATCCAGCTTTATGTTCATCTAGCTCATCTCGGCTTTATTCCAACTTTAGGTTTTCTGTAACTAGATTCTATTTAACGGTGGTAGTAACACTTTTATAAAGAATTTTGAAAAAATCAAAGAGCTACCTATTAAACTGGTATAAAAAAATTCCATGAGATTCAATCTATTAAAAAAAATTGCCTTCAAAATTTTCTTTGGCATCGTCATATACGACAGACATTTAAGAAATGAATGAGGTATAAAACTACTATTCCTGCTAAACACAGAAGGAGGAAAAGTATATATAGTTCACAAAATTGGACAACTCACAGCTTACGAATCAAACAAAACAAATGCAGGAAAAGGAATATATAATTCATAAAAAAAATGGACGACTTTGTTTTATTATTTACAGCTTGTACATCTTGTTGAAAGATGACTTCAATGCGCTTATAAATTTTGGAAGAGTGGATTGGTATCCACACAGCAGACAGCGTAGACAAGGTGGATCGCTAAGAAAGTAACAACCCCATGAACAAGGACAATGGTGTATAGTTGAAAGGACTTGCACATGTTACAAATGGTTTAATGATAAGATCAGAATTTGGTACAACAATGACAGTTTAATTAAAATACCCTGTACAGGTAGCATTCACCAAAACTTAACCTAGATTTCAATAATTATCTTGCACTTCATTTTTAGAACAACATGGAACAGAAACTTTAACAAGCAATTAAATAATGAAATATTTGGCATGAAGTTTACCTGAGATCGATGAAATTGCTGCCATTACGCTCCGTGGGAATGCCAAATATATCTACGTACTCTGTCACATTAAGATCTTACTCTTAGAGTGAATGAATTTGAAATTGACTATAACCTAAAAAACATAGACTTATATAAACCCAAAAGCTACCGTCCAAAATGTTTAACTGCTTTGAACATTGATAAACTATATCTATAGAGCTACTTTATTTTTCATAATAGCTTACAGATTTGAAGCCCGGAAGAAAGAAAATTAACACGTACAGTGAGTCAGCGTGTACTGAGATTTACAAGCAGTGAGAAAGATCTGAGAAAAGTGATATTGGCGCGGCTCAATCTGAGACGACATTACATTCATGTTGTAATGCTATCTTCGGATTGAACCGCACCAGCATCTCTTTCCCTTGACCTGCTCGCCACATCTCGTCTACTCTTTTCTGCTCCGTTCATCCATCTCACCATTGCCAGCCAGCTTTTTCTGCATAGTAATAATCGTGTTATTGCACTCAGATAAGCCAGGTGTTCTACAGAGAAGCCAAGGGTTTACTGTTTGTGTTTGTGTGCATGTCTGCAACCCTAATATTCCCACCTCTTAAATTACAGGAACAACAACTAATACATCCATCTTAGATTACAAGAACAACAACTATATATCAATAAACAAATTAATTAGCATACATCCATCTTGGGGATCAGAGGGATCAGAAACCGTTTGAAGTTTGCACTTCGACTTTTCTGACTCTTCAAGATTCCAAAGTATTGTTACTTATTTGCCATTTTAATAAGGGTGTAATGACCCTTCATCCAAAAGTGAGAAACCAACCTTCAGAATGAATTGAGTCTGTGAAAGATTGGAAAGGCGAATGGCCGAAACAGCACTTCGTCATGAGCTCTGGCGAAGCCCTCTGCACGAGATGATTGTATTTTGTAAAAATTTATCGGCTATGACTCCTTAACTCACTCTTAAATCGGCCTTCTGATATTCTGCGGGGAAAAACGTATTATTTAATCTTGCGCATGCACTCATGCATACATTAATGTTGGGATCCCGATAAACCGTGTGGATTTGTGACAATGAAATCACAGAATGTCAGTACAAATGCCCGTCTCTGTTATGGTAAAAGTATCGTATTTTACTCCCCGAACTTCATGCCCCGCCGACAATGGCGAGAGATGGGAAGAGAAATCCGTTGGAAAGATTAGGGTTTAGGGAGCAGCATTGGAATGGAGTAGTGAAGAATTAGGGCATTTTGTCTGGTGTTCATGATTGGGACTCGTGCACTCGGAAGAAGTGCACGGAAAATGGAAGAGAACTCGTATTTTAGGGACAATGTCTCGCATTTTTCGATAACTATTACAAATATGGCCGACCATTTGCTGCGATGGATTACCTCATCCATTAATTTAGAGACAAGGCTAAAGTCAACTAAAACTAAAAAAANCAACTTTAGGTTTTCTGTAACTAGATTCTATTTAACGGTGGTAGTAACACTTTTATAAAGAATTTTGAAAAAATCAAAGAGCTACCTATTAAACTGGTATAAAAAAATTCCATGAGATTCAATCTATTAAAAAAAATTGCCTTCAAAATTTTCTTTGGCATCGTCATATACGACAGACATTTAAGAAATGAATGAGGTATAAAACTACTATTCCTGCTAAACACAGAAGGAGGAAAAGTATATATAGTTCACAAAATTGGACAACTCACAGCTTACGAATCAAACAAAACAAATGCAGGAAAAGGAATATATAATTCATAAAAAAAATGGACGACTTTGTTTTATTATTTACAGCTTGTACATCTTGTTGAAAGATGACTTCAATGCGCTTATAAATTTTGGAAGAGTGGATTGGTATCCACACAGCAGACAGCGTAGACAAGGTGGATCGCTAAGAAAGTAACAACCCCATGAACAAGGACAATGGTGTATAGTTGAAAGGACTTGCACATGTTACAAATGGTTTAATGATAAGATCAGAATTTGGTACAACAATGACAGTTTAATTAAAATACCCTGTACAGGTAGCATTCACCAAAACTTAACCTAGATTTCAATAATTATCTTGCACTTCATTTTTAGAACAACATGGAACAGAAACTTTAACAAGCAATTAAATAATGAAATATTTGGCATGAAGTTTACCTGAGATCGATGAAATTGCTGCCATTACGCTCCGTGGGAATGCCAAATATATCTACGTACTCTGTCACATTAAGATCTTACTCTTAGAGTGAATGAATTTGAAATTGACTATAACCTAAAAAACATAGACTTATATAAACCCAAAAGCTACCGTCCAAAATGTTTAACTGCTTTGAACATTGATAAACTATATCTATAGAGCTACTTTATTTTTCATAATAGCTTACAGATTTGAAGCCCGGAAGAAAGAAAATTAACACGTACAGTGAGTCAGCGTGTACTGAGATTTACAAGCAGTGAGAAAGATCTGAGAAAAGTGATATTGGCGCGGCTCAATCTGAGACGACATTACATTCATGTTGTAATGCTATCTTCGGATTGAACCGCACCAGCATCTCTTTCCCTTGACCTGCTCGCCACATCTCGTCTACTCTTTTCTGCTCCGTTCATCCATCTCACCATTGCCAGCCAGCTTTTTCTGCATAGTAATAATCGTGTTATTGCACTCAGATAAGCCAGGTGTTCTACAGAGAAGCCAAGGGTTTACTGTTTGTGTTTGTGTGCATGTCTGCAACCCTAATATTCCCACCTCTTAAATTACAGGAACAACAACTAATACATCCATCTTAGATTACAAGAACAACAACTATATATCAATAAACAAATTAATTAGCATACATCCATCTTGGGGATCAGAGGGATCAGAAACCGTTTGAAGTTTGCACTTCGACTTTTCTGACTCTTCAAGATTCCAAAGTATTGTTACTTATTTGCCATTTTAATAAGGGTGTAATGACCCTTCATCCAAAAGTGAGAAACCAACCTTCAGAATGAATTGAGTCTGTGAAAGATTGGAAAGGCGAATGGCCGAAACAGCACTTCGTCATGAGCTCTGGCGAAGCCCTCTGCACGAGATGATTGTATTTTGTAAAAATTTATCGGCTATGACTCCTTAACTCACTCTTAAATCGGCCTTCTGATATTCTGCGGGGAAAAACGTATTATTTAATCTTGCGCATGCACTCATGCATACATTAATGTTGGGATCCCGATAAACCGTGTGGATTTGTGACAATGAAATCACAGAATGTCAGTACAAATGCCCGTCTCTGTTATGGTAAAAGTATCGTATTTTACTCCCCGAACTTCATGCCCCGCCGACAATGGCGAGAGATGGGAAGAGAAATCCGTTGGAAAGATTAGGGTTTAGGGAGCAGCATTGGAATGGAGTAGTGAAGAATTAGGGCATTTTGTCTGGTGTTCATGATTGGGACTCGTGCACTCGGAAGAAGTGCACGGAAAATGGAAGAGAACTCGTATTTTAGGGACAATGTCTCGCATTTTTCGATAACTATTACAAATATGGCCGACCATTTGCTGCGATGGATTACCTCATCCATTAATTTAGAGACAAGGCTAAAGTCAACTAAAACTAAAAAAACCACAGTAGACAATGGCGAACACTTCTACCCCTCTTCCCAACATCCTCTCAAGAAACCTTCTTAGCCCATATTGTAGAAGTCCCAACATCCTATGAAGAAGCCTTCTTAGCCCATATTGTAGAAGTGATAGGAAAATAATAAATTTTTTATAAACTATTTATAAGTTCCAAATATATCATAGGTTGAATTATAGTGATATAGAAATAGCAAACTCTAGTTATATGAGAATAACATAAATATATCACATATTTCACAGGTTGAAGTATATTGATATAGAAATAGAAGTGATAGGAAAATAATAAAATTTTTATAAACTATTTATAAGTTCCAAATATATCATAGGTTGAATTATAATGATATAGAAATAGCAAACTCTAGTTATATGAGAATAACATAAATATATCACATATTTCATAAGTTGAAGTATATTGATATAGAAATAACAAAAGAGTAAAATAAATATTTGTTTATAAATTTAAATATATCATGATTTTATAATAATGAGGTAATTAAAAGGGAGTAAGATATCTTATTAATATAATGATTGATTTGCTGCAATGTGAGTATGTTTTTTTTTTTTTTTTTTATACAATTTTTTTATTATTATTTAAAAAAATTTATTGGTATTTTTATCTTCTAAATATTTCTTTAGAAAAAATTATTACTATAGCTTTGTTGAAAGAAGTGGTCTAGGAAATATATAAGTTCAAATAACTGGAATAATCACAAGGGAATGATATCTCTTGTTAACATAATGATAAATTTTGGCTTTTAATTTGTAATAGAAAAGGAAATATGTTGCAAATTTTTATTTTGGGAAATAGGAATTACATTTTTTTTTTTGAGAAATAAGTCTTAGCAAATTTCTTTGGATAAAATGATAACCACATTGCTTATTGCTAGAGCACACTCTTTGGACATGTCTTAAATTTGAGTTAGACACGAGTTGAGCATAATAAGTATATAGCTACATTTTTCCATAGTATCATATTTTTTCATCTCAATTAATATTAATTAGTTTGATTTACTCTAATATCATTAATTAAGGCCAAAACTTAAGTATAATTTAATTAAGTTAATTAATATGGTTTAGGTACATGTGTATGAGTGGAGGATTGCAGGTAAATAAAATAATATTATCCTACTTGAATTGTGTCTTACGAGTGAGTAGTTTTGTGGAGGAGAAGAATGTGGTTTGAGAGTTTTGTACTTACCTTAGATATGGGAGACTATTAGAGATAAAACAATGAAGTGAGTGGTTTATCCATTTGAAGGAAAAAATGTGTTGTGGTTCTATGGTGGTTGTGTGAGGAATTTCTATAAGAACAATAGTATAACTTTAGTGATTAAGAGCTTAAGGGCTCTAGATTTGTGATTGAGGGATTGATTGGGTGGAGAACAATTTGTCCCCAACATTTTCCTATTTGTTGCTTAGAAATATTATGATTAATTTGCTAACTAAAGAAATTGGACTCTAATAAGAGTTCAAAGACATTTCAATCTCATTATTTACAAATACATACCTTCACTTCATTTATTAGATATTCATTTCTTTATTAAAATCACAAAAATAACTATTTAGAGAAATCTTTGTTTCAAAAATAAAATATTTACTTGTTCCAAAAAAAATAAATTAAATGGTTAATATAAATTATTGTGATGAATGATCTCACTATATTCATGTAAGTGATTACGGAAATACTATACTTGTCCTTAAGTTAAGGAGGAACATATAACTAGAAATTAATAAATTCTATTATAGTATCTTCTATTAATCATTATTATATTGTAATTTATTAATTTAAAAAATATATATTTTTTGTATTATGCTTAGTATAAACAACAATAATTCAACTTCCAAATTTCAATATTTTATAATATCAAATTTAAAAAAAAAAAAAAACCAAAAACCTATTAATTATAAATTAAAATATATATTAATGATAAAAACAAATCAATATTTTAATAAAATTTTGATTCTATAAAAATGAATGAGCCTATTAGTAGACGTAGCTCATTTAAAATCTAATTTATTAAGCATGCAACCGCAATTTGAGGAGAAAAACAGGGACTCTCTTGAAAGATATTTGCACAACATGATTGACCGAGATAATAATAATAAAGCACATCAAGATAGCATGTGATATATGTTTTGGGGAGTATGAAGGCATATAGGGTTTGGTTCTCTCCTCAAGAGTATGGTACAGGTTCCCAACCTCTCCTTACATATATGGGTAATAGATATATTAAAAGCTCCTTATACATATATGGGTAGACAGATATATTAAAAGCTCGTTATCTATATATATATGGGTAGATAGATATGTTAAAAGTATTGAGTAAATTTATTTTTTTAAATAAGATTTAAATGGTAAATTTAATTTTTTAAATAAGTATAAAATTAAAAAGATTTAATTTCTTTAAATTAAAAATGTAATTAATTTAAATAAATATAATTGATTACAAATTTTTTATTATAATATAATTTAAATTTGTTTAAACTTGAGTATTTATTTTCATAACTATTTATAAACTTTAAAATGTTGAAATATTAGTTGAATAAGAAATATTAATATTTTAAATTTATTGCTATAATTCAAGATGAGTTTTATGATGTATAAAAGAAAATGGAATGAAATTAAATTAGATTTATGTTGGCACAAGGGTAGACCCAAGGCTCAACACTACAACATCGCATCAACAAAACCCTAACTACTGGTATTTTCGGCAACACCTGCGAAACAGATGAAGTCTCACCCGAGGTAGAGGCAGGGGTGGTTGCGAGACTCATGTGTCTGCAACCTTAGCTGGGACACAGATCTCTGATTATGATACTTAATAGAGCACTTAGCACTGTCAGTTCCTCAATATGCAATAAATATCTACTTCACTGATAAAACAGAGCTTAGCATTCACACTGATCTAATGTATTTAAGCACTTAGCATAGGTAAATAGATAAGATCTAGCAGATCAAACACTAAACATATTCATACAGATCAGATCTAACATTCTCACATATCATTAGCACTAAGAATAAGAATATTTATCTAATAGTCTCAAAGCACTTAGAAAATAACATATAAATGCATCAGAACATCACACAGAGTAGAGTAACAAAGTATTTACGTGGTTCACCCCCACCCTGGGGCTACATCCACCAACTCTTCTTCTTTATTAGCTTCTCAATAGGTTACATGCACAGAGCCTCTGAACCCTTCTTCACATAGGACAAAAGATCTGTGTAGCTCGTTAGATCCTTCTTCCTTGCGTTACATCACAAAGCCTTCCACTATTCATTACAACCACTTGCACTTAGCTCTGCAAGTCTCTTATAGTCATGCACAAAGAAATTATAGACTCTACTTGCACTTAGCATAGATTCACATCTGACTAGCGGCCTAACATCACATAGATGTCTCTCCTTACATTGCCTAGACATCTATTTATATATTAAAAAATAGGCCTAAGAATGGGTGAACCCATGGGCCGACATCCCAATCCCATTACATAATCCCAAAAATCCAAAAAGAACCCAAAAAGGGGTCGAGATCTCGTGATCTCCGCTTTGTCTTGCGCTCCTCCTTCGATAGGCTGTCGAAGTCCAAAATAGCTCTACATGACCAAGAATCTCCCAAAACTTGGTCAAGGGCCAACATGCCCCCAACACTCACATGTGACTCGTCCCGAGTCACTCTGGTCTGATTAGTTCTGCCTCAAACGCCTCGATCTTGGCTCGAGCTGCTTCGACCTGCTAATGTGCTACAACCTCTTGCTTGGTGAACTCCTGGATTATTGTGTCATTCACTGGCCCTTTTAGGCACTGTTCTATTGTGGTGACAACCTATTCTAGCTCTGCTCCTAGACTCTCGACCTCTATGAACAATTGGAATGCCTTATCTTGTACTGGTTGGAGCTGTTGAGTGACTTCCATAACTTTGGTTTGAATCGTATGGATCTGTTGTTGGGCGGTGCGCTTCTCTTGAGACCGCTTCATTCTTTCTACGACCGACAGGACCTTCAGCTGTGCCTGTAGTGTGTATGCATGTTGCTTCGCTTCCTGGAGATGCGACTCCAGTGCCTGCAATTCCGTATTCTCGGTGAGGTTCTCATATGTTTGGGCGCTGCGGTTACTCAGTTGTTTGCATTCCAGGGAAAGAGATTTTAGTCTGTCAACTACGTTGCAGGCAGTTTCTTCTCGTTGGTCCCTTACGTCCTGCAGGGTCTCGAGCACAGTGCATAGCTCTAAATCTGTTATGCGTTGTTGGAGTTGTTGGATGGCTTTTGCGAGCTGATCTACTTGCTTTGTGACTTGATCCTTTATCTTTATTTATATGATTGTCACAGAGCGAAGTGCTCTGTTGACCGTTTCCTTTACTGCAAGTTACTCTGCTAGCAACTGTTCCTTGACTTGTTGTAGCTGGGCTTTTTCTTCATCCCACTTTGCTTGGAGAGCAAGATTTTCCCGTTCTGCAGTACTGCGTTGCTCTAGAAAGACTCCCTATACTTGTGCTAAATCCTAGGTGGCTTGCGCTATTTCTTCCTGTGCTTGTCGAAGGTGAGCTTTGACTATATCAACGATTCGATGGAGTTGAGTTGGCTCATCTCCCAGTTCTAGTGTTCCTAGTGGTAGAGGCACAGTGGAAACTGTGTGGCTGGAGTGTAGTGCCTGTTGCACCCCTTGAAGTTCAAACTCAATTCGATTGTACATCTCCTCCTGCTTAGCCTCTTTTTTTTCTGCTATCTCCAGTGAAGCATCATTAAAGGCTGCTATGATGAAATCAAATTCATCTGGGGTGAGGATAGTTTGCAACTTGGTCATTGTTGCTTTTGAATTCTTTCGGGAAGAAGGCTTCGGAGGGGAAACCTTATTTTTCTTCGAGGGGTCCTCCTTGTCTCTAGGTGGTGTTACCTCACCTTTCTTTTTCTCGGCTCATGTGCCATCTATCTCTTCTCCATCACCCCCTTCCTTCGATCAGATGGAAGCAGTATTCACGAATGTACTGTCTAAATCCTGGACCTCTTCAGTCTTCTTTATCTTGCTAGGTTCGGGTGTATCCGATGTAGTTTCTGGGCTATCTATGTTGTATATCTTCGTAGGGTCTGCTAGAATAAGGAGGTCCACTTATAATTCCTTGGTGATCTCCTCCAAGTCCTCCTCTGTCCTCTTGTAGTAGGCCTGCAGTTGTTTCTTATGTCCATCAACGCACACTATGATATAAATGAAATGTCTATCAGCGCTGAACTTTATCAAAGGTCAGAACCTGTGTAAAGTATTCGGAGTTATGCAAGCTGTAGACTGTATGACTACCTTCAACTAGTTGTAGTATGTGTGGAACACGACATTCGACTGTCATTGCTTATTCATGTCACTAGAATACCACAGTGTACTGAACTTCGCGACCAAAGGTTCAAAGGGCTTGATGTCTAGGAAGGTCACACCTTCCGACATCTCCCAGGAAATGAAAGCGATTAGGATCAATAGCCAGTTGAAATTAAATTCGTACCCTTGATCCTGGGATTCTCTGTAGTCAAGTTTTAATTGGTTC
>SNQJ01S0006083.1:72894-97162 GCA_010110895.2 Picea sitchensis | reverse complement strand
TGGTACCTTCCCCCTGTGCGGGCAGGCTCCTTGAGTGAATTCGCTGGTGTGAATTCATGGCATATTAATGTGCCTTTGGTGCGAGCTGGTGAGTCCCCTGCCGTCATTTCCCCGCTCGCCTCCACGTGGTCGCTTAAAACGCCTAGTCACCCCATCCGGGAATAGATATATTAATGTTAATAGGTATAAAGGATAACATTTAAAAAAAAAAATACATTTTGAACTTTTATTTTTATATATTTTTTTATAAATTCAAGTTTTTAGATGTATTAATGTTTATAGGTATAAAATATAACATTTTTTTAAAAATATTTTGAATTTTTGTTTTTATAAATCCAAATTAAAATAGTAGTATTATTGTTATTAAAAGAATGGTGAAAAACCCATAACTTATAATACAATATCTAAAAATGTAGATATCAAAATTATTAAAATTATAAAAAAAAAATGTAAAAATAGATATTTAAATCATTAAAATTATTAATTTTTTAGTTTTTATTTAAATTTCTTTTATAAACAAATAAAAAAACACATTTATTTAATTTTAAATAAATTAGTAAGAAAATTTAAAAAATGATATTTTGAAAGAAAAACAATTTCTCAAATATTTAAAATATATCAATATAAATAAATTGAAATTTATAAAACTTTTAATTAAATATTTTAAAGTTATATTTTTAAACTTATTTTTCCAAAACAATTTTATAAAAATATCACTACTAGTATTGTTAGATAGAGTCCAAAATTTATTCTTAAGAAATAAAAAGTAAGAAATCAGTAATTCAACTCATCTCGCAGTCAAGGCACCTACACCAAGTAACTGAGTTGGTGACTGGGTTACTGGGGTTGTTCCCTCGATAGCTGCTCTATAACTGTCCCATTCGAATAGCAGGAAATAAAAAGTAGGAGAAAAAAAGAAATAACACAAAGAGAAATAGAATTTTATGGAAAAATTTGTTTTCATCAATTTTATTTTATTTTATTTGAGTTTTTTCAATTTAAAAAAAATCTTTTTATTATTAATTATTATATTATAGTTAAAAAAAGTTTATAAATTAGTTATGGTTTACTACAAGTTGAATTTATATTTATTTATTTTAAAAATAAAAAGGTTTAAAATTTGTTTTGTTAGATTGTTTGTGATTTGTTAGATTTACTTGTAGAATGATATCTCTAGTAGATCACATCAACCCTTAACATGACTACATGAGTTTAGAATCTAGATGAAAACTAATTATCTTAACATACAAAATTATATATATTATTAATACAACTTAATATAGGATAATGGATAAGTCAAAAAAAATTCTTACTTCTATATACTATTGAGTTGTTAATAACATTATATCATTCATGTAAGTTACAATGAAACCCTCTTGATTTTGTAAGTGACAATTGAAATCTAAATCTATATGTTTTATTAAGTAATATATATTTTATTTTAATAATTTTTTACTTTCAACCTTTTTATTTTAATAAATATCTTAATAACTTTTTAATTATTATTTAGCTTTTTGAAATAATTAACTTAATTAAAATTATATGATGTTTTTCATTAAATTTATCTATGATTTATTTTAATTAATATTTTTGACATTAAATAGAATTATTTTTTTATACAAATCTCTAAAATATAAAAAAAATTGTAAACTTTTAAATTTTAAAAATGTGATATTTTTTCAATAAATTATAGTTAAGATAAATAAAAAATTATAATAATGTTCACCACAAGTTCACTTTCAACATCAATTTTATTTGAAATTATATATATATATATATAATTTCAAATAAAATTGATGTTGAAAGTGAACTTGTGGTGAACATTACACACATTTACTTGTAACAATCTCCCCATACTTTTATGGAATGCATTCATAAAATGCATATTTTAATTCATATTTTATATGAAATATGCATTCATATTTTTTTTTTGTTAAAAATTATTTAAATTTTTTATATATACAAATAAATTAAACTAAATTTTATATAAAAAAAAATTAAATAATTATATTAGAATATAATTAAAATATAAGTTTTTTAATTTTTTTTATAGTGGTAAGTTGAAATATTTGTTATTACAATTGTTATAGTTAAAAATGAGAATTCTACAGTTTTTTATTAATTGGAAGGTAAGTATACTTGTTAAACTTGAACCTCTCATTTGTATGTGTAAAACTTTTTTTTCTCTAAAACATCTTGTGTGTGAAACAATATTGAAATGTCTATCTTATAATATATTAATTTTTTTTTTTATTATTATAAAATCTTATTTCCATTTATATTTGATCTCATAGTGATTATAAAAAATGATATTAACATAATTCAATTATTTCTTAAAAAATTAATTTTTTTCTAAAAAACTAATTTCTAATCAATATTTAAAAATGTTTTTTTTGGGTTAATTATGATTTTTTTAATAATATCAAATTATCTTGAAAAGATAAAAATAAAATTGTATTTAAATATGTGTAAATCTTAATATTAATAAATGTTTATATAAAATTTATTAAAAAACAATAAAAACAATTTGAATTTTTAATAATTAGAAAAATTAAAATTTTTAATAATTATTTTTTTCATTGAAGATAATTATTCTATTTAATTTAATATTTTTGAAATATAAATAACTTAAATACTTTTAAAATAAAATTATATAATCAAAATATCAAAATTCCAAAAGTAAGACATTAACTTTCCTCAAAATCTCAGTAATTGGGATATATCGCGGCCTCTCTCATGCAAGTCACGGTTCAAACCTAGTTTCACACTTCTATATACTATTCTCGTATATAGTGCTAGGTCCTTTGCAAGCCACGGCTCATACCGCATGATTTGTCGACAAAAACCCTTGATTCTTTACTATATTCCGATGCTTATCCCTAGTCCCTTATCTATTCAACGGATTTCTGTTCCCTTCTCTCGCTATTGTCGGCGGGGCATGAAGCTCGCCCAGTAAAATACGATTATTTTGCAGGACTAAAGGCATCTTTACTGACATTCTGCGATTTAATTGTCGCAAATCCATACTCTATATCGGGATCTTAACAGTATTGTATGCATGAGTGCATGCGCAGCATTATATAATATATTTTTCCCCGTTCAATCGCACAAACCATATTCACGATCGTTATAGAGTCATGGCTGATATAATTTTACAAGATAAAAAAAATATCGTGCACAGGGCGTCCCACAGCTCAGGACGATGTGCTGTTTTGGGCTTCCCCAAATTTTTAGGTTTTCAGAGGCCCACTTCAATCTGTAGGTTGGTTTCTCACTTTTGGATGAATGATCATGACACTGAGGAAAATTCACAATAAGTAACAGTGCTTTTGAATATGGAAGCCTTGCTAATAGTGTTCTGTGCATCCCAAAAGGATTTGTTAATGCCACTCATGATATGAAAACAAGTAGCATCAATACATATTCCCGATGTGTGGAGTCTGGAAAGATTCAGAAATCAAAAAGTTTAAGCTGTAAATTTCCACGGTTTCTGATCCGTTTGGTCCTTTAATATGTGCAAGATTGACATGAATTTGTGTTAATTTGTTTAGGCGTTTAAGTGAATAAGTTTATGTCAGGGTCATTAGGCGAGGTTGAAATTTATTGATTTCTTTACGGATACTCAGACACGAAGTGCTGAAAAACTTCCCATCCCGCTTCTCTGGTCTCAATAAGATTACTATTATTATTGTGCAGGAAAGGTTTTCTCGGAATGGTGAGGAGGGATGAATGTAGCAGAAGAGAGGAGATGAGATGAGGCGAGTAGTCCAATGGAAAGAGATGCTGTCAACGTGAATGTTGTGTCTTCTCAGATGGAAGCTGTGCCGATATCACTTTTCTCTGATTTTTCTCAGTAGTTGTAAAGCTCCGTACTCGCTTTCTAACTGTAAGTGTTAACCTTCCTTTCTCTGGGCTTGGCTTCAAATCTGTAAGTTATTAAGAATAATGAAGGAGGCTTGGCTTCAAATCTGTAAGTTATTAAGAATAATGAAGGAGCTGTAGACATAGATGATGAATGTTCGATACGGTTATTAAAACAGTTTGGACGCCAGTAGTATCTCATCCCAAGGGTAGTTTTTAGGTCAGTATCTCATTATTAGTGTAGTTTTTAGGTTTATGATTATGATTATTATTGAAGGGTAGTTGATTAGTTTTTATTAACATTACTTTTAGTTTATCAAACTAAAAAAAAGGTGACAAGTTAATTGATTTAAGAACTAATTTTAGTTTTTTACATATTTCCTTTATTTACACAACATTTATAAATAGGTCTACATCTCTGTGGGCTAATTAATTTTAATAATAAAAAGATATTGTTTGATTATTTAAATTGAAATTAATACTTAAAATATTATTTGATTATTTAAATTGAAATTAATATTTTCTTTATAGTTTTGTAAAATTATGATATATTTTTACATCTAAGGTAGTAAAGATGTTATGTCCATAACCTCTACAACATCATAATACTATACATATTATAGTCAAATCTTTTTGTAAAATTATGATATATGTTTACATCCAATGTAGTAAAGATGTTATGTTCATAACCTTTACAACGTCATAATACTGTACATATTAGTCAAATATAAATATAAATATAAGAAGAAATAAAAATGTTTTTACAAATTTGATACGAATATTTGTTTTAAAAAATTAATATAAAGAAATAAAAGAGATATTATATTTATATTATATAAATAATAAAGAAATATTTTTATAATGCAAATATAAACATATTGATAATAATTAAAACTATAATCTTTACATATTCATATTTCTAGACTTTGAATTTTATGAAATCTACTAAGATAATAAGTTTAAATTCATTTTAAATGATTAAAAAATCACATTTTATAAATATTTTATTATTCTTAATTTTTATTAGCTTGAAATTAAAATAAATATATATTAATACTATTTAAATGGATGTCATAGATATAATTATTTCTTCCACTCATAATATATTTAATGAATTCAAGTTTCTTATTATGAATGTAAAATTGATGACTATGGGTTGTTTGTGGGTAATTGTAAAACAAAATTTGAATATAGTTTTATTTTATTTGGGCATGAGTAGAGAAATTGTTACTTTGAAATTTTATTTCAATATTTTGGGGTTGTATTTAAGTGAGATAGTTATTTGGGTTTCTCAAAACTCTAACTATAAAAATTGAGGAAAATACACTTTTTTAAAATGCAAATGGAAAGAAAAAATTATGTATTATCTTATGGTTTTAGAGATCTATGATGTTTTTGTCAAAACTCTAACTATAAAAATTGAGTAAAATGTAAATGGAAAGAAAAAATTATGTGTTATGTTATAGTTTTAGAAATCTAAATTTTTTTTGTGCAATAATATTTATTGGAAAATCTATAAATACACTTTTCAAAAGTAAAATTTGATTTATTCATATTACTATTTTTTAAAAAGAATTACTATAAATATATGTGTTAGGTTAATTGAGTATAAGTGGGATGGTTGAGATAAATGATGGTTATCATCCTCACTTACATTCAATTTCTACAAATAACATGTTAAGCACTATATTAAAATACCTTGAACTTACAAATCCAATTTATTTTGAATTTCATCTTTAAAAAACCTATATATATATAATTCAAGATTAGAGAAATTTCTGGAAATATATTATGTTCTCAACTTTCTCACTTTCAAAAAATTTAATTTAATTACATTGTATTTATATCTGTTTTATTATTTTGTTTACTTTTTAGTTTTAAATATTAAGTTTTGGTTTCTTTTTTTAGGGATTTTTTCTTTTAATTTTGCTCAAAATTTGGTGAGAAAATGGTGACTTTGCAGATTTGAATGGTTAAGTCTACACAATTTAAGTGTCCAAGGGTTTTTTCAACAAACTAAATCCATTTATGCATTGAGAAATGAAATTTCAACAATAGAAAATTGCAATTTGATCCAAAAAAAATTAACTAAAAATACTAAAACATAGAACAATTAAACAAAACTTATTTTTTTTTATTTATAATATTTTTTTATTTTTTTATTCTATTTTAAAATATAATTCACTTTAAAAAGAAAGAAAAAGTTTTAAAAAGATAAGTCTTTTTAAAATCTTGTCTTTCTCTGTAAATGAAAGAAATTTTTATCTATTTTATTCCTTTCCTTCTTTAATAGTTTTATTATACTCCATATAATATTATTCACTTTCCAGTTTAACTCTATTGTTGTTTGATCTTATCTTTTTAAAACCTTTCCTTCCCTTTAAATGAAAAGAAATTTTGTCTCTTCCTTTCTTTTTTATATGGTATCATTCTACTCTATATAACATTATTCATTTTTATTCTTAATTTTATTGTTGGACCTTTTTTTACATATTCCTTTCCTTCTTTTATAGTCTCACTATACTCCATATAATATTATTCACTTTTTTTTTAACTATATTGTTATTTGATCTTATCTTTTTAAAACCTTTCCTTCCTTTAAATGAAATGAAATTTTGTCTCTTCCTTTCTTTTTTATATGTATCATTCTACTCTATGTAATATTATTCACTTTTATTTTTAAAATCTATTGTTTGACCTTTTTCTTAAATGGAAATAGGAATAACACTTGGCAATTCCTTTCAGGAAATTTTGTCTCTTCCTTTTTTTTTATATGGTATCATTCTACTCCATGTAATATTATTCACTTTTATTTTTAAGTCTATTGTTTGAATTTTTCCCTTTTCCTTCAATGGAAATAGGAAGAACACTTGGCAATTCCTTTCGATTGTTCTATCAATGAAATCCCATGAATCCATCAGCACATATGCTTTCTTAATCTTGATATAATAACGCACATCATTTTGTAACATGAGGTTGAAAACAACGAAAACGACGCTGATATTTGGGATCGTGCTTATCCATATAAGAACTCTGGGAAATTCCTTTCATTTGTTCTCTCAATGAAATCCCATGAATCCGTCAAGACATATGATCTCTGAGGTTTTATTATTGATATAATTAAGCACATCATTTGTAACATGATGTTGAAAACAATCCATATACTTGGGATCGTGCTTATTAATATTATATTTTAAAAATTTTGCTAGAGATAATGTCGATGTCGACAGGGGAAATGCTGTCCAGCCTACCATTTTACTGGTAGACAATCTGCCTGCCTGAAGCAGCGGTGCGCTTCCCTAACCCTAAGTCATCGACCTAGCTTTTCCTGGTCTCTCTCTTTTAAAATATACGTGCCCAGGGCCTTTATGGAATATGCGATATGAAAATTTTACAAAATAATGGTAGACAATCTGCCTGCCTGCGGTGCGCTTCCCTAACCCTAAGTCATCGACCTAGCTTTGGCTGGTCTCTCTCTTTTAAAATATACGTGCCCAGGGCCTTTATGGAATATGCGATATGAAAATTTTACAAAATATTTGCCAGGTGCCGATAAGAGAGACGGTCCATACGAGGAAGTTCCAAGTTTAAGCCTGTACTACCACAACGAGGGAGAGCTAAATGCTCTTCAAAACCGAGAGGCTGGAAATGGCAAACGAATGGGTAAGACCGAAAGGAGAACTCTCTAGCATATCTAAGCAAACAGCCAAAGATGAAACAATTGTCAGAAAGAACCTTCGTAAACATTGTCATATTATATTGTTGAGGGCTGTTCAAGGGGACATCCCCACAAGAGAGACATGTAAATTAAAGCACCAAATCCATTGGTTGCAGTATCAAGTTTGGCTAATATTGTTTTATCTTCAATTTCATAGATATTTTGAAAAGACTAAGCAAAGATATAATTGATGCAACACTCTACATTATTGATGTGTATTCTATTAATATGAACATGTATAGTTAAGGATGTAATTAGGTATTCTTCTTCTCATACTCCCTCTTAAACAAAACTTGGTCCTCACATTTCCCCTATTAATAGAAGATTCAAATTCTCCGATACAATCATCAAGTTAGCATACGAGTAGACACCCTCATATCTACCAAAGTGGACTTAATACCACATTCCTCCACTGCCAACACCTCAAGCTGCTCGAAACCAGGGATAGTATCTACCGAAGTGGACTTAATACCACATTCCTCCACTAGCCAGTGCCTCAAGCTGCTCGAAACCAGGGATAGTATCTACCAAAGTGGACTTAATACCACATTCCTCTACCAAAGTGGACTTAATACCACATTCCTCCACTGGGCAGTGCCTCAAGCTGCTCAAAACCAGGGATAGTATCTACCAAAGTGGACTTAATACCACATTCCTCCACTGTCCAGCGCTCAAGCTACTCAGGGATAGCATCTACCAAAGTGGTCTTAATAACACATTTCTCCACTGGCCAAAAGTGGACTTAGTACCACATTTCTCCATTGGTCAACGCCTCAAGTTGCTCGAAACTAGGGATAATTGTGATGTATCATGGTCATCACTTCATACTACTCGAAACCAAGGATACATGCTACATGATCACATACTAACCTAGGACTAATTCAATCAGGGCTTACTGAACATGGGAAACAAAGCAGTTGTGATGTATCATGGCCATCACTTCATGCTACTCGAAACCAAGGATACATGCTACATGATCACATAGTGACCTAGGCCTAATTCAATCAGGGCTTACTGAACATGGGAAACAAAGCTTAACTGAACATGGGAAACAAAGCTTACCTATAGTAAAGATCACAACTTCTTACAAATGGGACCAAAAAACTTAGACCATAAAACTTACTGGAGTATCTATTGGGGTGTCGGGCTTACTGAACATGGGGAACAAAGCTTTCCTATAGAAAAGCTCACAACTTCTTACAAATGGGACCAAAAAACTTACTGGAGTGTCTACTGGGTGTCGGGTACAATCGAACATGCACCCCTCAAATTACAACAATTCATTTCTTATGTATTTGCTGATGAATGAAAAAACCAAAAAATTAGTTATATTTAGTTATGTTTTGTTACATATCTCTGCCCATCTTTCTTCTTTGTGACTTTCTCCATGCACTTTTTACTGCTCAACAATGCAGATACGTTGTCCATAAAATGGCTCAGCTTCAACCATTCTTGATCTTCAACAATAAAAGAGGCAATAACGATTCTTGCTCTTCAAGAATAGAATAGGCAATACTCTTGTCTTGCGGCTTCTTCTCCTCAACAATAGAATAGGAAATACTCTTGTCTTGTGGCTTATTCTCCCTAGAAGCCTCAATTTTCTTTCTTGTAGACTATTTGCTTGCTCCATGACAACTCTTCTAGCAACAACTCAACACGCTAAGCTTACTTTCAACAAACAAACTATTCCCAACCATTTTGAAAATTTCATCCAAATCCACTCCAACCATAACATTAACATGTAACACTCCATATATGTCCGCTACAATATGAACACTGACAATGATCTTGCTTAATGAGGATGATCTTGCTTAATGAAAAATCCTTTCTAATAGAAAATCCTTTCCAACCTTTTTTTTATATGACCTCCTTTAAAAATTAATCTAAAACACTCCTCTTTTATAATTCAAATAAAAGACTTGCTGAATGAAAAATACTTTCTAATAGCAAATCCTTTCCAACCTTTCTTTTTATATGGCCTTCTTTAAAAATTAAACTAAAACACTTTTCTTTTATAATTCAAATAAAACACTTTATTTCTTTAAGATGATGGTCGAAACTTAAAATAAAACTCCGTCCCCTTTTGATGGATTTACAACCACTAAAAAAAATCTGGCAGAATCTCATGTATGTCTAAAATCTGTATCTTGCCTTTACACAGCATTTTAAAAATTATAATAAAATATTTTTTTATCCTCCTTGTTAGCGGCTGAGCTTCTCCACCGCAATTGGATTAGTGAGCGCTCCCTGTATTGCATGCTCACCAGGCGAGTCTTTCACACAGGCTTCCGCTGCTCTTTCTCTAAACCTGGTCTCCACAGGCATCCGCTGCTCTTTCGCGCGAGGTTCCTTGCTTCCATACGACTCGGCCACGCAGACGGCTCCGCTCTAGTCTTGTTTGATCTTTGATCTCACAACGAAGAGCATGGCTTTCAATGTAATCTCAACTTTCACATACCCTGGATCCTTGGGGCTCTTCAGTGATGGAATGAGACTCAGATTTGCTTTGATATCATAAAAAGATTAAGTAGAGATAGAATTGATGCAACATTTTATATTATTGATGTGTATTTTATTAATATGAATATGTATAGTTACACAATATTACCAATTCCTGTAACTCCTGTAACAGTAAACTAATTAACTAGTTAAAAATGATGTAATTAAGTGTTTTCCTTAACATATTTAGCATCTAGCAAGCTTGAGCAGATTGTAACGAATTTCTTGAACAAATAAGAATGGACACCGATTACTGTATAGTGAAATTAGCAGTAGTTGCAAGTCCACATCCTGGCCGAGCTAAAATTGTAGGAATCACACAGGTACGGTTTGTCCACTGGCTGGCTGGAATAATATGCATATTTGTTGGAGATTCTCTGCAACTCGAAACCACTGCTATAGATGAAGGATAATTAAAAGACATACAGATAAAAGATGATCCAACACAGATTACACACAAAATAATAATTCACAACAAAGAAAATTGCACACCTCAATTGATTTACAACTCATTTACAACTCAATTTATTCAATATATTCTTTCAACTATTAAAATAATATTATACAACAAGAAATATTATGAAAAGAGCATACTTCCATCAACAAGATTTTGTTTAACTTAAAATCTAATCTTATTGTTGATTACAGTGTTGCATGCTTTGCATACATATTCAACTACTATATTTTATAGGAAACAGACATATCAACTAATTATAGAAAAACAAACTGAAACTAAATTCTTGGCATGCTTAAATTAGTTCCAATCCCAATTTATTGTAGAATAAAACAAATCCAACCTTTGGAAATTCCTTCCTAAATATATCTTCCAACTGATTCTCTGTCATGCAATATTGAAGTTGCATTAAATTTCGTTGTATCAAATATCCAATGAAGTGATGGCAAATCTCTATAAGCTTTGTTCTTTTGTGAAAAATGAAAGTCTTTTCTTTCTAAATCATACTATTGTTATCGCAATGTATAACAGANGGGGCTCTTCAGTGATGGAATGAGACTCAGATTTGCTTTGATATCATAAAAAGATTAAGTAGAGATAGAATTGATGCAACATTTTATATTATTGATGTGTATTTTATTAATATGAATATGTATAGTTACACAATATTACCAATTCCTGTAACTCCTGTAACAGTAAACTAATTAACTAGTTAAAAATGATGTAATTAAGTGTTTTCCTTAACATATTTAGCATCTAGCAAGCTTGAGCAGATTGTAACGAATTTCTTGAACAAATAAGAATGGACACCGATTACTGTATAGTGAAATTAGCAGTAGTTGCAAGTCCACATCCTGGCCGAGCTAAAATTGTAGGAATCACACAGGTACGGTTTGTCCACTGGCTGGCTGGAATAATATGCATATTTGTTGGAGATTCTCTGCAACTCGAAACCACTGCTATAGATGAAGGATAATTAAAAGACATACAGATAAAAGATGATCCAACACAGATTACACACAAAATAATAATTCACAACAAAGAAAATTGCACACCTCAATTGATTTACAACTCATTTACAACTCAATTTATTCAATATATTCTTTCAACTATTAAAATAATATTATACAACAAGAAATATTATGAAAAGAGCATACTTCCATCAACAAGATTTTGTTTAACTTAAAATCTAATCTTATTGTTGATTACAGTGTTGCATGCTTTGCATACATATTCAACTACTATATTTTATAGGAAACAGACATATCAACTAATTATAGAAAAACAAACTGAAACTAAATTCTTGGCATGCTTAAATTAGTTCCAATCCCAATTTATTGTAGAATAAAACAAATCCAACCTTTGGAAATTCCTTCCTAAATATATCTTCCAACTGATTCTCTGTCATGCAATATTGAAGTTGCATTAAATTTCGTTGTATCAAATATCCAATGAAGTGATGGCAAATCTCTATAAGCTTTGTTCTTTTGTGAAAAATGAAAGTCTTTTCTTTCTAAATCATACTATTGTTATCGCAATGTATAACAGAGTGTTATCACAATGTGTATAACAGTGTCATAATGTACTATTTTTATCACAATGTATAATAGTGGGATAATGGATCTGTTGCTGCAAATATTCCAAGCCTTTTTGTTGCCAAACTTCTTTATAATATGTGGAAGTTGTCACTATGTACTCTATGGTAAATAGAGAAACAGTTTTTTTCTTCATTAAACTCCATGTTATAGTTCCACTGTCCATACTAAAACAATATCTTGAAGTTCATTTTCAATCCAACACAATCTGAATCTGAAAAACTATCTCACTCCAAACTCTCTGATGTTATGTATTGAATGCAGTGATCCACTGTGCCTTTGATATAACGTATATGCCAGTTCCTTTCATATAAAGTATATGACATTAATCTAGAAACAAATATTACTGCAAAATTGATATCGGGCAATATAGTGATAAGGTACATTAATCTTCGAACCAACTTTCGAAGATGACTTGGAAACCATGTTGTGGCTATCATCTTCTTTGGTTATTTTTTCACTTTGTGCTAATAGATTTTTCCATTCTAAAATCATTTCAAAAAATCATGAGCATATTTCACTTGACAAATGGAGTTACATCATGTGATTGAGATACCTCCATATCAAGAAAGTAATGTATTAATTTAATATAAGTGAATTTAAACTCTTTCATCATTACCTGCTTGAATTCATGTATCATGATTAAACTATACAGATGAGCATATTTCACTTGACAAATCAAGATACCATCATGCGATTGACATACCTCCACATCAAGAAAGTAATGTATTAATGTTATATAAGTGAATTTAAACTCTTCTATCATTAATTGATTGAATTCATGTATCATGTTTAAACTGTTATTTATAAAAATTCAATTATCTACATAAATTCAAACAATCAAATTTAAATTTAAATTTGGTTAGTTTGTTTTTCTACATAAAACAAAAATGGTTCATTTTGACTTCTAACAAAAACACTTTATGGAAGAAAAATATCTAATCTTGAATATCATGTTATAGGAGCTTGTTTCAAACCATACTCCTCTAATTGTATTAAAAAATCTACTTTTCCTTCTACTTAAAACCCAAGTGGCTATTGCAAATACACTTCTTTATCAAAGTTACTATTAAAAATATTGACTTTACATTTATTTGGTGAAGAACCTCTCTCTATAGAAAAGTAATGTAATGCCAATGTTAAAGCAAATACACTTCTTTCTCAAAGTTACTATTAAAAATGTTGACTTTACATATTATATATATGATGTGCTTCCAATGTTAACACTATATTTATTCTATTACATAGAAATATGATGGGTTGTAAATTTTTCTTAATATTTTATTCCATAAAAATTGCATATCCTTTAGCCACTAGCCTAGCATTATGTTTTTCATAGCCTAGCTTTATACTTTTCGTCACTGCCATAAGTTTTTTTTTATATATTCATTTTACTTTTATTATTTCTTTATCATTTGAAGTTCAACCAATTCCCAAGTTTTATTTTATTTATTAATAGGTTGAGATGCTAGAGATATTAGTGGAAAAAGAAGTAATATCACCTTATAATGACTTTATCTCAAAATTTGTTGTTTTTTCCTAATATACACTTTCATTGCACACTCCATCAAATATAACATCACTAATACAATCTACCACTAGGGTTTGTTATCATCTCAAATATTTTTCCCATGAGGTAATGCCTCCACATATTTAAGGCATGAACTATGGTTTCTAGCTCTAATTCATGTGTTCCATAATTCCTCTCACATTATTTCAACTTCCTCGATTCATAACATACCACATGCCCATTATGTATAAGGACTCCACCAAGCCCTTCTTTCCATTCATCCACTCATACAACAAAATATTCATTCAGATATGCAATATCCAAGATTGATGCACTTTTCAATATATTCTTCAAGTGTTGAAAGTTTTCTTCACATTTAGAATTCCATTCAAATTTTACACCCTTATGTTGTAAATATGTAATTGGGTTCACAATCTTTGAAAATCTTTCAATGAATCTTCTATAATAACATGCAAGTACCATGTCACATGAATTATTTGACCTCTATAAAATTATTTGGCATCGTCCATCCTCTAATGGCTTCTATCTTCTTAGGATCAACGACCATCACTTCCTCCAAAATAAATGGCCCAAATAATGGATCTTCCTTTGATAGAAAGTGCACTTGCTTAACTTGACATACAATTGATGTTCCCTCAATACTTGTAGCACCATCCTTAAGTGTCTCATTATCCTCCTTTGTCTTTGAGCAGAAGAGTATATCATCCAAGAAAACAATCAAAAACTTGTTTAGATAATCTTTAAACACCTCATTCATTAGACACATAAAGACAACTAATGCATTTGATAGCCCAAATGGCACCACCACAAAGTCATAATGTCCATATCTTGTCCTGAATGTTGTCTTGCTAATATATTACTCTTTGATTATCAACTGATGATATCATGACCTCAATTAAATCTCAGAAAATATCCATTCACCTTTCAATTGATCAAATATATCATCAATCCTTGGAAAAGGATATTTTTTCTTTATGGTAACCTTATTCTGCTATATTAAATCATTACATGTCCTTAAGGTTCCATCCTTATCATTCACAAACAATACTAGGGCCCCCCAAGGTGACATACTTGGTCATATATAACCCTTATTCAAAAGTCCTTAAAGATTAATTTTTAATTCATTTATCTCTAGTGTGCTCATCATATAAGGAGTCTTGAACAATGGGGTATCTCCTTGCACAAAACCAATGGAGAAATCGATGTCTCTCCTTAGTGGAAACCCCGATATCTCTCCAAATACAACATTGTATTATTTCAAGACTATGTTCTTCAATACTTTTATTTTTATCTTTGGTTTTCTCTTCCATATGAGCTACATAAGTATGGTACCCTTTTCTAAAACTCTTCTTCAACTACATGGCTGAAATTTCTTTGAAAGATACAACCCTTGGAATTCCCTAAAATATTGTTTGCTTCCCTTCCTCATCAAGACAAGTGAATGATTTGTTGCAACAATCTAGGACAACATGATTATTTTCCATCCAACCCATACCAATTAGGAAATCATATGAACCCAAAAGTATGATATTCAAATCTTCCTTTATGCTAATTCTATTCATGTCCATTGGACAATCCTTAACCATTTCATTAATCATTCTCTTATCTTTCGTGGCTAGTTGAACCAACCAATATTTCTCATGTTTAATTCTTATAAAATGAAATATTTCAACAATATTAGGATCAATGTAATTATGGCTAGCTCTATAATAACTTAAAATGGTTATGGGATGATTATCAATCTTACCTTCTACTTCAATCATAGAAAATTGGTATTCAACTTTTTTGTTGTCCAAGACTGCATAAATCCTCTACATTCTTATGCACATGACCTCAACTATATTATCCTCCTGGATATTGCGAATAATACTCTTTAAATGTGAGTGTGGTCTCTATGCAGGTATTCTCCTTCACATCCCAAACATTTTATGGGTTGTTGTCATAGCATTTTTCCAAATGAATCTTTCATCCTAGGATCATTTTGTGATGGTTGTCTTTCCTGATATGCTTGCTATCAATTTCTAAGAAATGGTGGCTTAGACCCTTTATTTCATTTCTCCATCTTTCCTTTATTCTTATCATCCCAAGCCTTTTCAAAAATTTGTCTTCCTTTACTCTAATAATAAAGATACTTAACTTTTCTTATGGATTCACCCAAGGTTTTGGGCTCATCAAAACAAATTTTATTACTATAAAATCGTGGCATCCCACTCAATAATCTATGGATTTTATCTTTCCATCCTTTATGAAGCCCGCATACTTCAACAATTCAATGAATGTTCTCTCATATTCATCCATTGTCATCCTTCCAAGCTTGAGTTCAACTAAATCTTGCATAGTCTTGACAAAATATTTTTCTAACAAGTAGTGATGTTGGAAATATCTCTTGAACTACCTCAATAATATCCTCTTCTCATCAATGTGCTTAACTTGCTTGAGTTGATTACACCACACAAATAATTTTCCTTGAAGATGGTAGGTTGGAATTATGGCTTCGACATGTGATGAATAATCATGCAATTGGAAATATTTCCTCATTACTAACAAATAGGCTTCAACCTATTGTCCCTTCATATGTTCTTCATCAAATTACGGTGGCTTGAGATTCATGAGCTCTCCTTGCAAAATATCTAACCCAAAACTTCTCCTCTGATTTCTAACAGGGGACACGCTTGGAATTCTCTTTGGCCCTAAACATGCATGTGCTCTTCTATTTGATTTTAATGGTGAACAATGATCTATACTAACACTTATTTATTGCTTAAATCCCCTGTGGCCATCCCTCCTATCATGAGATATGTATGTTGCCACTTTCCTAGAACTAGCTACTTGTTTTGTGCAAGAATGTGTATTGAATTGTATCTATAGTATATTCAGACTCTATAAAATCTCCTTTGGATCTCTCATTATCCTTTCATTGTCTGCTCCAGATATATGCACTATTTGTTTCAATATTCTCCTATTTTCAACCAACTCCATAGTCTCCACCCTGCTTCTTCATCCATTAGTTGACCTAGTCTCTGAATTTCTAAAGCAGACATGTAATTCTTTGATATCATCTTCATGGTTGTAATATCCTTAGGAATCCTCCATTTTTGTAGTTATGAACATGTTGAGTAGTTTTCGAAAGGTTATAGAGTAACTAAGAAAATAACCTAGCCAAGTAAAAACAAATTGCATGGAAATGCCATTAGGCCCTATTGCAATGTTACTAAAGTTTTCAAAGGAGACATTATGTTGCCCCATACATCATATGTTGAAAACATATTATCTGAAGATCTATGGGCCTTTACTGAGTGGGAATTGTATATCACTTTGAGTTCTCATTACCATGTGTTGAGAATGTTCAAATAGAGATTAGATGTGCTATGGATCACAAAACTAGAAGTATGACGATGCTCAATGATTATAACAAGTTAAAACATTCTTTGATTAATATAGGTAACAAAAATAATTCAATTTATGCATAATTAAAAACTAGAAGTATAACGATGCTCAATGATTATAACAAGTTAAAACATTCTTTGATTAATATAGGTAACAAAAATAATTCAATTTATGCATAATTACCAGATAGGTTTACCTTCATTGCAAATGATAAAAGACTATCACATAAATGGTCAAAGGAAGGAAACCACATAACCATAGGTTTTGTGACAAAATTTGATGAGAACTATATTATTAAAGGAGAGAATTCAATTTATACAAAGTTACAATATAGGCTAACCTTCATCGTAAAATATGTGAGATTGTTACATAGGTATTCAAAGAAAGGATATCACATAATTGTTATAGGTTTTGTGATAAAACTGGATGATCACTTTATAGTAGGTACTTATAGTAATCGGTTTTCTATTTAATTGGGCATTAAAACCAATACATTTAATCTAAAGTTTTTGGTAATTCATAAATTTGTGAAATTGTATTTCATATTTTATTTGTGGAATTGTATTTCATATTTTAAAGTAAGTTTTCAATTTAACATCTTATTTGGCCTCATATGGAGGCAATATCCGGCAATGTTAGGATAAAGTTCCACATTATTTAAGTAGTTTGAACATTATAAAGTTCAAATTCAAGATGAAGTAATGCTAACTTTCAAGTTAGCATTATTTGCATAAAATTAAATGTTAATGTTTTCCATGCATAGATAATTCTTAGAGTTGAAATCTTCACCAGGTGTGATCTTGAGCTTCAGCAGGTGTTACAACCTATTGCTATAATTCTGCCTGCAATACAACCGATTTCTGTGACCTTAATTCTGCCTGCAATACAACCGATTTCTGTGACCTTAATTCTGCCTGCAATACAACCGATTTCTGTGACCTTGCTATAATTCTGCCTGCAATACAACCAATTTCTGTGACCTTACCCGTGCCTGTGACCATCAACTGGCTGAGTGCCAGTACTAGCTTCCCTGGTAGCTTCTATGGCAACCCTGGCAAGAGAGCCTTGAGTCTTCATCAACTTCAGTTGGTGCCATCAAGCACAGATTGAGCTCCATATCTATTTCCTGGAGAATTGGCGGTCGCGGTTTCCTTTGCAATTGTCTCCAAATTTCTGGCGAACCGGCGTCTGCTTACAGAAAACACGGGAGGCAGAGCCACTCTACCCACTGAGAAGTGTAAGCCATTAATGTCGTCTTCGCCATTTAAATACAGTTTCCTTCTTCTATTTATTCTCCCAATCTTCTATAAACAATTAATTCTTCCAGATGCCGTCCGCCCCTATGTTCTTGCAAAACAGATTTGAACCCGGGGGAAACTGACCGTCTCTTGTCTCTCCACGAACAACGAAGTCCCTTGGATGAGTTTTTCGTTGCCCAGCTTGACTTTGGCGACAAAAGACCTGTCAATAGTGCTTTCTCCCACCGTAAGCATCCACGGCGTTGTTTCCCTTTGAACAAGATACGAACACGCCTTTCTCCGTTGTTGCAAAGGCTCCCAGAGCTATGGCGTCCCTGTGGAACCCCTGGCTCGACACTGTTAATGACAGAGACATCACATCGACCCCGTCGGATATGGCGTGCTCCATCCCGACCAAAACGTCAAAGCCTACTATGCCGCCAGACCAACCTATCTTATACATGGCCACGCGCGCCCGTGGCACCAAGCCCCTCGCCATTCCCTTCGCATACCCGAAATAATCAACATTGTGAACGTAGTTTCTTGCGGCCATGGACGAGGTGTGTGAGCCATGGCCCAAAATGTCCCGAGCAGAATCGTAGTCCTGAGTGGAATCTACAGGCCCAAAGATCTCGAAAATAAATCAGCGTCCAGCTTTGGTTTGATTTGGCGCAGAGGGGCACGAGCATAGACCGCCGCAATCACATGAACGTTTTTAGCACCCACAGTCCATGATAAGAAGGCTACTGTCATGGGAGGCAACGCCAAATTAAGCACGCACTGCATCAAATACATATTGCTATTCTGTTATTTCTTCTGCAATGAAACTTGATTGAAGCTAGAACTATGACTGTGTCGCACAATGGAAAACCTGTAAAAGAAAAGTAGCTTTTATATTGAATTGCACAAACTCATAAACCTGTTAGGCCATACACGGTCTCTGTTGTCTTCAGTGCGCGTGTTGGGGGAGGGATAAGCAGAGATTCAAGTAGCTTCTTTGAGAATTGTGGATCCGCCACGTTTTCTCTCATCGCTTCAATTTATGTAAATCAAAACAAATTTAAATCTTGCTGACTATATACCTTTCTCATCAAAATGGTGAGAGTTTTATTTTGAATGTTGGTTTGAGCATATTTTTATCCCATTAATATGCTCAATGGGATATACATGGTAAAAACCAGAACCGTTTGCCTTTAACGCCCAGGATATTTGAAATCAGATCCGTCGATTCTGGAATTATCTATAATTCGTAAGGGTGTCAAGGTTCACCATAATTTCCTTTTTAGGATTGATTCGGATCAAGATATTAAAGTCTTCAAATGGCAACATTGTCGAGTTAGAAAATTTAAAATTTTCTTTTTAAAAACATCTTTCTTTGGATTACTCATATCTTATATTATAGAATGGATTTGGAGCATCGTACATTCCAAATTCATAATGAATTTGATAAGGCTTCAATGTTGACAGCGTTATTGGACAAATTGCTACAGAAAAGGGACTCTTTTTCTTTTCTTTCGATGTGCATTTAAAAACAACAGATGGCAGTACTAACAAACAATCCTATGAACTCAACGTCACTTTATTGAAAATATTAAGTGTATCAGAATTTGAACCCTCCATGGTCACGAGGGATAGCTCGAACGTCTTCTTTATTGAAAATATTAAGTGTATCAGAATTTGAACCCTCCATGGTCACGAGGGATAGTTTGAACGGCAAAGATATGTGCACACTCTCCCAGGTTGGGAAGAGGTCATGAGTGCTAGCTTGGCTACGAGTTTCTTGGGCTGCTGCTTTCCACCCCCTATCATTTACTATGTGAGAAAGTATTGAGATGGATTCCCAAGGAGTTAACTTCCATCTGGAAAAAAAGAATTTGAACCCTCCACATGAATCTCCGTCTCTATAAATAAATTATTATTTAGAGATTTGAACCCTCCACATGGATCTCCGTCTCTGTAAATAAATTATTATTATTTAGAGAAGTGAAATATAAAGTGAAAAGTTTTGAGTAGAAACTTCAGTGTCTTTGCAAGGTTAGGTTTCCAGAAAAGGCTCTTCGAATCACATTTTCGTTCTCTCAACCAACGGGATTGTTCAACAAATTCCAATTAAAAAGGCTAAAGTTTCAACCGTACGAATGTCCCCAATTAAATTGCAAACCCAAAATTAGAATTCCATGGTTAGCTGCCAATTATACATCTATTCTACTTTTATTACAAATAAATAAGTGAGATGTATGCAATTATACATCTATTCTACTTTTATTACAAATAAATAAGTGAGATGTATGGAATGCGTAGCAGGTAGAGAGTAAATGCTAATGTGGAACATTTAGTATAGCGATATGTATTCCTACCTGTAAAATTTTGTTTATTAAAAAATAAATAGATTTATTCACATATTAGTGGTGTTCCAAGATCCTCTTATTAAGTTGTCATGGCCATGAATAATTATTTCTTTCTCGAAAAAAAATGGGGTTTTACATCTCAATCAAACCAATCTATATCTCTATTATAGAAACTGGTTCAAGTTATGGGATATTTCTTTTATGTTTTCTTACTCTTTAATCACCTTACGACAATTTCCTTAAACGAACTTGACCTCAAGGATCGGAATTTCCTTTAAAGTTGAGTGGATGCTTCTTCGGTCACATAAATAAATATGCAAAATTCAAATCACATTTTCGTTCACTGTTATCTTTACTGACTCCTTTACTTTTGATAGCCTAAGGATCTCATCTTCATACTTTATAGATCTTCTAGTTGAAGAGAAAAGACATGATCTTATATCGATGGTCGCGGTTAGAGTAGTTATCCCCTCGTTTCAAGATGTGTTTTCTCACCTTTATGGTTGATGAGGAAAATATGAGCTTTAAGGTTCCCCGGTTGAAGATGGCTCAAGGGTTACGGGATAAGGCCTATGGTTCAATCGTTGATTTATTATATATAAACTGGCTCACTTATATTAAGCAGCTACTATCTATTGACATCTAAAGGAGCTACTCTCTATATCCTAACATACTACTCTATATCTCCTCCTTGTAGTGATTAGTGAAGTCTATAATGGAAGGTCGTTTCACGAATGCTTCTTTCTAACCCTCTACCCAACCAACTTGACTTGATCTTGAATTTGTTATCTCCATGCGATGATTTACATAGTGGTGATCTCCATGCGTAATTCATATCTTGGTACATGAAAACAAATAACTGATATACCAAATATTTATCCAATCTGACTGTCGTGTTATTGTTATATTTTTCGAAATGGCATATCAAATTAGCTTTCAAAACAATATACGATATACTTGGTTACTATCAGCTTCCTCCTTCCGTTTTATATACACCCACTAAAAATATCGAAAACATTGGCAACATGAAGAACTAAAAAGCTCAAGTCTATGTTCAACCCGGAAGGCAAGGACTTGTTGCCTTTACAACTCCCCTTGTTATTAAATGAAAAAGTTCAAATTATTAATAGTTACAATAAGGGTTCACCTTGATTGCAAAATATATGATACTGTTACATGGATGTTCAAATCCAGGAGACCACATAACCATATGTTTTGGGAAAAAAAGTGAGTGAGCACTATATTATTAAAGGAGAAAGGTTGGGAGTTTTCTAATGAGATATGCTTTTTCTTATCTTTTGTGCAACATAGTTAGTAGGAAAAATGGTGGATGATGAAATAGTTTCTATTCTATAGGTTAAATGTATTGATTAATAAGATAGTTTGACCTCAAAAACAAACTATAATTACAACTATAACTTGTTATAAGAAAATGTGAATTTGATTGAGTGTTCTTTGAATATAATTTATATATCCTTGGGATAATTTCAAATCTATGAAAAGAACATGTAATGAACTTCACACCACTAAGTGACAATGATTTTAGAGATTATATCAATAAGGTCTTCAACCAACGTGACAAATGTTTCCTATGAGGAGGTTATCTCATAATATGACATGGAAACCTTTAGTTAGCCTTAATGATGACCCTTTGGACGTGATATTAAATGAATGTGCAAAGGAGATCAAGATAAATCTTTGGAAATCATTAGAAGAATAACCTTTTAAATATTGGGATATTACCTATGGATATTCTTGATTGCATAAATGTGTAACCAATGACAAAAATTCCTTACAATCACCTGAAATTCCCAAGGCCATGTGCATCTCCTTGCAATAAGTCAAGTAAAAAATCTATTGGAAGTGATGAATATGTATTTAGATGCATGCACACCATAGGTTGTTACATAAATGATTTCCTTTCTAAAATACCAATGATTTATTTTTTTTAAGAGAAAGAATAAGTTCCTTGTATGGATCAAAATTTTAGACGAGAATTTCTGCTTAATAATCTAACATCAAATGTCACCAGGAAAATAAAATGAAATGACTCTTGTTACTAAGAAATTTGAAACCTTTGATGTTTGTTTTAATACATCGTACTGACATTAAGAATATATTTAAAGGAGGCGACTTCAAGCTAGTAAATGGTAATGGTGGATTACAAAAATCTATATCAAATACTATTGCAATAGTTATTAAATATGGTTGTGGACCAAAATTTATATAAATATCCACATCCAACTTGTTTAATATGTCAAGATGGTATAAGGGTGCATCTAAAATTATTGACTTTAAGTATGACCTAGGATCTATATTGATCCCTCAATAGTCCCATGTCAATGGGAATGGGCCTTGTAACATACCCAATACCCTCTCTATTGTATTGAGGATATGGGGTACTCCTTAAAACTGCAAATTTCCATCAACTTCTTTCTCTGATACCAAATTCATCGATGTCCTACTATTAATTCACTAATTCATGCAAACATAACAATGCAGGGGTTTGAAAATACAATTAAATCACTCAATAGAGAATTACACCATAGTTATAGATGCAAGGTGAAACATGCAAACATAATTGAACAAAATATAAACTAATTCAATTCATAACATCAACAACATTAATTCAACATAATCGTAAATAAATAAAGAACACTTATCTTTCTAGAAATTAACCATGAATTATTTGTAGACGAAGGATGTTCCATCCAACCATAGGCTCTATGTTACACTTAGTCTCTTTGCAACATAGGTAACCCCCAAGATAAACCTATGAATTCAAAAGGATGAAACTACCTATGGATAGCTCTAGATATCTTCACACAACGGAACTCCCATAATTCAAAGTCCATAGACTCTTACATCTATCCCAATTTGGCATCCCTCTTTCTCCATCAACTTGCACATCCCAAGGAATGGGATCCCCTTCTCTACTCTATAGTCCCTTGGGCTATCCCAATTCCCTTCAGGGATCCAACACAGACCATCTAGGAAATATCAATACTAGGGACTCTAGGGATTACTAGTTGTAATCAAGTTTACTCAATGACAATAAGTTCCCTTTTGCATAGTCATAATTTCTGTATAGTTTCATGAAATTTATTTCCATAATTCTATTAGAGAATTCATACAACAACTTAAGCTATGAGAGAAAAACCTCCAAGGACAATGGACATCAAAAATATCCTTTGCATGCCTAAAAATGACATATTATATTTTCATGCATGGAAGAGACCACGTGCCTTCATTAGAAGCCCACATGTATCTCTTTTGGAAAATAATCCAAATGTTAATAACTTAGGATAAACATAAATCAAATGCTTCATAAAGACAATGTTAAAGAAAATAAGATATCAATAACATAATATTATTCTTCCCCTTATCCCTTTAATCCCCCTTATTTCCTCTCTTATGGAGTCATATCCCCCCATTCATTTGTCCTCCTTCTATAGCATGTGGTGTATTTGTTATTATCATTCAATGTACCATTTACATATTAGGTTGTTTGAATTTTAATCCCTTCATCATGTACACATATACATTACTATTCTAGGAAACAATTGGGGGTAGTACATTCTCGTTCCCCTATATTTTTCATCCTCGATGCACATCACCATTATATACAATATTTTTT
>SNQJ01S0006083.1:49693-66010 GCA_010110895.2 Picea sitchensis | reverse complement strand
TTCAAGTTGTGGGTGGTTGGCTTTCCTTATACATATTCAGTCGGACCCCATTGATCATCCATCTGTTTTATGTGCCTCCTAATTCCTTCAACTATACAAGTCCCCCATCTGTGACAGTTTTTACTTCATATGGTTCTAACCAGTGCATTCTGATTTTTCCTGGGTGTTGAAGGGATTTACTATCATACATCAACACTAAGTCTCCTTCCTTGAAAGTTTTCCTCTTGATATGTCTGTCATGCCAATATTTGTCCCTTGCTTTCTAAACTTGTTGTTGGAACCCTGCTAGGATCCTATTGTCGTCCATGATCATCAGTTGATTCAACCTATCCTATATGGCACCTTGTTCAGTCATGTTCGTAATCCCAGCTACGCGTAGAATCGGTACCAGAAATTCTAAAGGAAACACTACTTCTTGTCCATATACCAATATGAATGGTGTGTGTCCTGTCAAATTCTTGCATGTGGTCCTGTATGCCCACAATACTGTTGGTATTTTTAGGTCCCAATCATCCCTATTAACGTTACAAATCTTCATCAATGCATTTTCAAGGATTTCGTTAAAGGCTTCTACTGTTCCATTCGCTTGTGGATGATATGGTGTACTCTTTCGATGATGGACTTCAAATTCCTTAGTCATAGCCTTAATAGTGTTGTTAATGAAGTGAGTGCCTTGGTCGCTCATCAAAATCATTGGGAAACCAAATCTAGTGATCACTTGCTCAAATATAAAGTGTGTTGTTTTTTATGCACTGCAATCTTTGACTGGTGTTGCTTCTGCCCATCTTGTCAGGTATTATGTCACGGTGATAATGTATCTTACTCATGTCCTCTTTGTTGGTGGGTTAATTGGTCCCACAAAATATATTTCCCATTTGTTGAATACTTACAAATTTATCTGTGGTCGCAGGGGCATCTCGTCCCTTCTATTTGGTTTACCAACCCTCTGACATACATCGCATCTCTGGCAGTAATATTTTGAGTCTTTGTGAATGGTCGGCCGCCATAGTCCTATGCACAATACCTTTCGTGTGGTAGCTTTGCCTGCATAATGTCCTCCTGCTATTCCCTCAGGGAATTATGCTAAAATCCTTGGTCTTTTGTGTTCTAGCACACATCTTCTCAAGAAGTTATCTACGCCCATTTTGTATAAGTTTCCTACAATCAGTTGATAGTCTATAGCCTGGACTACCAGGTTTTTCTTCTACTTGGCATTATATTCTTGTGGCATAGTCCCTGTACTCAAGTACTGGATGATGTCTACAAAGTATTCATCGACGATCTAGAATGAAAATAACTGTGTGTCCGGAAATTTTTCCTTTAAATTTGTAGGTTCATCCTCGTTCATGACCCTTGACAGGTGATCAATTCCTTCGTTCATCTTTCCTGGATTGAATATTACTTCAAACTTAAATTCTTGAAAAAGTAGTAGCCATTGATAAATTCTCCCCCCCAACAATGGCTTCTTGACTAGGTATTTGAGCGTTGAATGCTCTGTGAAAATATTATTTGTTTTTCCCAGTAAGAAATGTCTAAACTTATGCAACACGTAGACCATAGTGAGGCCTTCCCTCTATGTAGTGTTATAGTTCTACTCTGATTCTGATAGTTTTTTGCTAGCAAATGTGATAGGATGATCCAATTCTCCTACTCTTGGTTGCGCCAAAATAGCTCCAAGTGTTATGGCCGATGCATCTACATGTACGTGGAATGTCTTCTCCCAGTCTGGGAATACTAGTATTGGTGTTGTTACCATCTTTTCTTTCAGCGTATCCAGACCCTGTTGAAAATCCTCATTCCACTGGAACTTTGTATCTTTCCTTAACAGTTTCTCCATTGCCATGATGATCTACACGTACCCTTTTATAAATTTTCTGTAGTATCAAGTGTGTCCCAATTTCGCTCTTAGTTGTTGAACTATTTTTGGTGGTGGTGTGTTAACGATTACTTCAATTTTGGAAGGATCTACTAATAAACCTTTCTTTCATACTATATGACCCAATAGTATCCCAAAAGGTGTTCTGAAAATGCACTTCTTGATGTTTAATGATATCTAGCACTACCTGCATCTTTCTAACATCAGCCGCAAGACCTCTACATGGTCTTTCAATAGACTATAGACTGTCCAATCGTCCAAGTACACCTCTAAAAACTGCTGGATAAATTCCTTAAACGTGGCTATGACTACCCTGGAAAATATTGTTGGTGCATTATTTAGTCCAAACGGCATGACCGTGTATTGGTAGGATCCCCAATCCGTAGAAAAAGTGGTCTTGTATTTGTCTTCCCGCACTATCTTGATCTGATGGTATCCTGAAAATCTATCTGTGAATGAATGAACTTGCTATCCACCTATGTTCTCCAACACTTCATCCATGAAGGGTGTAGGGAATGGTTCATGTAGGCATGCATCATTCAAATTCCTCAAGTTGACTCATATTCTTATCCCTCCTTTTTTTTTCTCCTAAACTACCATCGAGCTTATCCATTATGATTCTTCCAAGGGTTATATGATTCTGGTTTCGAGCATCCTATCGATCTCAGATTTGAATTTTTGTTTATATATTGGATTTAGTATGTATGTTCGTTGTCTAATCAGTCTTTCCTCTACTCTGAGTGGTATCTTCATTTTACCTGTCTCTCCGGCTATGCCTTTCATTTATGTGAATGTTGTGGAGAACAGGTCATTGTACTCACGCAGTAACTCTGTTATGATAGCCATTTTGGGATTCTCAACTGTCCCAATGTTGACTTTCTTCACCTTGATCGACGCAACAATTACTTCTGATTCTAGAGGTGGACCTTCCACTTCTCTTTCTCCTTCAGCTTCCTCAATCTGAATATCACAAGGATCATCTTCATTTGGTGCTTCTTCCTGCACATGGTAGCATGAAAACAATTCCTTCACTGTCTATCTGTTCCATTATCGTTCCTCTATTATGAGTTTGACTTATGGTTCCTTGATGAATATCCCACCTCTTATTTTTTTAAGTGTTGCATCTATGTTGGGGTTCTCATGTTCAAATGAGAAAGTGAATGTAAAGTTCTATTGTAATATTTTCTAGCTCATAGTTCCTCTGCACAGTTCCTGGTCTACATACCAGTTTGTTGGGATTCCCTCTAATGTGTGTATGAAATGATGAGGCCATTCTTCTGGGGGTGTCATTTTACACAGTTCTCTGCTCTTCTCCAAGTGTTTTGTTGGCGTCCCCTGTCCACTGTACTTCTATTGTTGGTTTCTTCTTTGTTCTTGCGCAAAACCTTATGTGCAGTAACCGCTTACATTGGTACCAATCCTTGATTGTTTCCTTGTGTGCTCCCCACCATCTTACAGGTGTGGCCTTGAGTGATATATATAGTGATAAGAGTCTCTGGTTTCCTAACACTTCATCCTCATATTGTGTCAAGAATGCTTCTAGATCGTTTACCCCATGGAAACTCGGTGGTTCCCTCATCTCCGTACCTACCCATCTTACTGTGTGGCATATCCTTGTGCATCTTCTTGTGGAAACTTCGTGTAGCCTTTGTTTCCAGTTCTGTAAACCCGTATCTGAATTTGACGCACATGAAGTAATTCTCTGCCAACTGAGTATCCAATCTGAAGTTGGGTTTACGTAATCTTCATCTCACATAGTTGTTCTGTACAACCGACTAATTTCCTTCAATTCCAAGCAAGTAGGCTCTACAAACCTTTCCCCTTCTAATGGGTCTAATGGCGCAATGACCCTGTATTATCCTGACTCAAATGTCATTTTCCGTGTTTTTAAGTTGGTTATGGCCTGGTTATAAAACGCCCAATCCAATCCAAGAAATGCTATATATGGTATTGTGTCGTCCACTATTTCATTCACTTCAAAGTCTGCCTTAGTGCGAACTCCATCCAGGTCTACTGTGACTCCTTTCAGTCTTCCAATTGGTAGAACTTTGTGTTGGTTTGCTAGTTTCATCTGAATAGGTGAATATCCTAATGCGGGCTCTCCCATACATTTCCATGTCTTCTTGGGTAATACATTGACTTTGGATCCTAGATTCAGTGTAATATCTCCCATGTTGAAATATTCAATGTTAGCATTCAGCCTGAAATCCCTACTTGTTCTTCTCCTTGTATGTAGGTGATTGACTGTTTTATGTTCTATTTTTCCTTTTGTCTCTATTCTACATCTTTGTAACATACTTTGTAATATCTTGACAGAGGATGGATAATTTAGTAATTTTACGCATGATTGCAAAAAGCCTTTGATTGTACTTACTTTTCCCAGGGGCTGCATTTCTTTGGTATGATCCAATGATGGAGGCATCTCGTACTCTGGCAATCCCTTGCTATGTTGCACAGTTGAGGTCAACACGGTGTCTGGCTTCAGAAATTCTTTTCGTTCTTTCTTAAATGTCTCCTTCTCATTCGGCACATCGAATTGTTTCCTTGGTTTAATATTCTTCTTTACCCATTGGTGTTGTACTGGCTCTTGTCATACTGCGTCATTTCATATTTTAGCTCCTTCGCACGTAACTATGTTGATGTTTCTCCCTTCATCCCTTACTTCGGCTGAAATCCATTAAACATTATGATTGTTCTTATTCCTTTTTTCTTGGATCTTACCTAATAATGTAGGACATTCTTTCGTTCCATGATCTGATGTGCAACAATACATACAATTCGTTGGTGGAAGTGGACATTCTCTTGCATAATGTCCTGATTATTGACAGTTGTGACAAACTACTGGTCCTCTACCTCTTCCAAAGCCTCATCTTGATCGTCTTCCGCCTCTGTAACTAGCTTGATCTCCTCGCAACACGTTATATTGAGGCACCTGATTGTATTGCGTGGTATTGTACTGAGGCTGTGTTGCATTGTACTGTGGCTGTGCGATATTATATGGTTGTTGCACAATATTATACTACAGTTGCACAGTGTTGTATGGGGCCGATACCTAGTTAAACTGAGTTGAGGCTTGCTCGGTCATCATTTCTGCTTGCACCCTATATGCATATGATGTCCTCTCTCTCATCAATTCCATGGTTCTACAGTCTTTTTCATCATGACCCACTGACTTTCAAAAGTTGCAATATGAACTCTTTGGGATTGTCTGGTATTTTTTCATCATTAGGAAGTGATATGGATTGTGGCCCTATTTCTTACAGATTTCGCATCATATTCCTCATGTTGGTAATGGATTTTGCATCCATGCTGCCATATACTGCATGAATGTTGGACATTCGTTCTTATGGTGTCCTTTCATCCGGCATGTAGTACACCAAACAACTTCTCGTTTGTCCTTACTTTTGTTCTAGTTTAGCTGGAACGTTAAGTTCTCCAGATCCTCCTTCAACTCTTTGATGGCTGGATCAATCATCTGATGTTGGTTTTCTTCTAGTTGCAAGGATACCTGTAGAGCCTCTACCTACGTCTGAAACTTCTGTTTTCGTAGTGGATATTTTAAGTGTGGTAATTATAGTGAATTGACGAACAAGTGCCTGTGTTGCATATCTGTCATGAGATATTTCAACTTTCCTTTTATTCTCTTGAATCTCTGATCAATCTCCCATATGGATTCTCCTGGTTTCTTTCTAATTTCTATCATCTTGTTCATGTACTGGTCCTCTGAAATTGGCTTCTGAAACTCATTTATCGGCAACTTTTTGATATCCGCAATCGTTCTAGTTTTCCCTGGTGGATTGTTTGTGGCTAAACTCATATACCAATCTAGTGTGTGATCCCTTAGTGTGATGGATAGTTGTGCTAGTTCAATATCCTCGTATGTGATCTGTTTTTCTTCCCAGATCTTCTCACATATAAAAAAGTGTTTCTCCAGGTCCTTCGATGCCTCCCCTTTGAATTTCGGTAACCTAATGGTGGGATTGTGTCATTCCATCCTAAATGATGAACTATTACTTCAACACAGTGCAGATACTTGACTAATTCTCCCTGAACTAGCTCCCCCAGTTTTTGTTCCTTATGTAGATGTACTTCTTGTTGTCTTCCTTCTCCGAAAATCCAGTTGTCTAAACAATGGTGTGCTTTTTGGTGTGTTAGTCACACATGGGTTTATGGGTTCCACACTGACATTAATATGGATAGGATTGTTTCCTTCTCTTCCCTCTCTTGGACATCTCATCTTCCTCTCATATTTTGCATGCAATATTTCCTCAATCTTCTCCATAGCCCAGAGATCCTCTACCTCCTTTTCATCACTTACCAAGATTTCCCTCTCAGCTATGTCTCTCTTCTTGGTGTTCACCTTATATTGGTAGGGTACTCCACTGTGTGTCTTTCTAGCTATCACCATGATCCTTTTGATCTGATCAGTGTCCATCATAATTGGGTCCAAGGCTTCCTCCTTCTTTCCTTTATCCCTTTCTCCTTCCATTTCTCCTTTTTCTATTAGTGCTTCCCCACTTCCCCCATGCACGCAGGGAAGTTTAGCTGTCTAATTCCAATGCCATTACACCTTTGTTATATAGTAATATATTTATAGATGTATACAGAGATATAATATACCTTCCACGAATCCTGCATAAAAACTCTTTCTTTATTGTGTTGTACGACTTCGTTGTATCTACTGAAAATTATGTTATAAATCCTGCTACAATACTGTTAAGCCAAAAATCTAATGTGTGGGTGAATTTGTTATTCACCTACTGTAACTGCTCAATCTGAACTGGGGTTCAATCTAACTATCGGGTCTGATTCATTGTGTGGTTATCCTTCAACCTCAATATCCATTCCTGCAATACGTGTGGAAAATCACAGAAAAAGACTTCATGTAGATCAATAAACACATACTTTTCAAGATATTTGTGTGGTGTTACTCTAGGGTTTTTGTTATCTTTCTGTGAAAATTATATCTCCTTTGTCTTTAGCCAGCTTTCGATCCCTACTTTTGTGGGATTACATGGTCTCAACATCCCCTTCTAGTGGCGCATTCTCTTACATTCTTATTGTCCGATTCGGTATTCTTTTTACCCACTTTTTTTTTTCTGTAACATATCTTCAATAGATCCCATCTACTCAATCCTATACTGTTCCAACCGAAAACATAACCATTTTTTGGTATAGTTATCTGAGTTATTCCTTTAACATGAGTGACCCAGGTTCAAGTCTATCCAATAAAGCCTCTAAAACTATCGGCCCTCCTGGTAAACTAGAAGGCAACGCACTGCACAGAGTACATTGCGTAGTCTCACCCGAGATAGTCTTAATGGGTGAATGCAATACTCAAGTGCTTGCAGTCCAGGATTGAATGGAGATCTGTGAAGTACACTCTTATATTTCTATTGAACTAGTAAAGCAATACACTGGCATTCTTATTTATGCATGTAATGTAATCAGATTTGTTTATTCATTGATACATCATTCTATCATCTACTCATAAACAGTAAAAGAGACACAAGAATTCAATCACATAACACGGGTTTTACCATGGTTCACCCCCCCTGGGCTACGTCCACAAAGATCTGTCTCTCATCTTTTTTATTATGGTAGTTCCAAAACTACAGCGTCTCACGCTTTACATCTCAGTTTAAGCTGGGTTGAGATCTATTATGAGGAAGACTAGATCACACCAGGCTCCTGAGCCTATGATCTAACCCTAAATATCTACCCTTATAACCCTCTACAACTCACCAACTTACAAAAGTAGGTCGTATGACAGAAGTATTACAACTAGTTAGCAAAACAGGACTCCTTCCTCCCGAAGTCTCCCTCTAAATGTATTTTATTCATAATGAATAACTATTGTCCTCTAGACCTCTTAGGTATCTGTATATATACATTTATGGCTCATCATCCATTACAATGTATTTCAAAAAACCTAACCCTAACATCATTAGGTATTCCATGCATGCACGTGTGTGATGTTCTTCCTTCCAACTATTGCTTTCCTCGTGCATGCATTTCTTCCTAAAATAGCCTTTCTTTCTGATTCGGACTGCTTCCAACAAATATAAAATATAACATTATATGAATATAAACACAAAAAAATTAAAACAAATAAACAAATAAAAAAAATAAAAAAACACAAATGCCTAATCTCGACGGGGAAGTTATCTTTCAACTTTTGTGAACCTTCTTCATCATTCGTAGGGGAACTCATGGTGAGGGATTTGCAGGAGGTGGAGAGAATTGTTTTTGTGATCCTTCTTCAACATTCACAGGGAAACTCGTGGTGAGGGATTTGCAGGTGGTGGTGAGAATTGTTGTTGGTGGAGAAAAAATTCATCGTGGAACCTCGAGTCAATGTCATGAGCCATCGTGGGTGCTTGTGAGCCTTCGTCAACATTCGCAGGGGAACTCATGTCGAGGGATTTGTAGGTGGCAACGAGAATTTTTTTTGGTGGAGAAGAACAGGGAAATATTTCATCGGAGGCCTTAATATGTCTGGGGTAAGTTTTAGAGGCCTGCAAAGAGTTATCTAGGTTGAAATAGGGATGCAATGTAATAGTCCATATCTACAAAATGTAAACCAATGTTTAGTTGATTCATTCATTCTAAATTTTTTGGTGTCATACAACCCAAGCCTAGATTTGAAGGAAAACCATGTTCTTTTCTCTCCTTGAGGGAGTATAATAGGAATCCAACCTTCCTTGTCTCCAAAACTTATCCCTTTCTTTTGCATCAATGGTTGCATGAGTGTTTTCTAAGCCCATCATGTAACCACCCAAATTCAGCTTAATCCAACCTAATGTCTATGTGGGGTGTGTTCTTCATCCATAAAAATAGTATCTAGCTATGAAGAAATGAGGATCACTACACCTACCCTTCCTTCATCATGGGTATAATTTAATAGGGTCGCAAGAAGAGAGGTGTAGTTTAAAAATATTAAAAACGATTCCAAACACCCTAACTTTTTACAAATTGAGTATATCAATGAAGGGGGATTCATCTCTTATCATATCTTCTTTGCTTAACTTTCAATGTTTTTCTTTCACTTCTTACTTTGGGTTCTCTCTATTATCTAGAACTTGTAATCTTCTTTCTCTTATTGCGTTGTTTCCTTTTATTATGGGTCTATAACTAGAATAAGAAGGGATGATTATGTTAATATATGTTGGTGTTAAGAAGGGATGCTCCTATTATTAAGGGTTTGTCAATTCTTACACAATGAAAATTTAATCTGACAGTGTGCATACATGCATTTTCAATTTTGATTTAAAAGGTATATGAAACTATGATAAAATTAAACATATGTAGAGCATAGACTTTCCATAAAAGTGGATGGAAGACTCTCCCAACAAAGTGAGTTTAGTAGGAAGGGATTTTAGGTCACAGTGAGTTCAAGTATCACTTCATGAAACATATTCCCCAACATGACTCTAATGAAATTTGGGGTTGTAGAGGCATTTCATCAACCTATGTGGCCGCCTATTCTTTGACATTCATCACATATGCTAATGTATTCTCTAGAATCCTTATGAAGGGTTGGCTAATAGTATAATGCGTGTATAACTTTGAGAGTTTTTCTTTTGTCTACAGAATGTAATCCATTATGTTCATTATGCCATGCTCGAAGCACATCATAGATAATATTATCTTAGGCATCAACTAAGTACATGATCAAATCCCATTTCGAATACATGACCCTAAATCTAGTTGTATGGAGCAGTTTTCCTTATTTTTTTGTAGTATTCATTATGGGAGAAGTGCTATGAAAACTTGCTAAAGACGAGGTAAACTTCAGTATCAACAAACCACGAGGTTTTCAAGGACACTGCAAACAAGTATTCATCAAGAAAAGTGTCATCCACCAAGCCTTTTTTGTAAATATCATCCACTAAGCCTTTAGTATCATCCACTAGAGATGCAGTCTTAGCTAGATATAAAGAGATAAGTGTGACAGTCATTTGTATGCTTCTTGTTGTCGAAAATTACATTAAAGGACAGTCATTGTTTACACACATATTGTTGTTGGGATTTACACATAATTTTTATATTTGACTTGTCTTAAATTAAGACATACTTTGACAGTCATACTATAGAAAGCAATACATGTCTGGACAATCATTTGCATTCCTCGCTTGTTGGAAATTACATCATGAACAGTCATTGTTTACATATATATTGTTGTTGGGAATTACACACAAGTTTGATCTTTGACTTGTCTTAATTATACATTGAAGTGGTAACAATACAAGCTTGATTGGAAAGTCATTTATATGCTGGAAATAACTCTTTCCATAGTCATCTTTCATGCATCCATGAGTTGAAAATTACTTCGAATGAAGTGTCATTATGTGCTCTTGATTACACCTTGGAGAAGTAGAATTTGAATTAGATTCCTGAGAATTCATTAGTGATACTTTATTACTAGAAATCATTTACATATTGATATTCTTTGTACTTGAAAGATACCATTTTATTTGTTGTTATATGCTTATTTCTCATTCACCAATGTTAATGCACCTATCTTGAATAGTGAAAGCATCTATTGTTTCATATAAGATTTTGTCCTTTCCTTCAAGTTGTATTGGCACTTATACTTGTTGCAAGAACACTTTTACTTTGTCATATAACTTCTATCTTGCCTTGTCATTGAACCTTGTCACTTGACCCATATTTAGATGAGGCCTTAGAACCCTTGGGATACCATTCATTAATTCTAAATCATCTATCCTTTTGAGTATCCTCCAACCATTCATTAATTCTAAAGAATCTATGTTGTTGAGTATCCACTAAGCCTTTTTAGTATCATCAAGAAAATTGCCATCCATTAAGCCCTTTTAGTATCATAGACCCTAAATATCCTCGTTAAGGTTGAATTTCCTCCATCACCCTATCTACATAAATTCCCAAGCCTAATGTTGGGACTTTAATGCCTCTTTCTATCCTAACGAATTTCATACACCTCTCATTCACTTTATTATACAAAGGTGTATGAAAATGAGAGGTACAAATGGATGGCGTAAGAAGAGTGAAGACCCTCAAGTTATGAACAAGCCAATTTCATAAAAGCTACCTTATTATAACAAGCCAATTAGGGAAGTATTGAACAATGTGTCAAGAATTAGGAAAGCCTTGTTCAACTCTTAAAGTTCTTCAAGAGAATTTTTTGACATATCCATTGTCTAAAAGAAAATAAGAAGTAAATGAAGGTATAGCACAAGTTATGATAGTGCTAAGTATGGAATTGATTTTGGATTCAAGAATGGCCTAGATTGTAAGATTTGTCTTTCAACCTTTCTTAGAATAGGAATTTCAATGATTGGGTGCCTTTGAGGGTCACCAAGAACCTTTTTCATCTTAAATTCTTCCATGGTTTTCACAAATCTTACAATCTAGGCCATTCTATAAGAGAGAAGACTCACACCCCAAAGCATACCAAGATAACAATAATGGGATGCCAAGTATGATATGAATCAATTAAACAAGGACCCCAATAAGTTTCTTACATACAATATAATCAAGTATATTCTCCAAGAAAAACATGTGTTCCCTGAATATTTGCTCGCTAACTTATCTTTTAATTTTTTTGAGTGTTGGTACCACAAACTTATATTCGCATGATAACTTTATCTTCTTATTTTAATGAGTGTAGGTACCACCAAATATGTATCTGTCAAATATATATTCCTCAAGTGATGATAAATATATACTTAGAGAGGTTGAAAGTGAGATGTGTTGTACTAGATCTATCGGTTCTAGATCAACTAGATCTGACAAGGTAAGGAAAATATTTTTTATATGCATGCAATTTTTTATTGCCAACTGAGGGTCATGTAATTGTGATGCTGAGAGGATAGGTGAAATTGAGTTTCCCTTGAGTTATAGACATCTAGTGCAATGATGGGTACCTAAGGAGCTACCTGAAGTGGACACAGATTTATTCATCAGTGGGAGGATGTATCTCATTGCTCCTTCGTCCTTACATGGATTGGGGTTATTTTCCATGGATGGCATAAAGGTCATATATGAAACTGTAACTGGATTTATGGAGTATGTCAGACCATTATACAAACACAATCACTGGTTGATGTTGGTCTGATATACACAAAGTATGCAGAGATACATAGTTGCCGCAAATTATATACAACTAGTAAATAACAATCAAAATAAAGGGATGACTATGTATATTGATGGAAGGCCAAAAGATTTTGGAAACATTGTGGGATTTATAAAGAGTACATGACCAGTGGCAACAACTAAGAAACCAAATTGCATATTTGAGGGACGCGAAGGAAATCGTATATTTGTATGTGCAACAAAAACAATAGTTCCAGGTGAAGAGTTGTTGATCGATTACAACTTAAATAGAATAGATGGAGGGGGTGCGGATATGGGGGTAAATATCTTACATACCATTCAGCTCAACTTTTGATCAATCATTGTTATAATCTATCGCTGCAATATTTCAATTTTTTACTGCATATATTTCATTTTTCATTATTTATTTTCTGATATTACTGCAATATTTCATTTTTTTAATGTTATAATTACTTTCATAACTTTTGTTGATTAATTTATTGTATCAACATTTGTCCAAGGTGACCACGGAAAATCACACGCTACATATGTCCAGGGTGACCATGGAAAGGCACCCGTTGTGCCTCGGTAGGTAAATGTTAAATATTGTAACATCTTATGACTACTACAACTAAATTTTTGAAATTTCGTTATTTATTTTCTAATATTACTGCAATATTTCATTTTATTAATGTTACAGGTGAATTTCATAACTTTTGTTGATTGATTTATTGTGTCAACATCTGTCTAGGGTGACCCTGGGAAATCACATGCTACATATGTCCAGGGTGACCGTGGAAAGGAACTCATTGTGCCTCAGCAGGTAAATGTTAAATATAGTAACAACTTATGACTACAATAACTAACTTTCTGAAATTTAATTATTTATTTTCTGATATTACTACAATATTTCATTTTTTAATGTTACAGGTGAATTTCATAACCTTTGTTGATTGATTTATTGTGTCAACATCTGTCTAGGGTGACCGTGGAAAATCACACGCTACATTTGTACAAGGTGATCGTGGAAAGACACCTGCTTTTCCTTAGCAAGTAAATGTTAAATATAGTAACAACTTATGACTACAATAACTAAATTTATGAAATTTCATTATTTATGTTATGATATTACTGCAATATTTCATCTTTTTAATGTTACAAGTGAATTTCAGAACTTTTGTTGATTGGTTTATTGTGTCAACATCTGTCCAGGGTGACCGTGGAAAATCACACGCTACATCTGTCTAAGGTGATTTTGGAAAGGCACATGTTGTGCCTTAGTAGTTAAATGTTAAATATAGTAACGACTTATGACTACAATAACTAAATTTCTCAAATGTTAAAGTTCATCTCATTAATTTTATTCATTAATGTATTGTGGCATGGTCACCGTGAGAATTCACCCACTCGTAGTATATCAGAGCAGGGTGACCGTGGGACATCATCCGCCGCAGCGCAACATCAGGTAACTGTTAGTGCTTAATAATAACTAAATTTGATTACAATATATAGAAAATTTTGATGTTAAAATTGTTTTAATTTCATTTATTGTTTGATGTTTTTAGTCCAATACAGTCGATTTGGACGATGAGGAGCTTGACAACGAAATATTTTATTCCACTAAACCAATAGAAAATGTCGTGAAGGATTTGAAGAAGACAAACATAGAATATATATCTTTGTTTCGCAAAAGACCCCTAACATAGGAGGACGGGGAAAGAATTGCAGAGTGACAAAATCTAATAATTTTTTTTGGGTAAGTGACATCTTCACATATTTTTATCAGCGATGACAATTTCATATATTTTTTTTTGTTTTATATTTTCTATATGATATGATAAAGTAAAGTTTTCCATTTGTAGGATTTTTTTAACCTCGTGCCCCGGGAACCTGTTGAGCCTGCAACTGCTATAGGTAGCAGTGATAGTCCAATGCAACAAAAAAATCGAAAAAGCAAAGTACAAATGAGGCTTTTTTACCCTCCTAAGGTTCCCCTCAAATCCATTAATGAGGGCACTAATGTTGACCAGCATGACACGTCAGAGCATGATGATCCGGAGCCTAGGACTCCACATGACTCTGAAGATGAACATATTGTAGATGGTGAGGAAGCTATTCATGGAGCAACATGAATTAAAAGCACAAGATCACTAGATCTCACCTTTCTAGTGGATGACGCATGTGTTTCGATCAAGATTCAGAAGATTGCAGGTATTTGTTTATTAATTGGTTCATTTTTATCATGAAATTGAAATGGACATTTGTTGAGATTATTATAAATTAATGGATAACATGTTTTTGCAGGAAACAATGTTTTCTACAGAAACTTGAATGACAAAGCATTGGAGCTCTTTGGCCCCACCATTCACACACGGTGGAATACCCAAGATAGTGAAAAGAAATATGAATTGATAGGCCACATGGTAAACTTGTTCGACAATACGTTCAATAAGAAAGTGGTTACAAAGTTATCCGACGAGAATTTAAAATATACCAAGGCCCAATATAGGGAGAAATTGCAATTAGACCTGAAGCATGAGCACCCTCCCATGGTTCTGGAGAAAGAGTGGAAGACTCTGATAGAGGATGCAAAGGAGAACTTGTTTAAAAAACAAGGAAGACATCCACAACCTGGTAAAGCAAGGTACAACACATGTCATATTCTTAGTGAAATATGCTCATTTATGTTTTTCTTTCTTGTTTTAAGTAACAATTCTGATATCTAACGTTTTTCAAAAATTCCATATATAGGCTACTTGACACCTCTAGAGTGGAAAAGCATGGGAAAGATAAACTAGGTTAGGGTGGCTATGGAAAACTAAAATCCCAAATCGCAAGAATTAAATGATTAACTATGGTGAATATTTCTATAACAGTAGCAAACAAATATATGTTTTTGTTATTGGTAACTTTAATGGTGTTATGCATTGCAGTTAAATACATTCCAAATTGCTTCTACCGAGGAGGACCTAAATCTTGGTTTCAAGTACGGTTTTAAAAGTTTGATTGAATATCAGAGAATCTTGGGGAAAACTCCAATCTCCCCAGCCACACAAATGCACATTTTCACTTATGAATATAACAGAGGAAAATTGACCCAATGTATGGTGTGGACATTGCTTGCAATTCTCTATATTGTGTTTTCATGAATGAATGAATCTCATTTTGAGTATATGGAACTTGATCTGAATCCGTGACTTGATCTGAGTTGTTATATCCAGGAGAGAGCTAGACCATTGATTGTCCAGGGTGAAATATTGGCATTTCGAGGATCGGAGGACCGGAGGTGACAAGTGTTTTGATTTCGCGAAATGCTAAGTCCCGAAATCATCATGAACGTCAATTCTGAGGAGAGACATGGACCATTGATCCAGTGTCATCGCAATTTAGTCTATCGGGAGAACGGAGGCAAGGGAACTCCAAAGTCGCGAAACGTGAAACGTTGACTTGATCGTAGTCGTCAATCAAGGGAATATCTAGATTGTAGATCTTGGGTCATCGCAATTTCGGCTACCGGATGAATGGAGGTAGCAACACTCCTAGGGTCATGAAACGTGAAATCGGGATGCTCCTTTCACTCGAGCGCGACGTCACCGCCATTGGTCACAAGGGAGAAAGGGCTTAGCCGAGAGGAGCTAGCGCCCATTTGGCATTGAGATTCTAACAACGCTTGGAGAGAAGTCGCGGGTCTCAGATGACCTGTGCATTTGGAGAAAGGACCTGTGTAAGTGGGTTTGGGGTCTAGTAGAGACCTAGAGAGTGAATTAGACTCAGTATCTTGATTGATCCTAGATCGGGAGTTTGTGCATCCCTTAGGAGAGAAGCGAGGTCTGCATCATATTTAAAGGTATGTTAGTGTCCATTTGCATCTTTATGTCTCAGTATTAGGGGTCTAGAATTCGAGGGAAGATCCACCTTTCTGCAGGGGGATTTTCTTTGTTGATGACCTCCTGTCAACTAATCAGGATACTGTTGGGAAGAAGAAAAGTAGAGTCAAGTTTCCTTGTAGTTTATGTGGAGGGATTCATCAAACTCACCTTTACCCTTGCATGGACGAAGCCTCAAAATTACTGGAAGACATGATTGTTTCCTAGCCTCACCCTATGTTTTCTCTCAACCCACTTGTAGTTAATGGAATGATCAATATTTTCTCTTCGTCGGTTAGTCTGGTTGATAAAGTAGTCAATATGGTCACATCCTTAGTTGAACCAGTTTCGAAAGTGGTCGATCCAGTTCCGTCACCAATGAATCCCACTCATACCTTGAAGAGTTCAACCAAGGTGGCCGATATAGTTTTGTTATCAGTCAATCCCACTCCTCATTCAAAGAGTGAGGATGTCGCTCAGGTATACCTCATTAATACT